>CM042379.1:18107768-18620268 GCA_023634145.1 Thymallus thymallus | reverse complement strand
TAGTAGACAAGCTAGCTAGCTAAGATGGAATATAAAGATGAAAGACATTATTAAAAAAGATACCAGCTATTACTAGTTTTTTTTTAACTACAGAGGATAAAAATAACACGAATGTTACTCTTAGTGAGGATTTTGAGGGGAGCACTAGTCATGCTAGCATTAGCAGTTGCAGCCTGGCATCGCCATCGGAAAAGTGATATGGACCTGAAGACAGCGGTGCGTTTCCTTGAATCATTATGCAACTTTGTTTTAGCTCAGCGGGATCGATTCGAACAATTTGGAACGGAAGCTTTAAATGTGCCAGGTGTGTGCCAGTTCTATAGGCATAACCAACAGAGAATGAGGAAACGCAAAAACTTCGCGGATGAGGGAGGTACAGAGGTGGATACAAACACTCTCAATGGAAGACAGAAATTTAAAGTGGAGACTTTTATTGTTGCTATTGATAAGCTCGGGAGCTGCCTTAACCATCGACTTGATGCGTACACGTACTTAAACGACCTGTTTGGTTTTCTGTTCATGTCTGACGAATCCGATTCTAGTAATGTCATAGAACAGGCCCATCGACTAGCTGATCTGGACAGCATCACCAGCACGTTTGCTGAAAATAATCCAAGAACGTGGACTACAATCAGCTTTCCCCAATTTATTTGTGACTCTTAGAATGTTCTTGACACTGCCAATCAGCAATTGTGAAGGAGGATGGTTATTTTCTCTTATGGCAAGAAAAAAAAAATGAATTTAGGAGTAAAATGACACAAGGACGCCTCCGGTCGCTTTCGCTGATGTCAATTGAAAGTGAACTTGTGTGCTTAGCATAGACCTAATTGTTTTTTGTTTCATAATTGTGAGCAAGTTCTGAAACTATGAGTATAGTGATGTTAAAACGAGGCCTCGTTGAAACGATGAGGCTTACCAGCCAATTGCTTCGAGAAAAGATTTGTTACTCCAGGCCTCGTGTAAACAAGGGACACCTGCTGGTATTAAAAATTCAGAGAATCCAAATATTTATAGATCGCATGTCACCTGTCGGCGAAACGTTAATGTAGTAGCCATGTCTATGGTGTTCCTAAACTTTTTAAAGTCATGTATGTAGGTTACCCCATCTGAAATGATGTCACCAACTTTGTAGCCCCTTTACCAAGCACGTTTGGTACTTTAATTTAATTGACTGTAGGCTACATCTGTTATTAATGTAGCCTATTCAATAAGACAAAATGCACAAACTATAACCAGTTTCTCTCTAGCATAGCCCGAAGCCCCCGGACATAAACATATTTCTCACACATGTTATTAACATGGTAGTCCATTACAAATTGCTTTCACTCTCCTACACGTGAATGAAAAAGATGCGTTTCGTGTGACAAGTCGCGATGTTCGGTTGTGTTGGATTGAGCACTAAAGATGCTTTTGTGAATTTAGAATAATTCTTTACGCCAACTGTCGGATGGGAGTGCTTCTGTAATCCCTCCTCCCCCCCAAAAAACTCAAAATGCCTGTGCAAATAATGTATTCATCCTTCAACTCTCAATATCTACTTCAGTGATAGCGTTAACGATTTAATTTGCAATTTCAACCGACATTCATAATGACGGGCAGAAAAAAAAAGTTGATTCTAGCGGTAAAATAAGTGTGTCATGTGGGCGCGTGGAGGGGGGGGTCTTTGAGCGTTAACCGTGCCCAGGGCCCTAGGAAGTCATAATCCGTCTCTGGTCACCAGTCACAAGCAAGGAGGAACCATCCCTTGGATTCCATCCAATCATTTGTGCTGACTCTAATACTGTATGTCTGTAGTCTATAACACGACTCCAAGTCCAACAGATGAAAACCCTAATGCAGGCTAAGCTCGAAACACGTTGGTTTCATCACTAAAGAAGCTTTTTCTATCAACTTCAAATGTTCTCCAAGAGTTGCTGAATTTCCTCTTCACTACAGTAAGTCCAACAGAATATCAGACACAAAACAAACCCCTTGTCCACCACCAGGTGGCCCTCACCTACCTTCTCGACACTCCAGCCCAGTCCAGCCCTCCTTGCAGACCTTGATGCCGCTGAGGTCACAGTCAAAGTGTCCAAAGAAGTCGTCCCGGGGGCGGCAGAACTTGCTGCAGAAGGGGCCATAGTAGTTGGAGTCACAGCGGTACCGAAGACGGTACTCCAGGCTGAGCGTGTGTCCGTGGTGACGGTACGTCTGCCACTGCTCTCCAGGATTCAACATGGAGGACAGGAGGACACGCTCGATCAGACCAGCCTGAACTGAAGGAGAGAGAGAGAGACAGGGACAGAGATGGAAAGAGACAGAGAGAGAGAGAAAGAGAGAGAGAGAGAGAGAGTTAGATTTGCCCTGAGAGAAAGACGGTAGAGAAGAGAGCGTTTAGGGAAAGAGAGAAGCTACAGGTCACAGGGTTTGTGTGGAGAGAGAGCTGAAAGAGAGAGAACGAGAAGGGACAGAGGCTCGCTCCACCCTGCATGGTGGTGACATGTTGTGAGAGCTACTGATAAGGAGGAGGGGACAGGGTGAGGGCAGAGGTAGTAGACAGGGGACAGGGTGAGGGTGCAGAGGGTAGAGAGGGCACAGAGGGGTAGGAGGGGAGTTTGGTGGGTGGTGACATGGTGAGAGAGCTGCTGACCCTGGAGGGATTTCCCAGAGGGGCTGTCATCTCCACCTCAGTTATAATCCCCCCTGACAGGGTATTAACCCACACAAAGCACTGTGTGTGTGTGTGTGTGTGTGTGTGTGTGTGTGTGTGTGTGTGTGTGTGTGTGTGTGTGTCTGTGTGTGTGTGTGTGTGTGTGTGTGTGTGTGTGTGTGTGTGTGTGTGTGTGTGTGTGTGTGTGTGTGTGAGAGAGAGAGCGAGAGCGAGAGGAGATAGAATGTGTGTGTGTGCGTGTGAGGGAGAGATAATTTGTGTATATGAGAGAGCTACACAGAGAATGTGAGTGCGAAACAGTGTACTGTGTGAATGTGTATTTAAGAGACGGGGAGATGGAGCTAGAGATGGAGACAGAGAGAATGGGGGGCCTGTAAGTGAGTGGAAGAGAGAGGGGGGAGGGAGGGAGAGCTGATAACACACATAACAAAACTTCTGATGGAGGGATGAGATCATCTGGGTTTGAAACAGAAGAGTGAAAACAGGGCACATATTGGCTGGGGGGTTGGAAGGGGAGAGGAAACACAGCGGAAAACTAAGGGTGTTGTTATCCCAGCTACACCCCCTCCCATTCTGCACACTTTCGGGCGTGTGTGTGCGTGTGTTTTGCTAAAGCTCTTGAACTTACTGCTACAACAGCATATGTCAGAGAGAGTGTGAGTGTGAGAGAGTATACAGGATGACCGTTCCGTTGTGGTGAGTTGGGCACAGTTAAGACAGGAACAGCCGGAGATCTCAATGGGGGAGAACACACACACAAACAAGGATCATGTCAGTAGGCAGGAGAGGGACTCTAATCTCTCTATCCTCTTGTGATTGTGTCCCACTGCTCTGTATTGGATCTGAAGTGTTTCCTTGACGGTGTCTGGAGGGGGTGTGTGGTGGTGGGGCATAATGCCTCTTTCTCTACCAACAAATCAACAAATAGACCGATACAAGTCCATAGATCCACACATTGTATTGCCTTTCAAGTGATCCAATAAAAACAGATTGTTCACATAAAAAAGAGAGCTAGTTCCTTTCGATGAAGGTCATTGATGTTTTACAGCGTTGTCACTATGTTCTCCATGTCTGTCTAAGGACTCTGTGGCTCTGTGTTAGACAGCTACATTACAGTGTTGTAATCCATCCTGATTAGATCTCTGGGCCTGTAAATCGGCCCTGACTAGGATGTCTGCTATGGATTTGAGCTGAGCTAAGCTGGGAGCCAGGAGAGGGGCTTTAAACCCAATGTGGTAAAAATAGAGAATATTTCAGGAGCTCAGGAGAACGAGGGATGGTGCAAACACGACGTACGATTAAAGCTGGAGGGTAGAGGGATAGAGAGATGGAGGGAAGAGGAAAAAGAGAGGGAGAAGGAGGAAGAGGTCTGTGGTTTGGTTCCCAGCCTCTCATTATCTCTCCACTCATCTTTTGGCTGAGTCTGTCTGCAGCCTTTTACTGGTCAGGAGGGGGCAGAGGAACAAGGGAGATAGGGGGAGATGATGAAAGGGAAAGGCTGGGAAACAAGAGGAATGAGGAAGGATAGTTGCATCTTTTTGTTTGTGTGTCTTAGTGAGTATGTAATGAATATTGAAGTGTGCATATTTGTTTATGTGTGTGTGTGTGTGTGTGTGTGTGTGTGTGTGTGTGTGTGTGTGTGTGTGTGTGTGTGTGTGTGTGTGTGTGTGTGTGTGTGTGTGTGTGTGTGTGTGTGTGTGTGTGTGTGTGTGTGTGTGTCGTCTATATCTGCGAATGCTGCTCACATTCCCTTATCTCTGATTATGGGCAGAAACAAGAAGCAGAGTGTGAAATTAAAGGTTCTGACTAGGAGACCCTGACCCTGAAACACTGACACACACACACAGACACACACAACAGCACACATACAGGCACAATTAGAAGCAGACACACACACACACGCACGCACGCACGCACGCACGCACACAAACACACACACACACACACACACGCACGCACGCACGCACGCACGCACGCACGCACACAAACACACACACACGCACGCACGCACGCACGCACGCACACAAACACACACACACACACACACACACACACACACACACACACACGCGCACACACACACACACACACACACACACTATCGACATCCACCCTGTACGCACAAACACATATAGGCAAACACATTTGCAGCACTGCATCTCCCCTGCAAGTGCACATTGATACACATTCAAAACAGACACACATACTGGTTGTGCCTCCTTCTCAAGACAGCAAGGGGACCCAGTGAGGATAGGGGGGAAACATAGCCCTGGGTCACAAACGGGAAGGGGGAAGGGGCCACATTCACTCTATATCCCTGTCCCTCCCTCCCCCAAACCCACCCCCCCCCCCCCCCTCTCTCCCTCCCTCCCTCCCTCCCTCCCTCCCTCTCCTTCCCTGTCTGTATCACTGCTATTTTGCTTTAACGTGTGTGGGAAAGTATGAGAGTCTGGCTGTGCTCGAAGAAAGAAAGCAATTTAGTCTGTCTCTCTCTCTCTCTCTCTCTCTCTCTCTCTCTCTCTCACACACACACATACTGTGGAAATTCTCTCTCCAGCCTTACCTGATTCTGATGTTTCGTTGTCATGGTCCAGAACCTCTAACACCAAGGAGAAAGATTTCTGTGGAGGACAAATCAATTCAGTTATATCTACATATCTAGTTCTGATAAAAATAGATTTTTCACAAAGTGTTTAACAACAATCTGGCGTAAACACCCAAAATAGTTAGCCAAGAACACATACAGTCGTATGCAAAAGTTTGGGCACCACTCTGAGGCTGCATAATAATTTACTCTGTCGTCACAGAAAATGATCACAGTGGCATGCCATTCATTTTCTAATAAAAGCTGAGTACTGGGGTATTGTCCAGAAAAGATTTTAGTGTAGCAATATTAAGTTGTATGAAATTAAATCAGATGTGAAAAATAGGCTATGCAAAAATTTGGACACCCTTGTCATTTTGTTGATTTGAATACCTGTAACTACTTAGCACTGATTAATTGGAACACACAATTGGTTTGGTGAGCTCATTAAGCCTTGAACTTCATAGACAAGTGCATCCAATCATGAGAAAAGGTATTTAAGGTGGCCAATTGGAAGATGTTGTTCTCTTTGACTCTCCTCTGAAGAGTGGCAACATGGGGGCCCTCTCTCAAATGACCTGAAAACAAAGATTGTTCAACATTAGACAACAAAAAGCTATCGCAGAGATGTAAGCTGTCAGTGTCCACTGTGAGGAACATAGTGAGGAAATGGAAGACCACAGGCACAGTTCTTGTTAAGGCCAGAAGTGGCAGGCCAAGTAAAATATCGGAGAGGCAAAGGCGAAGGATGGTGAGAACGGTCAAAAACAGCCCACAGACCACCTCCAAAAACCTACAACATCATCTTGCTGCAGATGGTGTCACTGTGCATCGTTCAACAATTCAGCGCACTTTGCACAAGGAGAAGCTGTACGGGAGAGTGATGCGGAAGAAGCCTTTTCTGCACACACGCCACAAACGCACATTTGGACAAGCCAGCTTCATTTTGGAATAAGGTGCTGTGGACTGATGAAACAAAGATTGAGTTATTTGGTCATAACAAGGGGCGTTATGCATGGCGGCAAAAGAACACAGCGTTCCAAGAAAAACACTTGCTACCCACAGTAAAATTTGGTGGGGGTTCCATCATGCTGTGGGGCTGTGTGGCCAGTGCCGGTACTGGGAATCTTGTTAAAGTTGAGGGTCGCCTGGATTCCACTCAATATCAGCAGATTCTTGGGAATAATGTTGAAGAATTAGTCACAAAGTTGAAGTTACGCCTTGGCTGACAAGACAACGACCCAAAACACTGCTCAAAATCTACCCTGGCATTTATGCAGAGGAACAAGTACAATGTTCTGGAATGGCCATCCCAGTCCCCAGACCTGAATATCATTGAGAATCTGTGGGATGATTTGAAGCGGGCTGTCCATGCTTGGCAACCATCAAACCTAACTGAACTGGAGATGTTTTGTAAGGAGGAATGGTCCAAAATACCTTCATCCAGAATCCAGACACTCATTAGAGGCTATAGGAAGCGTCTAGAGGCTGTTATTTTAGCAAAAGGAGGCTCTACTAAATATTGATGTGATTTTTCTGTTGGGGTGCCCAAATGTATGCACCTGTCTAATTTCGTTTTGATGCATATTGCACATTTTCTGTTAATCCAATAAACCTCATTTCACTACTGAAATATTACTGTGTCCATCAGTTATTTGATAGATCAAAATGAAATTGCTGATCCAAACACCCAATTATTTATAAATGGAAATCATGGAAATTGTCAGGGGTGCCCAAACTTTTGCATATGACTGTAGTAGCTCACAGTAGTCCCACTGATGAAATGAAACAAATACAACCTTGCAACCTCAGTGTGAATAACAATTACATGTTTTACTCACTCCAGAAACTTTCATAAAATCCATATAGTAGTTGGGCTGTGACCGTCATGGAATTTGGGATGATGGTAATTAGCCAGCCAAATGACCGCGGTCACTGCAATAACAGTGTGAATAGCAAAAAAAAGGAACTAAAAAAAGATAATAAAATAAATCCTGACAAACATTTTCTCCTCTCCTGACTGCATGTGCCAGTAAATAGAATGAATAGATCAGGCATCCCCATTCTAGTCAATGATGGAATAACGGGTGGAATGGCTGCGAACAGTTCAAATAAGCAAGGAGAAACGACAGTCCATCATTACTTTAAGACATGAAGGTCAGACAATCCGGGATATCTCAAGAACTTTCAAAAACCATCAAGTGCTATGATGAAACTGGCTCTGATGAGGACTGCCAAAGGAAAGGAAGACCCAGAGTTGCAGAGGATAAGTTCATTAGAGTTACCAGCCTCAGATTGCAGCCCAAATAAATGCTTCACAGAGTTCAAGTAACAACACATCTCAACATCAACAGATGAGACTGCGTGAATCAGGCCTTCATGGTCGAATTGCTGCAAAGAAACCACTACTAAAGGACACCAATACGAAGAAGAGACTTGCTTTGGCCAAGAAACATGAAGCAATGGACATTAAATCGGTCAAATTTTGAGATTTTTGGTGCCAACCGCCGTGTCTTTGTGAGACGCATAGTAGGTGATCGGATGAGCCAACAAGTGCTCAGCATATGTGGGAACTCCTTCAAGACTGTTCGAAAAGCATTCCAGGTGAAGCTGGTTGAGAGAATGCCAAGAGTGTGTAAAGCTGTCATCAGGTGTGCCGAAATGTTTGAATGGTACTGTATATATTTATTATTATGCTTTTTTTACGGTTATGACGGTTATTTTATTTTCATGACGGTCTTCATCCATAACCATAATTTACACAGTTATATACAGTAATTGTACCAGCCCTAAATAGCAACACTGATGTGATATGCCAAGCTAGGCTAAAGAAGCCATGTTACCCACATCTATGGAGTGGCAGAGCCAACTCTGCCAGGCCCTAAGGGCAGGGAGGAGGCTAGCATTTTTCCTCTTTCCCAGGTCATAGATTTAATAGGACTGGGCTCATATCCACAAAGCGTCTCAGAGTAAGAGTGCTGATCTAGGATCAGTTTTGCCTTTTAGATCATAACAAATAATATTATATGAACAGATCCTAGATCAGCATTCCTACTCTGAGACGTTTGTGGATACGTGCCCACGTACAGTATGCATGCATGATAAGACAGAGTGGGGTGAACCATTAGGAAAGAGAGAGAGAGAGAGAGAGAGAGAGAACACTGTATACACTACTACATCTGCCTACAACAGGGGCTGTACAGAAGACAGGGACAAACAGTGGACATCTTACAATTTTGGATTTACAAAGAGGTCTGTGGGAGATAAGGGCGGACAGGTGGGGTTTTTTTCTTTATTTTTTCACTCATTCTGTTTTTGGTACAGATCAGCAATGAATTATTCAGACCCATGTCCCCCCGCTTTCTCCATCCGTCCCCTCTCGCTATCTCTCCGAAACACCCCAGCGGCTGCCATGCAAATCACCCCGCCGTGCATTGTGGGTCGGGTGTCCTCCTAAAGGGCTGGATGGATGTGCAGTCACGCCTCTGCTCTAAGGGTCCACCGCCGAGGGGATGAGTGGAGCGAGGGAGGGAGGGAGAGATGGAGAGGTGGACGATGGAAGAAAAGATAGCAGAATATAAGATAAAAGATAGTAAGTGAGTGGAGAGTAAATTATATGTAGAAGAATGACAGGAGAATGAAGGGACCGGGTATAAAAATGTGTAGAGGGTAGTTTATTAGAGGTTGGAAAAAACATTCAGGAGTGTGGAGGGAAGGATGAAGAGTGGGGAAGGTGCACTGGAGTGTAGACGCTGAGGGCGTGTGTGAGTGTGTGTGTGTGTGTGTGTGTGTGTGTGTGTTCGCGCATGCGTGTGTGATCTGAGGTAAGGGAGGCCAGAGAACATGAAAGGTTGGGCATTGAATAAATAGGTACAGTGCATTCGATAAGTATTCAGACCAGTTGACTTTTTGCAAATGTTTTTACGTTACAGCCTTATTCTAAAAATGATTAAATTCTTTCTCCCCCCCATCAATTTACACACAATACCCCATAATGACAAAGCAAAAACAGTTTTGTTTAGACATTTTTGTATTACATTCAAAAACTTAAATATTACTTTTACATAATTATTCAGACCCTTAACTTAGTACTTTGTTGAAGCACCTTTGGCAGCGATTACAGCCTCAAGTCTCGTTGGGTATGACGCTACAAGCTTGGCACACCTGTATTTGGGGAGTTTCTCCCATTCCTCTCTGCAGGTCCTCTCAAGCACTGTCAGGTTGGAAGGGGAACGTTGCTGCACAGCTATTTTCAGGGCTCTGGCTAGGCCACTCAGGGACATCCAGAGACTTGTCCCGAAGCCACTCCTGCGTTGTCTTGGCTGTGTACTTAGGGTCGTTGTCCTGTTGGAAGGTGAACCTTCACCCCAGTCTGAGGTCCTGAGTGCTCTGGAGTAGGTTTTCATCAATCCTGTCTAGTTTCCCTCGATCTTGCCTAGTCTCTCAGTCCCTGCCTCTGAAAGAAATCCCCACAGCATGATGCTGCCACCACCATGCTTCACCGTAGGGATGGTGCTAGGTTTCCTCCAGATGTGATGCTTGCATTCAGGCCAAAGAGTTCAGTCTTGGTCTCATCAGACCAGAGAATCTTGTTTCCCGTTGTCTGAGAGTCTTTAGGTGCCTTTTGCAAACTCCAAGAGTGGCTTCCAGTCTCGCCACTCTACCATAAAGGCCTGATTGGTGGAGTGCTGCAGAGATTTGTCCTTCTGAAATCTTCTCCTATCTCCACAGAGGAACTCTAGAGGTCTGTCAGAGTGACCAGCGGGTTCTTGGTCACTTCCCTGAGCAAGGCCCTTCTCCACTGATTGCTCAGTTTGGCCAGGCGGCCAGCTCTAGGAAGAGTCTTGGTGGTTCCAAACTTCTTCCATTTAAGAATGATGGAGGCCACTGTATTCTTGGGGACCTTCAATGCCTGGATCTATGCCTCGACACAATCCTGTCTCGGAGCACTACGGACAATTCCTTCGGTTTTTGCTCTGACATGCACTTTCAACTATGGGACCTTATATAGACGTGTGTATCTTTCCAAATCATGTCCAATGTCATGCCTGCTCCTGCTCTCCCTCTCTGGCGCTCGAGGGCGCCAGGCTGCCTTTCATTACGCACACCTGTCAACATCATTACGCGCATCAGGCTCATTGGACTCACCTGGACTCCTTCACGTTTTGATTGCCTTCCCTATATCTGTCTCTTTCCTCTGTTTCATCCCTGTGTCAGCATTGATGTCGTTATTTCCCCGGTCCAGACGCTGTTCCTGTTCTGTTTCATGTCCGTTGTTTATTAAATGTTCTGTACTTGCTGTAGACTTAGACCAATCATAGAGTCATTCAGGAGAAAACATTAGGAAACAAGAGAGACTACAGATACAGGATGAAGAGAAAGGGAGGATGGAATTCTAGGATGGAAGAGGAAAAGAGCATGGAAAGTGAGGAGTGAGGTCAGGAAAGTTTAGATAAAGAAGGTGTGTAGAAGAAAATGTAGAACAATGGATGACAGCATAAAGGAGCGGTAAAGAAGAGGTGGGGAGGTGAGGGGAGGTGCGGATGTGGAGTGCAGTGCCAAGATACACACACGCACACGCGCACACACACCAAATTAGAGAAGGAGAGTGAGACATCCCTCAGTCTATCTGAGTGTTCTTCACTCCACTATCTTACCTATGATGTTTACAATCCACCTCCATTTACACACACACACACACACACACACACACACACACACCCACACCCACACACACACACACACACACACACACACACCCACACACACACCCACACACACACACACACACCCACACACACACACACCCACACACACACACACACACACACACACAGTGGTAGCATGCATCAGTCAGAATGCTATTGAGAGCCATTGAGACCTCCCAGAGTGCAAGCAGGGTGTTTGTGGCTCGGGATGATGGGCCATTTGGATTCATTGAAATGTATCATATAATCTCTCAGAACATTGAACAATCCTTATAGACTAGTTCGTGGACACTGACAAATAAGAATTTAAGAACAGTGACTGTTCCACCTATTCTATTTCTATGGGAGAGGGGACTAGGGAGGGGTGATTATGGACAAAAGTCATCATTGGTTTGGACATCCTGTCAGAAAACGTCTGTGTAGGAAATGATGCAGTGTCCAATACACACACACACACATGCCTACACACACTATTACCTCCACACCATACACCTTTCCCATCCACTTTCTCTCCTTATCTTCTGTTCTCCAACCGCTGCCCCACCCCTCCTCCATCCTTCCCCAACCATTCCCCATTCTCCCTCACCCTGTACCTACTCCCATGCCAGCAGCAGGCAACGATCTAAGGGAGGGCCCATGTGACACACACACACACACACACACACACACTGAACAAATGCACGCAGAGCCCAGGTCACACACATACAGCCAGGTGACACACACACTCAGGAAGGGTGTACCTGTGACCAGACCTGTTGCTAAGGCTTGGGTCACACCCTGGGGACCAGAGTAACCGTTTCCATGTAAAAGGACCCAAGTGAAGTTCATAGGAGCATGTCAAATTGGGTGTCAATAAAATACAAAAATAAAACAATTCTTCCCAATTGGTTGTTACAGTCCTGCAACTTTGGCCTGAATGCAAAAGAGGCGAAGGTCGAGAGCCATCTGTCCTCAAAAGCACAACCCTGCCAAGCCTCACTGCTCACCGAAGCCAGCCGCACCAATGTGTCAGAGGAAAACCCATCCAGCTGGTGACCGAAATCAGCTTGCTGGCACCCAGCCCACCACAAGGAGTCGCTAGAGCATGATGGAACAAGGAAATCCCAGCTAGCCAACCCCTTCCCTAATGTGGACGACGCTGGGCCAATTGTCTCCCGGTCACAGCCAGCTGGGATCGAACCCAGGTCTGTAGTGACACCTCAAGCACTGCAATGCAGTGCCTCAGACCGCTGCACCACTCAGGAGTCCTGGTGGGTGTCAAATAAAACTAAGAGTCAATATTTTTGAGAAATTAAGGCATACATTTTTCAGTTATTTTACATCCTAAATATTAGGAATAAGCAAAGGCTTGGATTTCTGGGCAAAAAGATAGAAAAGGGTTCTAAGACAACATCTAACAGAAAGTATTAAAAGGTATCAGAAATACTTATATACAGAAATACAATAATGTTGACGACCCCTGCCAACTAATATTAACACGTAAAGTATATTTAGTTTTGGAGACATTTTTCTGCCTTCTGAAAGTTGAAGAAATATTGCCTTGTGCCTTGAAATTCAATTACCAAAACCCCCCAAATCTTTAAGATATTTTCTATTTCTATTTCTCTCCCTCATGAGGGGGAGGATAATGGAAGTTCACAGAAGTAACATGTAAAGGTAGACCTATCAATTCCTTTTAGTGCTTTTACTGATTACATGAATTATTAAGTGAAGAAATCGGTAACAGAATTTCAGCAATTGAATTGCCTACAATGGAAAATCATAGTAGCCACAAACCACAGTTGGGTTAACAAGTTTGGACAGCACAGTACAGCACACAATAGAGAACAGTAAAGAAAAGCAGAGTATAGTTCAGTACAGTACTGTAGAGTTCATTACAGTAAAGATATATATATGTATATTTTAATGTAACCTTTATTTAACTAGGCAAGTCAGTTAAGAACAAATTCTTGTTTACAGTGACGCCCTATGGGACTCCCAATCACGGCCGGTTGTGATACAGTCTGTATTCGAACCAGGTTAAACGTCTACTCTAATGAGCTCTACTGTGCTCTACTTTGATGTCCAAACTTGTGAAATATAGACGTCTATGATTGGTTCAGATTTGGTCCTGTCCGGACCAACCAAATTAGGGCTTGTTTGGGGGCAGAGCTCATTAAGATAACAGCCAATGTGTAGAATAATACCCAAATATGCAAAGGAGGATATTGCATATTTATACCTTTGTGTACCTACAGTATTTAGGTACACGCCATGAAGGGAATGACATTCATATCGATAATTATGCCATTTATTTTCAAAGGCAATGTGTCATTTCATAGCTGACACACCACTCTTTCTGCAGACATCGTTGAATCTTAATTCGGAGCAGATATTTAAGAGTTTTTAGAAAACATAAAAACTGAGAGAGATTATACAAGAATTCTGCTACCAAACTTTGCATCTGCACAGTTCTTCCAGTAAATGTGTTTTTGTAAACAATTCTGTGTAAATTGTTGAAAGTAGTCATTGTGCATAGAGTTCTATGGTTTGTTAAACTTTGAAATCAATGTTTTTAGTTTTAAGTTTAGTTTTGAGTCCGTTACCGTGGAATTGCCCATTTGTTTTATGTTGAAGGGACTACATTTTGTATAAACTGTGCTATAAAGATCATTATCAAAAACTGTATTGCATCATTTTCCGATAATGCCATACTACAAAACAGATACACAGTCCAACACACAGTAATGCAATAAATTATTATTATTATTAATAGTAAACCATACTACAAATTATTAAATACATACTGCAAATACACACTCTCCTAGCACCCACACATATATCAACTCACTCTCTCACACACTCACAGAAATATACAAACAAACACACAATGCTTCCTTCTCTCCTTGTCACTCAACCCTGCAGCTCCATCAAAACAGACTGGTTACACTCTCTCTCTTACAAGTCAGGTTACAAGTACACAGATAAGTTTCTAAGGTTGCTAAGGAAAAAAACAGGCCTGACTGAGTACACAGTGTGTGCGCGCGTGTGTGCTTGCGCGCGTGTTTTGTGGGTGCGCATGTGCGTGCCTGTGTGCGTGTGTGTGTGACCAGAGAGAGAGAGGAATGTAAACAACAGTATTGAGACACAGGGCCACTGATAATATTGGTGACACTGACAATAATGCAGTGATATTTCTACCGTTAGTCACCGAAACAACAACACTGTGATATTCCATCTTAACTCAATAATAGCAGAAGGGATGACAGAGCTAGGGAGTGACGTGGGTGTTGTTCCATGTCTGAGAGCATGGTGTGTCTGCGTGTGTTTGTGTGTTTGTCAGGGTGCAATGTCGTTGTGGGAGTGTGTGTGGGAGTGCAGTTTTGTCTAGAGCTGAGGAGAGGGCTCAAAGTGTGTCACGGCAGTGAGTTGAGAGGCTGGAAGAAACCATTAAAACACTTAATTTAAGATGATTCGTTCAAAAGGACACTCAACAGTGCATTCCTAACACCACTATTTCCCCCAGAAAACATCCATGGAATGCCTATCATCTCTTGCACAACTGTAGTTTATTTAATCTTCACTTAAACCACTGTTCTGGAAGCATTTTACACATTTTACCCCTCGTAACCTTTCCATCCACAACAAGTCTGGGGTTGATGTTGCTGTGGGCTGGAGGGAGGATGGGGCCTTTTTCCATTTGGACATACCACAATTCCACAGTTCCAGGTCTGTCATGCTATGCCCTCATTGACCACTCTTAACAGGCTGTGTTAGCATGAAGAGAGAACGAGAGGGAGTTCCCAAAACAAGACGCAATAACAACAAGGAAATTAAACAGCCATAAATCGCTGGAAACTGTCTGATTGTTTCACCCTCCCTTCTCCTCCAGTCTACCATAAATAAAACAAGGCCGAAGTTAATTATGCCCAGACAGATGATTACCCAGAATCCTACCCCTCTACATTCATTTTCCTCAAAGTTCATTGAGCCAGGTGTGCCCTTCTATCTCCATTTCTCCCTGATGTTCAGTCTCTCTTCCTCTCTCTTCCTCTCTCTCTCTTTCTGTCTCTTTTATCCCTCTCACTCCATGTATGATGGGCACCATTCCCCACCTCTCTCTCTCCCCACCTCTCTCTGAGCCCTCAGACATGGGCAGAGTAGGATATCCCGGCTGAGTCAGGCTGTACAAACACAGCTCTACGACAGGAAGGACTCCCAGCCCTGACAGAGGAATTTCCCCTCCACACACACACACGCACAAACATACAAAAGTGCACATGAGAAATATGAGAGTCAAAACTATCGACTATAACAGTACTCTCTCACTCCTTCTACCTCTCTCTCGCTCTCTCTCCATCACCCCATTTTCTACATTCTACATGGGCAGCACACCAGTCATTCTGCTACCAGGCCCACTACTTTCAAAACCCCGCTCTCATACAGATGGCACCACTCTCCTGAAGTATCAATAGCCCAACTGTAATTACTCTACAGACACACACACACACACACACACACAAACACACACACTAACACACACGTACATCTACGCATTTCTCCTCAGTGACAGTGTTGTCATGACAGCAGTGCTTGAAACTGGATACGATGGCTTGCACCACCCCAGCAACAACCGAATGGAATCACACCATCCCAAATGGCACCCTGTTCCCTATATAGTGCACTATACCCTATGGGCCCTGGTCAAAAGTAGTACACTACATATAGAATATAGGGTGCCATTTGAGGCACAGACAGTATTACCATTCCAAGACAGACCTACCCACTAGTGTGAAATTACAACAGGTACATGAATAGAAGGGGCCATATTAAATAGTAGTAAGAATACGGATTCGCCAGTGAGTGTACATCCTGGTAAAATAATTCTGGCACAGCCTTGATAGGCGTTTATAAAGACTGATACAGGAACACTCTGGAATACTGACTGCTTTCTAAAGCATTTAGAGCATAGAATTAGAATGAGTTCTAATCATTCTATTTCTATAAGAGAGAAAACCTACACTGAGTATACACAACATTAAGAACACCGGCTCTTTTCATGACAAGGTGAATCGAGGTGAAAGCTATGATCCCTTATTGATGTCACTTGTTAAATCCACTTCAATCAGTGTATATGAAGACAGGTTAAAGAAGGATTTTTGAGCCTTGTGACAATTGAGACATGGATTGTGTAAGTGTGCCATTCAGAGGGTGAATGGGCAAGATAAAAGATTTAAGTGCCTTTGAACGGGGTATGGTAGTAGGTGCCAGGGGCACTGGTTTGTGTCAAGAACTGCAACACTGCTGGGTTTTTCATGCTCAACAGTTTCCTGAGTGTATCAATAATGATCCACCACCCAAAGGACATCCATGGAACGCTTTTGACACCTTGTAGAGTCATAGGAGGGGGGAGGGGAGATCCAAGTGAAAAATGGAAGAAGCATATTAATGTTATCAACATCATACTAATTGATCAAGCCTTACAATAACAGAGGAAAAATCTATGCAGTATGTGTGGAAACGGATATCCCTCTCCCTCTATTACAAGTGCATCTATCTCTTACTCTACCCATCCCCTCTACCACTTTCTCTTCCCTTTCTCATTAAATGCTTCTCTTTGTGACTTCTCTCGCGCTACCTCTTCCTTTACACATTGTTATCTGTCTCTCAGACAGAGGATGGATGGAATTGGACAGAGACTCATACAGAGAGAAAAACACAAAGAGTGCAGCAGAATGAGAGAAATATATGTATACACTACCGTTCAAAAGTTTGGGGTCACTTAGAAACGTCCTTGTTTTTGAAAGAAAAGCAAATGTTTTGTCCATTAAAATAACATCAAATTGATCAGAAATAGAGTCTAGACATTAGAAAGGCTAATTGATCATTAGAAAACCCTTTTGCAATTACGTTAGCTCAGCTGAAAACTGTTGTGCTGATTAAAGAAGCAATAAAACTGGCCTTCTTTAGACTAGTTGAGTATCTGGAGCATCAGCATTTGTGGGTTTGATTACAGGCTCAAAATGGCCAGAAACAAATAACTTTCTTCTGAAACTCGTCAGTCTATTCTTGTTCTGAGAAATGAAGGCTATTCCATGCAAGATATAGTGTAAAGAAGGCCAGTTTTTGCTTCTTTAATCAGCACAACAGCTTTCAGCTGTGCTAACATAATTGCAAAAGGGTTTTCTAATCATCAATTAGCCTTTTAAAATGATAAACTTGGATTAGCTAACACAACGTGCCATTGGAACACAGGACTGATGGTTGCTGATAATGAGCCTCTGTACACCTATATACGCCTATGTAGATATTCCATAAAACATCAGCCGTTAGTCTGATTAGTCTAATAGTCATTTACAACATTAACAATGTCTACACAGTATTTCCGATCAATTTGACGTTATTTTAATGTACAAAAAATGTGCTTTTCTTTCCAAAACAAGGACATTTCTAAGTGACCCCAAACTTTTTAACGGTAGTGTGTATATATATATATATATATATATATATATATATACAGTGGGGAGAACAAGTATTTGATACACTGCCGATTTTGCAGGTTTTCCCACTTACAAAGCATGTAGAAGTCTGTAATTTTTATCATAGGTACTCTTCAACTGTGAGTGACGGAATCTAAAACAAAAATCCAGAAAATCACAATGTATGATTTTTTAATAATTAATTAGCATTTTATTGCATGACATAAGTATTTGATACATCAGAAAAGCAGAACTTAATATTTGGTACAGAAACCTTTGTTTGCAATTACAGAGATCATACTTTTGCTGTAGTTCTTGACCAGGTTTGCACACACTGCAGCAGGGATTTTGGCCCACTCCTCCATCCAGATCCTTCAGGTTTCGGGGCTGTCACTGGGCAATACAGACTTTCAGCTCCCTCCAAATATTTTCTATTGGGTTCAGGTCTGGAGACTGGCTAGGCCACTCCAGGACCTTGAGATGCTTCTTACGGAGCCACTCCTTAGTTGCCCTGGCTGTGTGTAAGAGCATTGAAGGACCCATCTTCAATGCTCTTACTGAGGGAAGGAGGTTGTTGGCCAAGATCTCGCGATACATGGCCCCATCCATCCTCCCCTCAATACGGTGCAGTCGTTCTGTCCCCTTTGCAGAAAAGCATCCCCAAAGAATGATGTTTCCACCTCCATGCTTCACGGTTGGGATGGTGTTCTTGGGGTTGTACTCATCCTTCTTCTTCCTCCAAACACGGCGAGTAGAGTTTAGACCAAAAAGCTCTATTTTTGTCTCATCAGACCACATGACCTTCTCCCATTCCTCCTCTGGATCATCCAGATGGTCATTGGCAAACTTCAGACGGGCCTGGACATGCGCTGGCTTGAGCAGGGGGACCTTGCGTGCGCTGCAGGATTTTAATCCATGACGGCGTAGTGTGTTACTAATGGTTTTCTTTGAGACTGTGGTCCCAGCTCTCTTCAGGTCATTGACCAGGTCCTGCCGTGTAGTTCTGGGCTGATTCCTTACCTTCCTCATGATCATTGATGCCCCACGAGGTGAGATCTTGCATGGTGCCCCAGACCGAGGGAGATTGACCGTCATCTTGAACTTCTTCCATTGTCTAATAATTGCGCCAACAGTTGTTGCCTTCTCACCAAGCTGCTTGCCTATTGTCCTGTAGCCCATCCCAGCCTTGTGCAGGTCTACAATTTTATCCCTGATGTCCTTACACAGCTCTCTTTGATTGAGTGTGTGGACAGGTGTCTTTTATACAGGTAACGAGTTCAAACAGGTTTTAGATTCTGTCTCTCACAGTTGAAGTGTACCTATGATAAAAATTACAGAAGTAGGAAAACCTGCAAAATCGGCAGTGTATCAAATACTTGTTCTCCACACTGTATATATATATATATATATATATATATTCAGACCCCTTGACTTTTTCAACTTTTTGTTATGTTACAGCCTTATTCTAAAATGTATTAAATAAAACAATTTCCTCAGCAATCTACCCCGTAATGACAAAGCAAAAACAGGTTTTCAATTGTTTTTGCAAATGTATTGAAAACAAAAAACAGAAATACCTTATTTACATAAGTATTCAGACCCTTTGCTATGAGACTCTAAATTGAGGTCAGTTGCATCCTGTTTCCATTGATCATCCTTGAGATGTTTCTACAGCTTGATTGGAATCCACCTGTGGTGAATTCAATTGATTGGACATTATTTGGAAAGGCACACACCTGTCTATATAAGTTCCCACAGTTGACAGTGCATGTCAGAGCAAAAACCAAGCCATGAGGTCGAAGGAATTGTCCAGGATTGTGTCGAGGCACAGATCTTGGGAAGAGTACCAAAACATTTCTACAGCATTGAAGGGCCCCAAGAACACACCAGCCATCATAATTCTTAAATGGATGAAGTTTGTAACCACCAAGACTCTTCCTAGAGCTGGCAATTGGGGGAGAAGGCCTTGGTCAGGGAGGTAACCAAGAACCCGATTTGTCACTCTGACAAAGCTTTAGAGTTCCTCTGTGGAGATGGGAGACCCTTCCAGAAGGAAAGGAAAGGGAAAGGGGGGATACTAGTCAGTTGTACAAGGACAACCATCTCTGCAGCACTCCACCAATCAGGCCTTTATGGTAGAGTGGCCAGACGGAAGCCACACCACAGTAAAAGGCACATGACAGCCTGCTTGGAGTTTGCCAAAAGGCACCTAAAGGACTCTCAGACCATGAGAAACAAGATTCTCTGGTCTGATGAAACCAAGATTGAACTCTCTTTGGCCTGAATACCAAGCGTAACATCTGGAGGAAACCTGGCACCATCCTTACGGTGAAGAATGGTGGTGGCAGCATCATGCTGTGGGAATGTTTTTCAGAGGCAGGGACTGGGAGAATAGTCAGGATATAGGCAAGGATGAATGGAGCAAAGTACAGAGAGATCCTTGATGAAAACCTGTTCCAGAGGTTCACCTTCCAACAGGACAACGACCCTAAGCACACAGCCAAGACAACGCATGAGTGGCTTCGGGACACGGGGGGGGGGGGGGCGAGAGCGACACACACACTACAGTATGTGAGAGAGGGAAGTACGCTGGCTCATTTGGGAACACTGGAGGGTCCCAATGGATATCAGCCTCTGAGTCGCATGACTCTGCCCTAAGGTGTTCACACACACAGACCGACAGAGACACACATACATACACAGTCAAAATCTTACATTAAGGCTCACACGTGAATGAAACCTAAAACATGGACTATCCCCTAGGTGTACGCATCCACCCCACCCTGCTGCCGCTGTGTCCCTATAACTACGTCCCTCTGCTCTTTTATGCTCTCCATCTTTTTGTTTTTCTTTCATTCAGGACATGATTAGTATCAGACTCTTCATCCCCCCATTCCACCCCTCCTCCTCTCGCTCTGTTTTTCAGTCACATTCTTAGCAGGTTAATTGGCTTGACAACGGTATGGGATTCCAGGCTACTTCAAACGCTCTGAAACAACAGAGCCCTTGCGGCAAGGCATGATCCCTCCCTGACTCCCCCCCTCTCTCCCCTCATCTCCCCCCATGGTGTCCCCCTTGCCTCCACAGCGAGATGCCCCCTCCGGCTTCCGCAGGAAATTATCTTGACTGGTCACTGGCTGCTAAACATCCACACTTGTGTGTTTAGTGTGAGGCACGGCAAGTGAGAAAGTAGGTATGGGGATGTGTGTGTGTGTGTGTGTGTGTGTGTGTGTGTGTGTGTGTGTGTGTGTGTGTGTGTGTGTGTGTGTGTGTGTGTGTGTGTGTGTGTGTGTGTGTGTGTGTGTGTGTGTGTGTGTGTGTGTGTGTGTGTGTGTGTGTGTGTGTGTGTGTGTGTGTGTGTGTGTGTGTGTGTGTGTGTTGTGTGGTCACTGGATTGCCTCTCAAAAGTTATCCAGTTTCTACTTTCTCAATAAACCGGATTCAAGGTTGTGGAGATAAAAAACTGTCCATTCCAAAAATATAGACAACTACTCACACCCCACACACATATACACTCTCTTTTCCCAGAGATGAGATGTCAGGTTAGTGAGTCAATCACCCACCAGACAAACAGCAGAACAGAATGAGAGCAGTGTTCATGTGTTAATAAAGAGTAGTAGTTAGAGACTGTGGCTCCCAAGACGCCATAGTGAGATTAAAAAGAAGGAAAGGACTTGGAGGATGACTTTGAAGAGACAGGGAACTACACTTGGGACCCAGGAGTTTATCCAGTTCACTATGCTCCATTCACTGTGTCCCTGAACAGGGAGACCCCCAGGGAAACCATTAGTAGTATGACTATTGTTCCCTGCTACATCTAGTTCCCACCGCAAAGAAAGCTACAGTGAGCTCCAAAATAATTGGGACAGTGAATTTGGTTTTGCTGTTTTGGTTCTGTTCTCCAGCACTTTGGATTTTCAATTATACAAGTGAGGTTAAAGTGCAGATTGTCAACTTCAATTTGAAGATATTTTCATCCATATCGGGTGAACCGTTTAGAAATTACAGCACTTTTCGTACTTAGTCCCCACAATATTTGGACAAATTCACTTATATAATATGTGAATTAAAGTAGTCAAATATTTAGTATTTGGTCCCATATTCCTAGCTCGCAATGATTACGTCAAGCTTGTGACTCTACAAACTCGTTGGAAACATTCTAAACACTTAATGTGGATGCTACCATGATTACTGATAGTCATGAATGAATCGTGAATAATGATGAGTGAAAAATGCTAAACTTCCATGTTATTGTGATGGTGAGAGGTTAGTATGTCTTATGGGTATGAAATTTGTGCGTCTGTAACGCTCTGACTCATCATTATTCACAATTCATTCAGGACTATCATAGTCATTGTATCATTTCAAATCCAAAGTGCTAGAGTACAGACCTCACTGTATGTGGCTTAACATCGCCAGAGGGACAGGAGTGAGAGCAAGAGCAGTAACAAGGAAAGGGATGGGTTTACATGGGGAGAGAGAGAGAGAGAGAGAGAGAGAGAGAGAGAGAGAGAGAGAGAGAGAGAGAGAGAGAGAGAGAAGTGTGTGGGAGAGTGTTGACAGATGAGGGGGTGGACACAGGTGATTGAGGATAGAGTAGTAAAAGTAGAGAAATAGAGAGGTTGGAGCGAGAGTTCTAGAGGGAGCTGGGTGAGGCGCCAATAGACCTCTGTAATTACACCTGCTCAACTACTTACAAAGCTGTGTGCCCAAGCACTTCTTCAAACACAGTGTATTCAGATGAACGCAGGCACGCACGCACGCACACACTCCACACACGGTCCCTACAGGATCTCCAAAGTGATTGTGTAAATCTGCTTCCCCCTCCTAATATAGAAACTCCCATTTCAATCCAATTTGCACACAAATTAAATCATTAAAAAGGCTGCCTCCCTAGAGTGATTTGTGTGCTCCAGCCTTTTAACTTATCTCTAAAAAACACAAGGCTCAATCCCTGATGGATTTCACTTTCTTTGTGTGTCATGATACACTGTGTGTGTGAGCATGGGTGCTAATTTACAGTATGCGTGTCAGTCGATATGTGCCTGCGCTCCTGTGCTGTGTGACTATAGAAGCATAGGGCGAGAGAGGGGTTTGTGTGTGTGTGTGTGTGTGTGTGTGTGTGTCTAAATGTCAGCTTACAGGTGAGTGTGTACGGGAGAGTCATCGATGGACAAAGCAGAGGAACGCACAAAGGAGGAGTAGAGAAAGCGAGTGAAAGTGTGAGCGACCCAAATGAAAGAATGTTCTAAGTGTGCTCTCTGTCCTCCTCTCTCCTCCCATATCCCCTGGTGACTGGGCCAGCCTAACTCCCACACAACCCGAATGCACAGGTAAACCTACTCTGTGTGTGTTTGTGCGTGTGTGTGTGTGTGTGTGTGTGTGTGTGTGTGTGTGTGTGTGTGTGTGTGTGTGTGTGTGTGCGTGCGTGCGTGCGTGCGTGCGTGTCTGCGTCTGTGTGTAGTAGAGCATATTTGAACCAACCTAGAACACAGTAGAGTACTGGCTGAATTACATTTGCATAATTCCTCTACTTTGCGTGTTTGAAAGTAGGTCCATTTCAGTTGTTCCGGGAAACCCGGTTGTCACGGAGACAACAGAGGTCAGTAAGGATATGCTAGAGAGGACGGAAGTATGATGCTTTCTAATAAAGAAATATTTTGAAGTTTTAACCACTAACTCTCACTAACCCTTAGTTAACAAATAGAGAACAAATAGTAGTCCTTCCTCTGTGGATATTGACTCTTTTGTCCAGCTCTAGCATGGCCATCTAGTGACAACCCTGAGAATCCTAGTTTGGGAATTATGAGACATTCTTAAACTCTGACCTTTGAATACTGACGGTTCCTGGTACTACTGCCCTCACAAGACTGGCCCATATTCACAAGGTCAGTCTTATAAACAGTATGCGTAGCAAGGTTTTTCACTCTACCATACAACCCCACACAATACTGTACAAGCATGTCTTTATAAATAACCTTTATGAAGAAATAAAGCAAGTGGTGAGAGCGAATTATGAAAGAAATGAAATAAAGAGAGTGAATAATTAATTATTATAGATAGGTTACCGAAACACACACACTGCACACACACGCACACACACACAGTCAGCTGAACGTGAGTCCCACCAGTTGAGAGCTCTCTCCCTCTGGCAGTGAACCTAACCTAGGATCAGATTTAGGGGCTTAACACTTGAGGTCAGGATTATGAATGAGATGAGATGAGAACCACAGCCCATTCAGTTCTCTTTAATGGTATTTGTTTAGTGCCTATCACAAAGTCATTTGTCACAAGACTCTTAACAAAAGACTAAGCCCAAACCATTCTTCTAAAGCTAGCCCAAGGCAACAACAGTACGATGGAAAAAGTGGTTAAGATTAGAAAACAAAGCAGTATACTTAAACAGTTTAGTGTAAATCCTACTATAAATTGATGTCAATGGGAGCCCGAAAGTTCAAGTTAGGCACAGCAGATCTAGAGTAATGATTCTATAGGATTCTGATCTTTGAGAGGAACAAGACTTTAGAGAGATTATAAAGCACCTTTTTCTAAGAGCTAACTGGCAACTCCTTCTGGTGCACCATCTATTCACTCCTTCCATTCATACATAAACTGTGTAAGTTTCCTCTGCCACATAGACAAAAAAAAAAAGACAATACCCACAGTCCCCCTTAGCTAAAACATCCCAGGCCAGGACACTAGCTGTCCCTGGACTTGGGGTCAAACTGCAGCCAAATCCTTCAGTCCATATGATCAGACAGTGAGGGGCTGGGAGACAATGGGGAAATATAATACACATTCACAAAAACACACACACATGCAGATTATTCACACACAAAACACAAGCAAATACAAACGTGTGCACACACACCAACAGGCACATGCAGCGAAACAGGCCACACGCACATGTGCGCGCACACACACACACACACACACACACACACACACACACACACACATT
Source organism: Thymallus thymallus (assembly GCA_023634145.1). Classification (NCBI taxonomy): domain Eukaryota; kingdom Metazoa; phylum Chordata; class Actinopteri; order Salmoniformes; family Salmonidae; genus Thymallus; species Thymallus thymallus. Next base: position 18,595,907 of record CM042379.1, on the reverse strand, counting down.
TCCCTGAATAGATTAATCAAGAGAAAGAGTGAGGGCGGGAGATAAAGGGAGCCTTTCCTCATAATGACTCACCTGTTCATCCCCTCACCTGGGGCAGAGGGATCAGAATACTGCCTGAGCACTATTTCCCCTGGCCTCCCCCCTACCTCCCAGAGATGGCCAGATAATGTGAGTCTTTCAGCCGTAGCTCTCCCCATAGAAATGCATTCATGCTGCCTCTGAGTGTCCCTCTCCCCTGCAACTCAGCCCGCCCCACGGCCTAGTCCTGAAACTGATCCAGGTAGACTTTCTGCTGGAGGATTTTCTCACACTCATGCCTGCCACTCGCACACCTCCCCATAACATTAACACAGATAATGGTCTTAGTGACACACACTTCCACAGGTGAATGGACTGATACCGATTCATGTGAGGCAAATAAACGCAGAAGTGGTGCATGTGTATGTGTGCGCACGCGTGTGTGTATTCCAGACAGCTGCAGCTAGGACACACAGACCTGTGCGCTCCAACACCGGGCCAGCTGGTGAGCATGACCATACTTATTCCCAGTCCGCCTCTAATTCTCCACAAGGTCTTTGCACAATATTAAAAACATTATTACAAGGCAATATGAATATAATTACAACCATACCTTGTCTTCTCTCATTCCCCATTCTAATAATACTTTCATTATGAGTAACCATTCAACCTCACGGAGAGGGCAGAAACTAAGCATTCCAGACTATAATAAAAACTATAATGCTCTCATTGAGACAGCAAACAAAGAAATAAACAAACGCTCCGATCTCAGGAAGGAAGACAATGTGGAGTCATTTAAAAGGGATTCTCGCTGTGGCTCTGGCCCTGAAACGACTCGGACAAACAGACATTAATTACAGTAAAACGCCAGGGAACTACTTCTAATGGGCGTGGATGGAGGGATGGAAGGAATGAAAGGATGAAAATGGGGGTGGGTGGGGGGGGTGAACTCTGCTCGTTGAGAACATTAGTGTCCCTCTCTACCATCAGCTAAAAGCTTTCACCCCCCTCCAGATGTCTGCCCTGTCCCCTTCCAAACCTCTCCCCCCTCACCCACCTTCCCTCACCCCCCCTAGCGAACATCTCAGGGCTTAGTCAAATAGAACAACATATTTGTGAGCAGCAGCAATACACAAACTTATGTGAGCCAGCAGCAACAGAATTGTACAGTTTTTGGTCAGGGGGATTTTCTATCCCCCCTCAAGCCCTCCACTCAACCTCAAGGCTTCAAAATTCCTCTTTACTTTAAGTTGTTGTTTCTATTTTCCACTCTTCCTGTTTTGTTTTGGTCGGGAGATACAGTGTAGAATAGAGGGGGATGGAGGATTGAAGAGGAGAGAGATAGAATTGGATTATCTGATACAGACAAGTCGATACACAAAGTATCGACTTGTCAGAGAGGAGCGATATTAGAGACTTTAATTATGCAATAATACAACAGGAAAGATTTTAGGAGGAGAGAGCGAAAGTGATAGATAAAGAGAGACAGAGGGAGAATTAGGGAGAGAGAGAGGAAGGAGAAAGAGCATCATCTCAGCATCACACCCAGTGCCCATGTTTAGACAAGTAGAAAACTGCTACTATTTGCACAAACTAGAAAGCCTCTTGACTGAATGCTTAGAGCTAGTGTCAACACTGTTACAGGTCTCTTTGAGCTTTTACCTACTTTAACTGTAACTTGTTACCATGGTAACCACATTGTAGCTACACTTCTGTACTTACCGGCCAGGCGTATTTGAAGGGAATGACAATGTGTCCTCTAGTGCCATCCCCTCCTCCACCTCCATCGTGACCTCGATGACGGAGGGATTGGGTGTTGCCCCCCAGGACGGTGGTGCTGCCCACCCCGAAGGTGCAGGCTCCGGTGGGGACGACCCGGGCCTGGTACTCCTTGAGGCAGGCCTTGAAGAAGGTGTCACACTGGTCCCTGAGAGAGCATCGCTGCCCCCCGGTGGCCTGGAGGTCACAGCACTCCCCACTCTGCAGCACACCTTGGGGGTTCTGGAAGTGACGGATCTGCAGCTCAAACATTCCCACTGCACACACAGCCTGGAGAGAGAGGGAGACAGGAGAGTTAGGATGAGGTATAACTCATACACACACGCACGCACACAGACGCAAACACAGAGAGAATCATACACACCACCCAAAGAGAGGGTGAATCTATGGGAACAAAAAACGTCTGGTTCCCAATGTCATATTTGTTAAAAAAAACTTTGAATACACCTGCTCAATGGGTGGAGTATCGCATTTCATCCCAGTGCTCTCCAGCTATGGGAATCTATGTATAGCATGCCCTGCCTCTCTCATCTGTCTCTCTCTTTCTCTCCCTCCCTCTCTCTCCTTTTCTCTCTGTATCATCTGCTTCATTAAGGTTACCAGACTACCGTCATCCTATTCTAAGAGGTAGATAAAGAGAGGGTGATTGAGAATGGAAAGATAACATTGATTCACACCACTTCCTCCCCACAGTGGAAGAAAAATCAAATCCCTCCATCCAAAAGGAGAGATACGCCCCCACTCCAGCAATCCCTCTCTATCCCTCCGTATCTGTCTGTGTATCTCCCTCTATCTGTCTCCATCTTTCCCTCCACACTTATTTACCCTCCTCCCTCGCTCTCTTTATCGTCCTCTTTCACCTCTCCCCTCCCGTGTCATGCACTTCCTACACCTCTCCATCTAGCTCCTTCCTTTCTTTCTTCTTCTATATCAGTATCCATCCCTTCTTTTCTCTCCCTCTCTCCCCAGAGGGACTCAGACACTGGGTTACAGTTTCTCTCCTCCTCCTCCTCCTCCTCCTCCCTTCTTTCTCTATCTGGGAACAGGCTGTAACTCTTGCCCTCTCTCCTTCACTCTGTACCAGCTCTTCTTCTCTGCAATTCTTATTTTCATCTCTCTTTCTCCCTCTCTCTGTATTTTTCTGTCTCTCTCTCTGTCACTCTCTTGGTCTCTCTCTCTCTCTCTCTCTCCCTCTCCCTCTCCCTCTCCCTTCTCCCAGAGCGTATAAAGCATATTCTCCTCAGCTTGGTGCAGAAGGGCACAGACAAGCTGGTAGAGCTAACAAGCCCCCAAGAGAGACAGGTGTGTGTGTGTGTGTGTGTGTGTGTGTGTGTGTGTGTGTGTGTGTGTGTGTGTGTGTGTGTGTGTGTGTGTGTGTGTGTGTGTGTGTGTGTGTGTGTGTGTGTGTGTGTGTGTGCGTGTGCGTGTGCGTGTGCGTGTGCGTGTGCGTGTGTGTGTGTGTTTGTGTGTTTGTGTTTGTGTATGGTGGTGTGTTGAATAGCAAGGAAATAATGGTTAGGATGTCGAACCACTGATAAAGCACAAACCACACACACACACACACGTCACACACACACATGTCACACACAATGAAATGATGCCATAAAGAATAGTGGTGTAATAGTCTTGACAACCTGACTAAAGACAACTTAGAAAGAGCAAAGCCAGTTAGAAGACTAGCTGGTAAGTCAGCCCATTGTTGTTGCCTGGCATTATGTCCCTCACCTGCCCCTGTCCCTGGGCTAGGGGGCTAAACTCTCCTACATCAAACGACCTGTGGAGATACAGGCCCACTCATCACTCTGCATCCTTATTTCTTCCTCTCTTCTCCCCCCGCCCTCTCAACCATTCCGCGCATACCTGCGTTTCAGCGCTCCATCTGACCGCTCCAAGTGCTCAGCCTCGAGCATCACCATGGAGAGCTGTGGTAATTAAGTACCCAATGAACCCAAACACAGGGCGAGACCAGGACCATAACCTGACCACTGGATTAACACGGTTGGATATGTACACTGAATAACACTATTGTTAAACACTTGCTTTTTAATACTGTTAAATATGGCACTAGCTTGACTGTTCTGTAACAACAGTGTAATATCAGAACAAGATTATACACTGTATCAAACCACATTAATACATCATCCTGAAAGTGCATTGCACTGAATCTGACACATCCCCAGACCTGAGTAATGCTGTTGTTAAGTGTTACACTACTGTTACAAGTTATAGTATCTTCAATGCAGAAATGAATGCAGGATATCAACTTTCCAGCACTCCTAAATGTCCCACAGCACAGTAGCTAGGTCTACATCGTACTGCAGTAGGGGAAGGTAGTGTTATATTTGTGAAGAGCTTCAGAGCTGGGTGCAGTAGCTATGGCCGCTGGCCCAACACACACACCCCAGTCCTTGAGTCCACACACATGCGTGCATGCATGCACACACCCACACACACACACATAGGCATCAAATTTCATACAAACGATCAGATCGTCCTAATCCTGCCTCTCCACTGAGGGCTGTCACTCTGCCAGTGGGGACCCTTTTAGGCCAACAACCATAGCCTGGGGTGGGTCTGGGAGGGGAAGAGTTAGGAACACATTCAGCCAGCACTCTACCTCCAGGCTTTCCCTCTCGGTCTGTGTGAACTTGAACTTGAATGTGATAGGCCTATGGCCAATTTGACTGAATGTGAATTGGTTTTCTATGTGGTCATAGTGGTTTGAGTGTGGTGTTTTGGAAGCACACTCATTATCACATAGTTGTTACCATTATAAAGTAGTCTATACTATGCTGGACTATTCCTGGTCGTCTGCAGACCTTTTGCATATTGTAGAGAGAGTATGGACTGCATTCATGTGAGGAAAGGTGTGAGGCAACACATGTGAATAAACATGTGAATAAACACACACACACGCACACACACATTACAAGTGCACACACCCACCCACACACACATACACACAGGGACAGACTGACCAACAATTCCCTTGAATCCCCTCTCACCTTGTGATCATGATCTGAGGTTGACCTGTGGGTGTAAGAGTAAACGATAGAAGACAGCCTTACTCCATCCACAGACACCATAACGTTCAGCTTGTTATTTCCCATAAAGGATTTATTTTTACACCATTAGAGCCTACAGGAGACTGTGTTCAGAACATTTCCCTCTGCAGTTCTGGTTCAAACAATACACTTCATGGATGGGTCTTCTAGCACTCTTCAAAGGGAAATCAAATCAATTACAGTGTAATAGGCTTAGAATCCCAATAACAAACATTGGCGTAATGAAAGGTCATGCTTGGTGAAGGTTTGCTCCTGTAGTCTACAGAAGAAAGGACACGCCCATGGAGCAACAAGTGGATAACCCGCGACAATTAAGACGCAGAACAACAGGTGGGCAACACGCCATTAGGAGCAACCATAGACATATTGACAAAAGGAACAGGGAAGTAGAATGCGGGCAAAATGATTGACTCTGTGGGAAGAAAACACCGACTGTAAAAGTCAGGGCAGGGTTAAACAATGGCCGAAAATAGCGCTTAATCGGTGCGGCTTACCTGCGGTTGCAGAGCGAGGGCGACGAGAAAAATCACGGCCCACTGCTGTCTACGGCACCGATCTTTGCTCATCTCTGTCCTGGCGCTGCTCCTCTCACCTCCACTGCAGCAATCAACCGGCTTTCGTCCGTGCGCTCTTTCTCTCTCCATCTCAACGTCACAGGATCGAGGACAAAAAACGACGCGGTGTCCCCTCTTCTCTATAACCCTTTCTCAGCTCTCTTTGAGCGCCAGTTCATCGTGTCGTACTAGGCTTGAGAGAAAGCATTATTGCCTTACTTGTATTGTTCCCCTTGGGGAGTTCCTCCTGCCTGCCCGCCCCTACTCGAACCCTCTCCCCGGCTTCTCCCTCTTGGTGCGGTGTCCAGGGTGGGTCTCTCCACAGAATAAAAACAAACTCCACCAGGTCGATCTTCTCTCCACCTGCCGTTAAGAGGCTTTTGATGTCAGACTTGCTGGCTCCCTGACTTGAGCTCTCATCCCAATTACACTCTCCCTCTGCGCAACGCACTCGCCCTTTCAAACTAAACACATACACCCTTTCCTTCTTTGCGCAACGGACTCAAATTGATACCCAAATGAAGTGGGATCTCCCTCGCTACCAGTACATACTATACTATCTCTTGTTTATCCACTGCATGCTGCGTCCCACACTATTTCCGTAGGCTTTCCAACCCCGTGTGGTCACTTCGCTCAGGGATAACCGATCCGAATCACCCAGGTCCCGGGCAAGGCTCCGTGCGTATCGGCTGTGGGAAAGAACTCAGCTAAAAGGGATGCCAGACATTTACGATAGGCTGTGAGTGTGTGTGTGTGTGGGGGGGGGGGGGGGGTCTGGGGGGGGGGGGGGGGGGGTGTTAGAGAGAGAGAGAGAGAGAGAGAGAGAGAGAGAGAGAATGTGCGCGAGGAGGGTGTGTCCTCAGGCAGGGGATATCCGTATTCTCGTTTTATGTGCACGCGGTCTGCGCTCGCACCCCTGGACGGTTCCCATGGGTTCCAATCGTTGCTGGAATGCCTGTCCTCTCCTTTCCGTCTCTCAATTCAATTCTATTTAATTCATTTGAGAGTGTATTCTCACCGTCTCACAGAGCCATTAAACCAAGGAGTAGGTAGGTATTGATTAAACTGATATTGTTTTAATTACCCTTGTAGAAAAGTGTAACTGCATGAGCAGACTTTTAATAGCCTATACACAATTGGCATATTGAACCTCTTTTCAAATCACTTCTCTCGCCTATTTGACCATGAAATTAGATATTGTGTAATTCAACTCGACTCTGTAATAGAATAATGGGCCTAACCCCAGTTTCTGGCCTCGGTTAATCCGGTATAGATCAAAGCGCCGCTGTGCCAATTAAGTAGGCTATCGGTCATAGCCAGCACTGTCAGTAACTGGTCGGCAAATTGAAAGAGTTTCTATGGGACTAGCTCCGCGCAATTAGGAGACCACTTATTATGGTAGTGGAGAATGTATTTACGAACAGACTCCAATCCGGCCTGTGTGCAAAACAAAACGGAGAGAGAAGAAAATAGGCCTTCACTAAAGTTTGTCTCTTACATCGAGTTCGAGTTTGAAGGGACCCCTCGCCATTGAGAGTGGCCATACGGATGGCTGAGCAAAGTATTTGGTGTTTATATGCTGTGCTATTCTTACAAAGCCGGACCGCAAATGATGACTGTCCGTTTCTAATGGTTTGATTAGTCGTGTACACGAAAGGCATGTAGCCTAGTGGTTAGAAATTTGGGCCAGCAACCGAAAGGTCGCTGGTTCGAATACCTGAGCCGACAAGGTGAAAAACCTGTCAATGTGTCCTTGAGCAAGGTACTTAACCCTAATTTGCTCCAAGGGCTGACCTGTAGGTAGGCCGTCATTGTAAATAAGAATTTGTTCTTAACTGACTTGACTAGTTAAATAAAGGTTACATTTAAAAGATTACAATTATTTCATGTAGGCTATGTCACACCGATGGACAATACACAACAGGCAGTCACATTGTACTGTTAAAACATAACTAATGACACAGATGTTTCTGACCACTGTAAAAAAGCTTGAAAACAGCCGTTCTAAATCTCTGTAATGGATCCTCATCAAAGGATTTGATGTGTAGCCTACTCATTCCATTTACAGGGACTCGAAATAGTCCTCTATTGTGATTTTTCGTCACTACCTCCACTAAAAGGGAGTGGATCATTTTAGTGCCTGCTCCCTCCCTTGTATGTGGTAGCTCCCTCCCTTGTGTGTCTGCTAACCCTGATTCCCGTTACCCATGATCACCATGGTAGGCACAGAAACTACCATCTGAAGTTGATAGGGCACACATTCCAATGATAAGCCTGTGAAAAGCGAAAGCAGGAAGTAGGGGTGCTGAGGCCCTGAATTTTTTTTTTTTAATAATGTGGATTTAATTTAAGTTTTTCTCACAAAAGTAGTGCACTGGGCATTTACTAGTCCTGTATTAGCGGACCAATATAGCCTTCTGTAGAGGGCCATACATTTTTTTTTTAAAATTCTGTGATGAAGAACCCCAAGCTACTTGTGGTCAACGAGTGGGAGGCCCCAAACTATCCACAGCTGAAGCCACTCTGGAGGTGTTCTATTGGAGAGCTTTTGGAGTATACCGCACAACAGAGCCAACTACAGGGTTTGAGAGAGGCATTGTGTCTCTAGGCGTGCCATGCCCTGTACCTGAACGCTATCGGAGGACCATGAGACAGACTGGTCTGGATCTTGCTCGGAGTGAGGCCAGACAGGCGTATTGGAGAGCAGGGGGGAAGCTGATGGGGTCTCACCCAGTGTGAATCACGTATGCCAATAGGTCAGGAGGACTGACACTAGTAGGATAGACAGAGAGTGACCAAGGGGGTGGATGGTCTAATGCAGGTAGTAAGAACCAGGAATGGGAGCACCACAGCCATCCCCCAATATCTGCCTGCACCATCACTGGAGCCAGGTAAAATAACTAGACCCTACCCAGAGGGCAGAGACAGATCCAGAGGTCGCCGGAGCAATGTGTACCTGTCAAGAGTAAAAAACCAGGCGTGGGAGAATGAATACATAAATATTGCACTCAGAACCACTTACAGTTTTTTCCAATTGCTAACACACTAAAATGACATGCACAGCACAATTATTTAAACTGACACACAGAGAGCAAAACCTCTTCTCAAGTCTCCAAAAGTCTAAACACATTTTCTGCTTTACACACATTTTGCAATTGAAAATGGCACTTTTTAAATGCACTGAATACGGTTCTCTGCATAAGACACAACAATCTGACATAAAGTCACGTTTGCCTTTTCAAAACACTGCCATTCAAAATTATACTACATGAGCTAATTGGCCAACACATGTGCCACCTGGCCAAACACCTCAATGGTTAATTGTTAACACTTCAATCAGGATGTAAGCACTATGAAAAGAACATGGGTGAGCACCTTTTTTTTACAACAACAATGGAAGACGTTGCAGAGAGAGGAAGAGGAAGAGGGAGGGGTAGAGCAGGTAGAGGAGTTCATGGCCAAAGAAGACAACAACTTGATGAAATCAGAGCAACCTTAGTAGATCATGTCATCAACCATGGGCTGACAATGCGAGAGGCTGGACAGAGAGTGCAGCCAAACTTGAGCCGTTTTACTGTCGCCTCTGTCATCCGGACATTTAGACTGGAGAACAGGTATGTAACCAAAATTTCATGTAGTACACATGTAGTACACCCCATGTCATAGTGTATCAGTTGGGTGACACCTGTTTACTGTACAATGTACTCTACTGTGGGGGAAAAATCTTTAGGCTGCATTGTCCAAGCCCTATATTTTAGTTTTTTTTGTTTTTCTAAAGGACTGAGAGACGAAAACATGGTGGAGGAAGGGGCCAAATGTTCACCGGGGTACAGGAAGCTGGCATTGTAAACTTGGTTTTGGAAAATAATGAAATCAGATTACGAGAAATTCAAAGCCACATCATCCAAGACAACACCATATTCAACAACATTCAACGAGTCAGCCTGTCCACATTGGCTCGCATTCTCAAGCGAAACCAAATCAGAATGAAACAACTTTATTAGGTTCCGTTTGAGAGAAACTCTCAAAGAAACAAAGAGGTCAGACGAGCATATGTGGATGTAAGTACAATATTGACTGCAGGACACTACACGCAACATTGTTTCCCAGTGTACTGGATAACACCATATTGACTGATTTTTGTTCTTTGTTTTCAGGGAGTACTGGAAATGGATGCTCATGCAATCCCACATGAGTTCATCTTTATAGATGAGGCTGGGTTCAACCTAGCAAAGACCAGAAGAAGGGGGAGAAACGTCATTGGCCACAGAGCCATTATAGATGTTCCTGGCCAACGTGGTGGGAACATCACAATGTGCGCTGCCATCTCCAGTATGCATGGTGTCCTCCACCGTCATGCCAACCTTGGACCATACAACACAGCCCATATTCTCACATTTCTGGACAGACTTCACAACATTCTCATACCACCAGAGTAATGCAGACCATCAAAGAAACCGGTACGTTGTAGTATGGGACAACGTGAGCTTTCATCGTGCAGCCCCAGTCCAAAACTGGTTTGCTGACCACCCAACATTTCTCGTGCAATACCTCCCACCATACTCACCATTTCTGAACCCCATAGAATAGTTATTTTCGGCATGGCGGTGGAAGGTATACGACCGGCAGCCCTTTGTGCGCATGCCTCTTGTGCAGGCCACGGAAGAGGCATGTGATGAGATTGATGTGGGTGCGATTCAGGGATGGATAAGGCACTCAAGGCGCTTCTTCCCTCGATGTCTGGCAAGGGAAGATATTGCCTGTGATGTTGACGAGGCGTTGTGGCCAGACCCAGCTGTGCGGCAAGATGCTGCCTAATTATTTTTCTTGCCTCTTTTTTTTACTGTAATATATTTTTTCTGAAATTTTCTTTTTCAGTTTACTGTTTTTTGTGAGAATATTTTTGTTCAGTCCCATGTAAATATATCTGCTGTGCATATGTTGCACTGACTTGTTTACTGTAGTGAAAAATAAAAATATAAATGTTTCAACAGCATGTGTGTGTATCTGCAAATATTTCTGTGCATGTGAACAATCTGATACATATTTTAGTATTATGGCAAAGCATACTAAAGATGAGGGTGCTTTTCATTATGCCCAACAGTGTGTAGTTGGTTAGACAAAAATCTGGTAATATGAATGTGTGTGCCATTTCGTGCATTTTGCAGTTTGGGTGTGTGGTTTTGTGAATTGTGTTAAGTATTTTGATAAAACCAGACTAGTTTGCAAAATTGTGTGTTAGCAATTGGAAAAAACTGTAATAGGATAAAAATTGCAACAGGATACAAATAGGTTTAATGCAAATAAGTGTTATTTGATTTAAAGTAATTATAAAAGTTTATTAATGGGTTATGCCCCCTGGATGGACAGCTATTTCCTCTGGTGTGACACCATCTTAATTTCACACCATTTGTCACGGCCAGCTCGCAAGCCGCGACAAAGAAGGAGACAACACGTTGGATACTGCTCAAAAAAGAATAACATTTATTACAGTAAGAATAATAAATTAGGAAAAGACGAGACAAACAGAAACAAACGACGTAATCAAGGATGCAAACGGCACGAGGGTGGGAGGGCGCGCCCCGTCACACCTGAAGGGAACTGCTTTTATTGCCGGCATCAGCTCCAACACAGGTGTAACTCCTCAGTCGTCAATGACGTCACTCACCCTAACTCCATCCTGCAAACAAAACAAAAAGAACACAAACACAACCCACTACTGGGTTCATAACACCCTCCCCCATAGAAAAGGTTACATTTATGAAACCAACCTAACTCTTCATACTGTTCATACGATTACCCCCCATACTGTAAAACTCCAACCATTTCATTTCTACTCCCAATATTCTCAGCAACTACGGGCCCTGTAGAAGCAATTTAAGAGGTAAGAAGAGCAAGACAAAATATTGTTAGAAAACACAGTTAGGAAGAGTAAGGAGCTCTAGACAAAGCGTCTGCCACCACATTGTCAGTACCTTTGATGTGTCGAATATCAAGGGCGTATGATTGCGGGTTTATTGATAACAGTACAACCATCTATGTGACAGTACAGACATCCACAACATGTTTTTAATGCTTTTTATACTTCAATTGTCCCAAAAAAAGTATAATTGTTATATATACATACATTCAGAAAGCATCACACCAAAGGACTAAGAAATGTACCCCTTTTATGGAAATGGCAGAGATGTGCAATATTTCGCTAAATATTCTTGATAAAGCTTACAACCTGTTCATGACATGTGGCGCCGAAGACATGGATGTCGATTAAGGCAGCCCCCCTCTCTGATTCAGAGGGGTTGGGTTAAATGCGGAAGACGCTTTTCAGTTGAATGCATTCAGTTGTACAACTGACTAGTATCCCCCTTTCCCTTCCCTGCTCCAGCCATGTTTTCTGTATTTCCTTCTTGGAAGAGAACCCTCCCCGGTGCAATGGTGCCCAGATGCTAGCTTGCTGTTTAATCACACAATTTTGTCACACACCAAGTGGACATTGCTTTTAGAGACAACATTTATTTGGAAATGTCATGAATAGACTCTCTTGAAATACACTTCTGTGTTATAACTAAATAATAGGTGAAGGGAATGTTATTCATTTTTTAATTAATTTACTTAAGTTCAAAGTTCCACAACCTTACTTGGGACATTCACACCATTGGACAATTGTCACGTTTGTTTCTAAATTGTTAGAAAACAAATAATACACTTCATGAATTATAGCCTATAGTATTATAGGCTATAACAATTTTAGCCAATTTAAGTTGTTATATTTTTGTTTGACATGGTAAAAAAAAAAGGTGTATCACGTCAACTACCCAAAGCATCCGGTTTCCTGTATGTGCATAAAGGTAACGTTGTACGTAGCCATCTTGACATTGAATACATTTTATATAAATGGATGAGAAGCATACGATGAAAGAGAAGTGTGGGTTGCGTCTTTTTGCATCTTGGCACTGGTTCCACTAAATATTTTCCACTGTCCATCTAGTTCCTGTCCGCGCGTCCGTTGGAACCAAGACTACAGGACAATGTGTCCGCTTCATGCCTGAAATATAATGAGCCAATTTTAGTGACCCCGGTCCTCCCCCTCTCTTTCCCTCTCTTCTCTGTGAGTGCAGGGATGGACTTGTTGCTTACGCTGACGCCCCTGGCAACCAGTAGGCCTAGTATCTCCGTTGCCCCGCGCTGCGGCGACCCGTGGACAGAACAGAGGGCTCTTGAAGCGCGTGGTGCTCATTAGCATAGAGCAGCATTGACCCCGAGACATGTGCTGAATTTCAATCATCCGCGGTCCCTCCCTCCAGAATGAAGCGATCTGCAGGTTGATTCTACATTATATTGGCACCTGGTGAAAAGTAAAGGGCCTGTTGTTATCATCTACACTGGCAGCTCAATGTACAGAGTGACTTGGTCGATAACTGCTTTGAATACCCAACATTAGTGGTTGGGTGGTTGGTGCCATCTGATGGTGACCGTCTTAATGACACATACATAAGTAATGAGTGATCTCCAAGGGGCCACAAACTATCAACGACTTTAACTGCATAGTAGTTCTAACTGATTACATTTCAGGACATTTCATGGACACAAATTAAGGATGTATATATATGTATATGGTCCATGCATCATTGGAGGCTGTTTTCAACAGGATCTAGGGTAGCCTTATAATAGGCCTAGTTGTCGCAATATGACCATTCAACAACCTCATAGGCTACTTTACTTCAAAGCAATAACACATTTGCACAATCCCATTAGCCAATTTACTGTTAAGTGTCAACGCATGAGAACAGACAGAGTGCTTTGAAGAGAGCTACTTCTACAGATAGATGTACTCTGGATAGTGAGTGATGGCCAACCGGTACTCCCCAATGATGCAGCAAGCCCTAAAGAGATGAGCAGTGGGCTTTGTATGAAAGAACCTTCAACAGGACAGGAGTAGCCTATAGTAAAAACCCCTTAAACATAAAAAGGTGATGTACTTAATTCAGGATTAGCCTAAACTGTTATTGTCTTTGGAATGCTATTGATGTTCTAATCTTAATATACGTAGACGTGCTTGGAGATGTCCCACGCAGACGGCGGATAAGTTGCCTCAGTTCCCCGGCTGAAAGATCCCAGTGTAGTGAATGGGGAGTCACTAGGCATGTCGCCAAGAGCATGGGACGCTGACACACACACACACACACACACAGTGCCCCAGCAGCTAAGGTCAGAGCTTTCTCAAGGCAAAATAAGGGAGTGTGGAAAGGCTTGGGAAACTGCAGAAGAATAAGCATTTTGTGTACACTGTAGAGCTGACCTAAAGAAAATTATTCAAGGAACAGTAGAAGTTGACAACAGGAGGCCCTTGTTTGCACTGGATACAGTTGATGGTACAGGCCTAAATTAATCCTTTCAAGCTTAATTCACAAGTCACTGTGCTCTACCTTCTCCCTTAAAATCCAGTTGGAGAGGGGAAGGTGCTCCTTCTTGACTAACAATTACTCTCCATTATCTTTTTAAGGGCCTGTTCTGACTAAACCAGGGAAATATCATGGGTCCACCAATTCTAACTCATGAATAAACAAACTTGGGTAACTGGTATGGTTCGTAAAAATAAATGTGTCATAAGCACAGGCAAAACAGTTTGGTTGATGTTGTCTTGGAATTCAACCACAAGCACTTAAGACACTTCATGAACTACACACTTTTTAACAGCTACCGGTACAGACAGAGAGCAGTGAAACATTTATAGTTTTCTGGGAGCAAAGCTGTCCTGGAAAGAAAACAAATGATTTATTGACTGTAGGACACCAGTAAAAAGCCAGTGACCACCGGGTGCTAAAAATAACTCTAAAAGGCCTTGTCTGGCTAGCTCCCGGTGCTATGAAATTAATAGTGTTTAATTAGGGTTACACAGCAAAGCTGGGAAACCAATTGTTATTATCTGAATTCTTCATTGTTTTTTACATGTAAAAATGTAATTTGGCACACAGAAAGCATGAGCAACTTGGTCAAAAAGAATGGAACCGAAAGGGAACTATTAGCAATTCACTTTTTGACTATGTAACGCTAATGCTTAAAATAATCATAAAGAATCATCTTCTCATGGACTAAAAGTCAGATTCACTCCAAATGTCTTTGGACACAATAGTCCCTAAAGAGTTTGAAAAAATAATGTTAATGCATTCAAAGATGGGCACACTATAGGGTGATTTCGGAATAAGTGGGGCACTTCTAGCATTTCCGTCTTCTGTAACCTCTTTTGACATCTACTGTACATCCAACATAGATCTAGTTTTTTCCCGTGGAATACATATTGTGGATCTAAATGTTTTTCCTCATAATCCTGGACTATCAGACCAACATCTTATTACGTTTCCAACCAAGGATTATCAAAAGCCACGCTAAATTCTCTGACAACCCAAATATTCCTAGATGCCCTTACAGACTCCTTCCACCTACCCAAGGACATTGGAGTACAAAAATCAGTTAACCACCTAACCGAGGAACTAAACTTAACTTTGTTTAATACCCTAGATGCAGTCGCACCTCTAAAAACAAAAAACATTTGTCACAAGAAACTAACTCCCAGGTATACAGAAAATACCCAAGCCCGGAATCAAGCTTCTAGAAAATTGGAACTGAAATGGCACTCCACCAAACCGGAAGTCTTCAGACTAGCTTGGAAAGACAGTATAGTGCAATATTGAAAAGCCCTCACTGCTGCTCGATCAGCCTACATTTTCAACCCCATTGAGGAGAATAGAAAAAATATAACATTTATTTTTGATACTTTCGCAAAGCTAACTAAAAATAAGCATTCCCCAAGTGAGAATGGCCTTCACTTCAGCAGTGATGATCATTAGAAAGCAAATTACAGACTCCTCTTTGAATATGCATATTTCTCCAAAACTCAGTTGTCCTGAGTCTACACAGAACTGCCAGGATCTAGGATCAATTGAGACACTCAAGTTTTTATATCTTGTACCTCTCGACACGTTCACGAAAATAGCCATGGCCTTTAAACCTTCCAGCTGCCTACTGGACCCAATTCCGACTAAACTACTGAAAGAGCTACTTCCTGTGCTTGGCCCTCCTATGCTGAACATAATAAATGGCTCCCTGTCCTCCGGATGTGTACCAAACTTACTAAAAGTGTCAGTAATAAAACCTCTCCTGAAAAAGCCAAACCTTGACCTGGAAAACTAAAAAAACTATCGACCTACATCAAATCTCTGATTCCTCTCAAACATTTTAGAAAAAGCTGTACAACCCACTGCCTTCCTGAAAACAAATACAGTTTTTTCCAATTGCTAACACACAATTTTGCAAACTAGTCTGGTTTTATCAAAATACTTAACACAATTCACAAAACCACACACCCAAACTGCAAAATACCTCATATATCCTGCAAAATGAAGCACTGCAACCGAAACTACACATAGCATTATCAAAATCAAACTTTTGCACGAAATGGCACACACTTCATCCATATTACCAGATTTTTGTCTAACCAACTACACACTGTTGGGCATAATGAAAAGCACCCTCATCTTTAGTATGCTTTGCCATAATACTAAAATATGTATCAGATTGTTCACATGCACAGAAATATTTGCAGATACACACACATGCTGTTGAAACATTAATTTTTTAAATTTTTCACTACAGTAAACAAGTCAGTGCAACATATGCACAGCAGATATATTTACATGGGACTGAACAAAAATATTCTCACAAAAAACAGTAAACTGAAAAAGAAAATTTCAGAAAAAATATATTACAGTAAAAAAAAGAGGCAAGAAAAATAATTAGGCAGCATCTTGCCGCACAGCTGGGTCTGGCCACAACGCCTCGTCAACATCACAGGCAATATCTTCCCTTGCCAGACATCGAGGGAAGAAGCGCCTTGAGTGCCTTATCCATCCCTGAATCGCACCCACATCAATCTCATCACATGCCTCTTCCGTGGCCTGCACAAGAGGCATGCGCACAAAGGGCTGCCGGTCGTATACCTTCCACCGCCATGCCGAAAATAACTATTCTATGGGGTTCAGAAATGGTGAGTATGGTGGGAGGTATTGCACGAGAAATGTTGGGTGGTCAGCAAACCAGTTTTGGACTGGGGCTGCACGATGACAGCTCACGTTGTCCCATACTACAACGTACCGGTTTCTTTGATGGTCTGCATCATTCATACGCTCTGATGGTATGAGAATGTTGTGAAGTCTGTCCAGAAATGTGAGAATATGGGCTGTGTTGTATGGTCCAAGGTTGGCATGACGGTGGAGGACACCATGCATACTGGAGATGGCAGCGCACATTGTGATGTTCCCACCACATTCTCCCCCTTCTTCTGGTCTTTGCTAGGTTGAACCCAGCCTCATCTATAAAGATGAACTCATGTGGGATTGCATGAGCATCCATTTCCAGTACTCCCTGAAAACAAAGAACAAAAATCAGTCAATATGGTGTTATCCAGTACACTGGGAAACAATGTTGCGTGTAGTGTACTGCAGTCAATATTGTACTTACATCCACATATGCTCGTCTGACCTCTTTGTTTCTTTGAGAGTTTCTCTCAAACGGCACCTTATAAAGTTGTTTCATTCTGATTTGGTTTCGCTTGAGAATGCGAGCCAATGTGGACAGGCTGACTCGTTGAATGTTGTTGAATATGGTGTTGTCTTGGATGATGTGGCTTTGAATTTCTCGTAATCTGATTTCATTATTTTCCAAAACCAAGTTTACAATGCCAGCTTCCTGTACCCCGGTGAACATTTGGCCCCTTCCTCCACCATGGTTTCGTCTCTCAGTCCTTTAGAAAAACAAAAAAAACTAAAATATAGGGCTTGGACAATGCAGCCTAAAGGTTTTTCCCCCACAGTAGAGTACATTGTACAGTAAACAGGTGTCACCCAACTGATACACTATGACATGCGGTGTACTACATGTGTACTACATGAAATTTTGGTTACATACCTGTTCTCCAGTCTAAATGTCCGGATGACAGAGGCGACAGTAAAACGGCTCAAGTTTGGCTGCACTCTCTGTCCAGCCTCTCGCATTGTCAGCCCATGGTTGATGACATGATCTACTAAGGTTGCTCTGATTTCATCAAGTTGTTGTCTTCTTTGGCCATGAACTCCTCTACCTGCTCTACCCCTACCTCTCACTCTTCCTCCCCCTCTCATTCTCACCATCCCTCTACCTCTTCCTCTCTCTGCAACGTCTTCCATTGTTGTTGTAAAAAAAAGGTGCTCACCTATGGTCTTTTCATAGTGCTTACATCCTGATTGAAGTGTTAACAATTAACCATTGAGGTGTTTGGCCAGGTGGCACATGTGTTGGCCAATTAGCTCATGTAGTGTCATTTTGAATGGCAGTGTTTTGAAAAGGCAAACGTGACTTTATGTCAGATTGTTGTGTCTTATGCAGAGAACCGTGTTCAGTGCATTTAAAAAGTGCCATTTTCAATTGCAAAATGTGTGTAAAGCAGAAAATGTGTTTAGACTTTTGGAGACTTGAGAAGAGGTTTTGCTCTCTGTGTGTCAGTTTAAATAATTGTGCTGTGCATGTCATTTTAGTGTATTAGCAATTGGAAAAAACTAATATATACGAAACGCTCCAGTCTGGTTTTAGACCCCATCATAGTACTGAGACCACACTCGTGAAAGTGGTAAATTACCTTCTTCTGGCATCAGACCAAGACTGCATCTGTCCTAGTGCTCCTAGACCTTAGTGCCGATTTTGACACCATCGATCACCACATTCTTTTGGAGAGATTGGAAACCCTAATTGGTCTACACGGACAAGTTCTTGCCAGGTTTAGATCTTATCTGTCGGAAAGATGTCAGTGGATGGTTTGTCCTCTGACAAACCAATGGTATGTTTCGTTGTTCCTCAAGGTTCTGTTTTAGGACCACTATTGTTTTGACTATCACAACACACAGCTGTACATCTCGATGAGTTGTTTGATCTGGCAATTAATCTTGATGGTTGTACAATCGTCTCAATAACAACTTGCCGTTACTCTTGACCCTGATCTCGCTTTCGACGAACATCTAAAACATATTTCAAGGGCAGCTTTTTTCTGACTTCGTAACATTGCTCAAATCTGAAACATTTTGTCCAAAAATGATGCAGAAAAGCTAATCCATGCCTTTGTCACTTCTAGATTAGGTTACAGCAATGCTCTACTCTCCGGCTACCCAGATAAAGCACTGAATAAACATATTTAGTGGCTGCTAGAATCTTGACTAGAACCAGAAAATGTGATCATTATACTCCAGAGTTAGCCCCTACACTGGCATCCTGTTAAAGCTAGGGCTGCTTTCAAGGTATTACTGCTAACCTACAAAGCATTACATGACCTTTCTCCTACTGTAACAAGTACGCTTGGAGTCGGGAAGCAAGTTCAGGGAGGGAATAATTTAATAAATAAATGAATATGGACAAAACAAGAAACATGACAAGCGTACAGACATGAAACCGAAACAGAGTCAATAACACCTGAGGAAAGAAGCAAGCGGAGTGATAGATATGGGGAAGGTAATCAGGCAGGTGATGGAGTCCAGGTGAGTCTGATGAGGCGCTGGTGCGCGTAATGATGGTGACAGGTGTGTGTAAGAGCAGCCTGGTGACCTAGAGGCCGGAGAGGGAGTATCCAACCGTAGGACGCCGAGCAAAGGGACTATCCCGGGGATCAGGAGCGGACCGGTCACCTCTGCTGAGGTGCGGGAGCCTGGCGACCTAGAGCACCGGACGGGGAGTATACGTGACAGTAACCCCTCCCCGACGTGCGGCTCCTGCCCTAAGGGACGATCCTGGGGATCAGGAGCAGACTGGTCACCTCTGCTGAGGCGCGAGAACCTGACGAGCCAGCTGAAGCGCCGGAACCTGACGAGCCAGCTGTGGCATGGGAGCCTGCCGAGCCAACCGAGTCCTGTGAACCTGATGTGCCGGCTGAGGCGTGAAAGCCTGACGAGCCCGCTGAGGCATCCTCGGTTGCTCCGGGCAGCGGAACCCAGACCCAACGTCACCTTTCAACACAAAAAAAAACATTCCCTGATGCTTCCCTTTGGTGAGGTGTTATTCTGTAATGAGTATGCTGGGAGTCGCGAAGCAAGTTCAGAGAGTGAAGAATTGTATAAATAAATGAACATGAACAAAACAAGAAACACGACAAGCATACAGACATGGAACTGAAACAGAGTCAATGGTGCGCGTAACGATGGTGACAGATGCGCGTAACAAAGAGCATCCTGGTGACCTAGAGGCCGGAGAGGGAGCATACGTGACACCTACCTATCTCCCCGATTTGGTCCTGCCGTACATACCTACACGTACGCTACAGTCACAAGACGCAGGCCTCCTTATTGCTCCTAGACCCAGTCTCAACCTTTAAGTCTTACCTGAAGACTCATCTCGAACCCTCTCTTGCTGTCTCTGCCTGGCCGGCTCATATCTCTCCACTGGGATTCTCTGCCTCTGTCACGAATTATGCCGTCCCTAGGAGGTCACGTCATGCCAGGCTTTTTTCGCTATACACAACTTGTGTGGGTTGATACACTGACGTGATCTTCCTGTCTGGTTTTGCGCCCCCACAGGCTTGTGCGGCGGTGAAGATCTTCCTGGGCTATACTTAGCCTTGTCTCAGGGTAGTAAGTTGGTGGTCTGTTGATATCCCTCTTGTGGTGTGGGGGCTGTTTGAGAGAATTCCAAGAGTGTGTAAAGGTGTCATCAAGGCAACGCATGGCTAATTTGAAGAATCTCAAATATAAAATATATTTTGATTTGTTTAACATTTTTTGGGTTACTACATGATTCCATGTGTTATTTCATAGTTTTGATGTCGTCGCTATTATTCTACAATGTAGAAAATAGTACAAATAAAAAACCCTTGAATGAGTAGGTGTGTCCAAACTTTTGACTGGTACTGTATATATCCCAGTTTATATAATATCCCCCTCTTTCCGAATTCACCCTACCAGTAGATGCATATTGGCACACACACTAATAATATATGCTAAAATTACTTAAAAAGTCTTCTTCTCATGACCAATAGGACCAAATAACACCAAATTGGAATGTAGGCCCAAGGTACATGTCTTAACTTCATTTGAGAAAAACTAAGGGAGTTAATGGCTGAGTTAATGACAAATCAAAAATCTGATTTCACGTGTCCATTGAAACCACTGTAAATCCACTTCCCAGTGCCCTATCAACTTGAAATCACTATCACTATAAGGGCACAAGGCGAGACCCAGATGCAGGCACAGGAGGCAGATGGTTTGAGCTCCTATATTTAATATGACACAAGGGATAGGCAAAAGGCAGGCCGGTACAGGCGAGAGTTCATAAACCAGGTCAGAGTCTAAACAATACAGGGCATAAGACAGGCTCGAGGTCAGGACAGGCAGGGGTTCAGTAACCAGGTCCGAGTCCAAACAGTACAGGACGGCAGGCAGCCTAGAGGTCAGGAAGAATGGTCAGGCAGGAGGGTTCGGAGTCATAACAGGCAAGTGTCAAAACCAGGTGGACCATACCATACATCAGATTGACTCCAGATGTAGTATATAGACTCAATGAAATAGCCTCTAATGAATTTGAGAATGATTAGTTGACACGTTCAAATTCAGCCATGCTACACCACCAGATGGCACCATATATGGCTATAAGGGCTGAACTGATGGACATGGGGCCATGAAATTTGGGATGTAAACCAACCTACAGCACCAGACTAAACTTAATGTGTTATCCTTGGATAATTGAGATAAACTTGGTCATGCTTTCACTGATTGCACATAAAGGAAGATAGCTCCTACATGATAGAATGTTAGCTTTGTTATCTAACTGATCTTCTGTCCTTTCTGTCATCCTGTGAACCCCGCTCATTGCTGCCTGCAGCTATATTTCATATTACTTCCTTCTATCAAGACCTTTCAGATCAGCGGTCAGTAAAGCCATAATACAACGTATTGGCAACTAAGCCATTTTTTCTACATACCCAGAGTCAGATGAGCTTGATGAGGACCACAATGGAAATAAGCCTCCAGCCTTTATTGTGTTCTTATCCTCAATCATTTTTTTATGTATGTAATGTTGTCTCTGGCTGGAGCAGTCTACTGCTTTTAATTATGTAATAAATTCAATCAATCATGGATACCATTTTTATGTAACTGCGTGCAGTTTGTAGAAAGTTGAAGGTAGTTTCTGGAGCAAATGCCAATAGTGTTAGCGCAATTACTGGAAGTCTACAAGAAAAATTAGCAATAGCTTCAGAAACTAACTTCAACTTCCTTCAAACATAAAAATGGTATCCATGAGTTCATCTGACTCTGGGTAAAAAAAAAAAAAAAAAAAAAATGTACTTACGACAAAAAAAAAACCATGTACTTACGACAAATGCCTCAATTTATAGGCTCACGGCCTACGTAATCACAGGCACAATCAATGCTAAAGACATTCAAAGAGGAAATGTTTTAAATGAAATCTCCAAAACTTATTGAAACGAATTGAGCACAAAGGGAAAACAGCATTGATGAAATGGGCTATGCAGACATTGTGGTCTGATTCATGGTAGAAATTAGATGAAACTGCAGTGGCTGAGGCCAGACAGGGCAGGGAGTGAGTCAGCAATGATGATTTACTGTCCATGGTAGCACAGAGCCATTCGATTATGACACAATGCTCCAGAAAGAAAGAAAACACATTACTTTATAGGTTATAATAATCAAATGGAAACTTTATCCCAAAAAGTTTTATTTGATTACAGAATTATCAAGGGGAGGGCACAAACTCTTGCAAAAGTGCAGACAAGAGGCCAAATCAAAGTTTAGACTACAGTCCGCCTACTGCAATTTAACCTTTACTTAACTAGGCAAGTCAGTTAAGAATAAATTCTTATTTACAGTGACGCCTACACCAGCCAAACTCGGACAACGCTAGGCCAATTGTGCGCAGCCCTATGGGACTCCCAATCACTGCCGGTTGTGATACAGCCTGTAACATGTTGGGGAAATCATAATATTTCTCACTGCATTAGTTAGACACAGAGATAGAGGACGCAACATTGTATCTGTCCCATTATATTGTCTGTGAGAGCATGGGCATCTCCATTTTTAAGCAGTCAATTTTCTTCTTCTACTACTTCTATGAGATAGTAAACAAAGTGAAAGGGTACCTACTGACACCTGGAGTGTGTTTGAACAGGTATAAAGCCATGGTTGGCGATTTACATTTTAGCAGACGCTCTTATCCAGAGCAAATTACAGTTAGTTAGTGCATACATGTTCATACTTTTTTCGTACTGGTCCCCCATGGGAATCGAACCCACAACCCTGGCGTTGCAAGCGCCATGCTCTACCATCTGAGCTACTACCACCTGCATTTATGGAAGGTTTGCTCACAAGTATAATTAATTGGCTGATACATAGGCTTCATCATTATATCCGTGCCATTATGGTGTCTGTGACAGGACGGGCAGCGCCATTGAGGCCATCTCCATTTTTAAGTAGTCAATTTTCTTCTTCACAATTGGCTGATCCCTGCTGATGACCCAGTTGAACATGACTCCAACAGGGTCACCAGGAGGTATCAGCCAATGAAGTTGGAAGTCCCACCCAGTTGACTACTTCAAAATGGTGAAAGTTCTCAACGGCACTGCCCATATTAATACGGCCTTTTGGCCACTAGATCCCTTGATCATTCTCTATGGGCTGATCCCTCCTGATAACAAGGATGAAATTATGTCATCCTTCCTTAACCCATAGGAAGTCCCACCCAGTTAACTACTTCAAAATGGTGAAAGTTCTCAACGGCACTGCCCATGCTGAAACTGGCTTTTGGGCACTAGAGTCCATCATTCAATGTGGTTAGACACTAGACTCCTGACACGCCATGGAAAACTTGACGAACACTGCCCTCACCAGGGTGTTATTCATCATTGCAGGAGTGCTGAACAAGGACCAGGAGCCGTATCCACAAAGCATATCAGAGTGCTGATCTAAGATCAGTCCATATAATCAGTCAGGATCTAAAAGGCAAACCTCACCCCAGATCAGCACTCCTACCGAGATGCTTTGGGGATAAGGGCCCAGGTTCCTCTTCTACATGTAATATTATTAATTGTACTCTAGAAGGAAAGACTTCTAAATCAGTAGACAGGTTGGCTGACATCACAAAAAAGATGCGCGCATCGATGGGGCCGGAAGACATGCCGTTATGATTTTAACCAGTCAGATAGCTAGCAACAATGACGAGACGCTGCCACGTGGGGAATCATAGGTGGCTTATTTTAAACTAGTTTTATCTTGTTTGGAGGTGTATTGACTGATTTCATGTCAACGCTAATATGGCACAAATTTGCTAGTTAACCAACAACTGTAACAATGTATTATAGAGACAAGTGCTCATTCTGCATTTGTCTTCAATAAACAGACTACATATTTTTATATTTATTTAAACTAGTCAAGTCAGTTAAAACAAAATCGTATTTACAATGACAGCCTACCATGGTCTCCCCTAACTCGGATGGCCCTGGGCCAATTGTGTGCACCCCTATGGGACTCCCGATTACGGCCGGTTGTGATACAGCCCGGGATCAAACCAGGGCGTGTAGTGACACCTCTAGCACTGAGATGCAGTGCCTTAGACCTCAGCACCACCCAGGAGCCCAATGTAAATTAGATAGTTGTCAACAATCTAAGCCATCCCAGTAGGTTTTGCCCAATAGTTGCACACAGGTCGGTTTAGTTGCTAAACAACCAACCCCTCTATACAGCCCCTGATGTCTTCCCAGACATAAAAGCAGAAAGGAACACGCATATCATTAGTCATTATAAAAAGCATGTTTTAATCAAACAGAAAAGCTCCAGGTACAATGTCTGGGCGAAACAGACCCTGGGTGCAATGCTTTATAACAGACAAACGGTAAAAATGAAAATATACTTACATACAAACACCAGCTTTTATCCTGAAAGAATGGGTGCAGAAACAGACTGATACTGTCAATTTTTCTTAACCAGAGCTATGGGTATGCAAATGTCAGCCAACTATCCTATGTTGGCACCAAATCACTATACCAATATAGTTCTTACATGTTATCGTTTTCGAGCATAGTGCCAGCACTGCAATCAAAATGCTGACCTCTATGTCTACGTCTCTGCTGGTAACCTACCATCAGATACAAGGCAAGTCATATCCAGTTATTCTAAATGAGTATGGGATCCCAGGAAGGTCAGGACAATAAATATCTAAGCTGAACTTAAAAAATAAGATAAAAAGACTTGCTCTCCTATAGGCATCGGTGATGAAGGGGATCGTCCATTCCCGCACTCCTTACCATCTGGTAGAGGCTAAAATAATTCTTATGTCAATCTGTAAGCGGAGCAGCACCACAAACGTGTAAGGGAGCCTATAGATGTGTTATGGGAGGGGAGCGTGTGGACTCGTAACGCACTGTGCATTCTTGGCAAAGGACAGGTTAGTAGTCGGCTCTGTGCTGGCATAGTTTAAGGTGAGGAGGTCTCTCTGGTGTGTGTGATTGTAAAAAAAAAAACTCTGGGGTGTTATTTTTTGGCGAAGGAGATCTTCATGGCGTTGGTCTGGGTGATCTTGAAGCCCTGTAGTGCCTCCCTGGCCGCTCCAGCTTGCACGTCATTATCAAACTCCACAAAGGCGATGTCGTGGCGACCAGGCACCAGACGCACCTCTTTGAACCCAGGGAACCTGAAGTGGGAAAACAGTCAACATCAGGAAAGAGCTTGAGGGTCTATACTTGTCAACATGTTCAATCTCACCATACACAAACACTAGTAGTTAACATATCCACAATATTGGAAACTGAAAACAGAACAGGTATGTTCCAATACTACAGAACAGGGAAGAATACACATTACATTTTCACACGGCACTGCAGAGTGATAGTAGAAGGGGGAATAAAATGAAGAGTTACTAACTGGTTGAAGAGCATAGACAGCATGAGCTCGTTGGTCTCCTCTGGGAGGTTGGTGAGGAAAAGGATGTGGTTGGGAGGGTTTTCTGCAACCTGGAGGTAAGGAAGATTACATTTATCAACATAATAAATTACAGTGAGATTATACAGTAAGATGAATGACAAGCAAACTCATGATTACAGGGTTCCACTGAACAGACCGGCAGTTTTGTTAATAAAAAGGGCACTGACAAGATCTAAACTAACACTGATAAACTCACTAACACACGTGATCCATACCTGGGCGTGGGGTATTTGCCCTGGCATCATCCCACCCGGTGGCATGGCACCAGGGGGCATCCCTGGAGGTGGCATCATGCCTGGCGGAGGCATGTAAGGGGGCTGCCCTGGCATTGGCATCATACGAGGAGCCCCGCTCATGGGTGGCATTCCCTTCAGAAGAACAAAAAGAATGTTAAATGAAAATCAGCCACACTATCATTTAGAGATACACAATCCGCCATTTTAGATAGATATGTCTTAAAGGAAACATGTCAAGCACAATGGCTAACAGTAGCATTGTGGCTACAAACATGGTTCTGTCTCTTCAGGCTCACAGTACAACACTTACAGGCATGGGTGTTGGAATTCCTGGGCCATTAGGTACTACAGAGGTTCCTGGCACACCCTTCTTGGCCCCTGCAGCCTCTGGGCCCTTGACCTTGGCCCTCTTCTCCTTCTTACGGTCGCGCTCCACGTAGGTGCCTTTCATTTTAGCGATGATGTCAGAGTCCCCTTTGGCGTAGCCAATACGCTGCAATGAGAAAGAGGGACATTTGATGATGACAGGACTATTTTACAGGACAGGGCTGCATATTAGAGATTCATCATTCTCTAGCTAAACGTGTCAGGCAAAAGCTAGCTGATGTGAACCAAGGTGTTATTGGCAGTAGCTCACCATAGGTTTGTCATAGAATGGGAACCCCTGCATGGAACGCAGGGCATTGGAGGCACTGTTGACCTCCTTGAAGATGACAAAGGCCTGACCCCTCATCTTCAGTGAGCGGGCAACCAAAATGTCCAGGATTTGACCAAACTGAGAGAAAATGGCGTACAACGACTTCTTCAGTTCTGGGGGACAAAGGGTACAAACGCATGTTTAAGCAAGGAGCCGTTGGCATGGTTGATGGGTAAACAAATAGACATGAGCGCAAAATCGTAATAAATAAATAAAGGTGTAACCAGCTCTAACCATCTTTTTTTATTTTCTCGTTTAGGTTGTTGATGTATATGGTGTGGTTGAGGCGCATATCCGGAGCAGCCATCTTCTGTGAAATAACATATATTGGTCACTTAGAAAAAAGGTCAGGTAATTACTGTTGCGCCCTAGAACCTCCTTTAAAGTCTGCAATTGGCTAGCTAACTGTTACGTATCTTAATATGTAGCTAGTGTCAACCATTAACCAACTGTTTTACAGTGGGAAAAGTAGACAGGTAGGTAGCTATCTAGTTTTTTAAAAAGTGAACTAGCTAACGTTAGTTGCTAGCTAGCTACTACCGATATAACGTTGGCTGAAGCACGCCATCAATCTCCAATCATTGTTCCAAACTGGTAGCCAACTTGCAAATTCGAAAATATGTGATATGGACAAATACATAATAATTGAAACGTTGTATTTACCTTTCAGTACTAGGATGCACAATCTAATCGGCCTTGAAATAAATGAATGAAACGTGCCAGAAGCACTTTTATTTCTGCTGGAGCTTGCTACTAGCTAACGTATCATACATGAAATCCGTAATAGCTGAAACATTCAACTATTTTTATTGGCTGGTGTAAATTCCGGATCCTGTCCAGAACAGGTTTTAATGTATTTATTTTAGCCACGCCGTTAACATAATTGGATATTGCTCTATGTATCGTGGATCTGTCTTTTGTGTACCTGCCCTGTGTTTTGTTGTAGCTGCTTGACAAATAAATGTCCCCCTCGGGAATCAAGTATCTATCTATCTATCTATGTAGCGCTACATTTCCGAGGCTCCCGCCACATTGATGCTCATTCACTAGTCAGCCTGAGGAAACTCTTTGGGGTCGGAGATCTCGTTCTCGCGACATTTTATTTTGTAGATTGGCCAAACATGGTTGTTGGAGGCGCATGATACTGACAGCCGAAACATTAGACGGAAATGGATGTAGAGCTAGATTTAAGCAGCGAGTCGAGTAAATGTGGCGAAGACGAATGTTCGGAATGGGCTAAAAATAGTGTCGAAAACTGGAACTAAAAGAAAATAGTCTAAAATTGAAGTGAATGAAACGTGTGTAAATGATAATGATTCCGCTTCTTGTTGGGATGTGTTTATTAAGCTAGGATGCATATGTGGGAAACCCGTTTGAAGTATCGAAAATTGTGAAGTATGCGATTGGTAAAGTGGAGTATGTCAGAGTGACCAGGAGTGGTCTCAGTTTGATTAAATGTGTTTCTAATGATTCCAAAGAATCAGGACAACATAAGTATCGTATTTTGAACTTCGGAGTAGAGCACCCGTTAAAGGAGTGATTTCAGGGGTGACGACGGATGTTCAGGTTGAATCAATGAAGATAATTCCTGGTGTGGTTGGTGCCCGGCGTCTGAACCGTTGGGTGAATGTGGACAAGGAGGAAAGTCTGTCGGTATTGTTGTTTTTTGATGATGAGCAAATACCTACACATGTGAAACTTGGATATGTAAGATATGCAGTGAGAGCCTTCGTTCCCAAACCATTGCAGTGTAAAAATTGTAAAGGATTTGGTCATGTTGCAAGTGTGTGTAGACGAACGGAGTATAATGAGAACAATGTGTAGAAGGACGATGGTGTTGCAATTGTGGTGGGGATCATGATGGTGGCAAAGGTTAGAGCGGTTAACCGAATCAATTAAGAAAACAAGTGATTCTATGGAAGATATGGTAGTGAATGCAAAATATAAGGTAGTGGATACAATACAGCCTGTAGTAAATGTTTGTTGCCAGAATAAAGACACCATGTGTGTTAAAAAGGTTGATTTTGTTGCGTTCATTGCCACAGTTGTAAACTGTACAGCACAAGTCTTAAAGAAATCGAAGAAACTGGGCATTATTGTGGCTGCGGCAGAAACGTTTTTGGGACTGAAGGATTTTACTTCTGTAGATTTGCACAAGGAGTACTGGCGACGGAAGATCTGCCCTCAGGGTTCCCTTGAGCCCGTGTAGGGATCAGATAACTTTTCTGTTAAACATAAATAAAACATTAGTAGTTTATTCATTTTTGGGGGTTGTATTGGAAATGTACTATTTTTATTAGGGTGGATTAAGTTAGTATCACTAATACATATGGATTTATTTATACTATTTATTTGTTGTTTCAAACCGTCCTGTTGGCGGCAATACACCTTTTTGGGTGTAGTCCGCAAAAAAATCCACAGAAGAAGAAGAGTCAGCCTGAGGCTGCGCAGATGATCAAATCTGTAAATCATATGATTTACTTTTACACATCTAAAGAAATAGGCTTTAACATATCCTTATGATATTGAAATAAGGCGAGTCAGAACACGAACGTGAGGGCAACACAGGTTTAATCACCTACTCTACGCCACTAAAACATGGAAAGTTACGGCACACAGGATGAACAGCTCTGCGAACGGCAAGAACAAAAGAGCACTGAAAAGACACTAGCCCCTATTTATCCCCTTAAACCCCCGCGAGATTACCCACAGAACGGAAGAACAACTATAACACACACACAAATGTAACACGTAACCCCAAACAAATAGAACCCCATATCAGGTCGTTACATAATCATCATCATGCAATCTGCTGAGTTTGAGAGCCACCGTATGTTTCAAACAGCTATTATTTGGTTCAAAAGATAAACTACTTTTCAATTATATTGTTATTGCTAGCTAGCTAAGTATGTAGTCTGTTCTGTAACCTTACTGTAGAAAATGCCACATTGTAGCCGCAGTTACCACTTTAAATGATCACCATGTTTGTTATCAAATATGGCTTTATTCAGCTAGCTAGCTACTAGTCCTAACATGTAAAAACTTGAAAATAGCTCTCAGGTCTGCACTTGACGTAGTCTCATTACTAAACTCAACTAAAACAACCATACAATAAAGTGAGTGTTAATCAAACTGCATGTCATATGCACATATTTCAGAAACGTATTTTGTAACTTTAGTCATGGTGTAACATACAGTGCATTCGGAAAGTATTCAGACCCCTTTCCTTTTTCCACATTGTTACGTTACAGCCTTATTCTAAAATTGAGTAAATTATTTATTGGTCACTTTAAGAAATGTAGTACTAGTCACTAATAATGTTTACATATCTTACTTTACTCATCTCATATGTATATACTGTATTCGATACTATTCTACGGTATCTTAGTCCATGCCGCTCTGACATCGCTCGTCCATATATTGTCTTAATTCATTCCTTACTTATATTTGTGTGGATTGGGTATATGTTGTGTAATTGTTAGATATGACTTATATTTTACTGTACTGTCGAAGCTAGAAGCACAAGCATTTCGCGACACCCGCATTAACATCTACTAAACACGTGGATGTGACAAATACGATTTGTCACGAGGTTTTTAGAAATGTTGACACATTTTCAAAATAAAATAAATACCTTATTTACAGAAGTATTCAGACCCTTTGCTATGAGACTCGATATTGAGCTCAGGTGCATCCTGTTTCCATTGGTCATCCTTGAGATGTTTCTACAACTTGTATTGGAATCCACCTGTGGTAAATTGAATTGATCTGGGGTGATCTTGAAGGAAGGGTACCAAAAACTTTCTGCAGTATTGAAGATCCCCAAGAACACAGTGACCTCCATCATTCTTAAATGGAAGAAGTTTGTAACCACCAGAGCTGCCCACCCGGCCAAACTGAGCATTCGGTGGAGAAGGGCCTTGGTCAGAGAGGTGACCAAGGACACAATGGTCACTGACAGAGCTCCAGAGTTCCTCTGTGGAGATGGGAGAAACTTCCAGAAAGACAACCATCTCTGCAGCACTCCACCAATCAGGCCTTTATGGTAGAGTGGTCAGATGGAAGCCACTCCTCAGTAAAAGGCACATGACAGCCCTCTTGGAGTTTGCCAAAAGGCACCTAAAGGACCTGGCACCATCCCTTTCGGTGAAGCATGGTGGTGGCAGCATCATGCTGTGAGGGTGTTTTTCAGCGGCAGGGACTGCGAGACTAGTCAGGATCGAGGGAAAGATGAACGGAGCAAAGTAAATAGAGATCCTTGATGAAAACCTGCTTCAGAGCACTCAGGACCTCAGACGGGGGTGCAGGTTCACCATCCAACAGGACAACGACCCTAAACACACAGCCAAGACAATGCAGGAGTGGCTTCGGGACAAGTCTCTGAATGTCCTTGAGTGGCCAAGCCAGAGCCTGGACTTGAACCCGATCGAACATCTCTTCAGCGACGCTCCCCATCCTACCTGACAGCGCTTGAGAGGACCTGCAGAGAAGAATGTGAGAAACTCCCCAAATACAAGTGTGCCAAGCTTGCAGCGTCATACACAAGAAGACTCAAGGCTGTAATCGCTGACAAAGGTGCTTCAACAAAGTACTGAGTAAAGGGTCTGAATACTTATGTCATTTTTTTTATACATTTGCTAAATATTCTAAAAACCTGTTTTTGCTTTGTCGTTATGGGGTATTGTGTGTAGATTGATGAAGGGGAAAATTATTTAATTCATTTTAGAATAAGGCTGTAACGTAACAAAATGTGGAAAAAGTCAAAGAGTCTGAATACTTACCAAATGCACTGTATCTAGACATGGCATTAGACAGTAAGTTAAGCAATAAGGAGCTCAATTAATAGGCCTCCTACACAGCAATGTTAAAAATAATAATAATAATGTTTTAAGTACACAAATTAAGTAATTTTCACTAAATCATTAATGCAACTTTATTCCATCAGTGGGTCGTATGTGTCATTTCAATAGCTTCCTGTCATGGGCTGGAGCCCACATCATTCCCTTCTCTCTGTCTCTTAACACACATCAGTACACTGCAGTGACAGAGGGCCAAGCAAGAAGAATTTGTACCAGGCCTTAGCGGCTGGAAAGACCCCTGTCGAGGCGGATCATGCAGAGGCCCGGTTTCTGCTCAGTCAGAGGGAGAGCAGGTGAAGCTAACTGTCTACAGAAAAACAGAAGATATCAGAGAAGCGGTGGTTGGAAAACCACTGAAAGAGTTCTGCAGGTAGCCTAGTGGTTAAGTGCGTTGGGTCAGTAACCGAAAGGTTGCTGGTTCG
This sequence comes from Thymallus thymallus, assembly GCA_023634145.1. Lineage (NCBI taxonomy): Eukaryota > Metazoa > Chordata > Actinopteri > Salmoniformes > Salmonidae > Thymallus > Thymallus thymallus. The sequence continues at coordinate 18,564,274 of CM042379.1, read as the reverse complement.
AATTCCAAAGCCAACTAGGTGAAAAAATCTGTCAAGGCACTTAACCCGTAATTGCTCCTGTTATTCACTCTGTATTAGAGCGTCTGCTAAATTACTAAAATGTCTACACAGTTCACACTTGTGGTGAGTGTGTCAAAATGTTTTATAGGGCCTACAGATTATGGAATGGAATGGGGTCATCAGTCGCACAATGGGTTAACACTCCACCTTTATAGTCAGTGCACTGGGGTGGGGTGTTCTTCACCTTGGCATTCAGTTTAGAACAATTTCTGTCCATGAAAGCAGCAGTGTAGTGATCCTGTGGGAGTTGCAACTACAAATAGAACACAAATGCAAGAACAGAGCTATCCCACCAAGACCAAGCTACATACAGTATTACTGTGATATATGCATTGTTCAATAACTCATTTGTAACCTGTCACAGCGCGAATGCAGGACACAAGGCGCAGAGCTATAGTGGGTAGACATTCCTTTTTATTTTAAAGACCAAAATAAAGGCGAGAACGCAACCATGAACCAATGTGCACCATGCTCAAAACAAAGATCCACAACACAGGTGTGAAAATCATGAACTTAAATAGGATCCCCAATTAGATACAACGTAATGCAGCTACCTCTAATTGGGGACCAAACCAAAAACAAAACATAGAGATGTCTAAACAACCCTCCTATCAGACATAGAGTTGTCCAGAGGACTCCCTGCAGTCAGGACCTGACATTACCAGGTGGCAGTAAGAAAGTATGTTTTGTGGTGTGGCTGACTGTTTACTGGTTGACGTACAATACCAGTCAAAAGTTTGAACTCACCTACTCATTCAAGGGTTTTTCTTTATTTTTAAAGCAACCACTACTAAAGGAAACCAATAAAAATAAGAGACTTGCTTGGGCCAAGAAACACAATCAATGGACATTAGACAGGTGGAAATCTGTCCTTTGGACTGATGAGTGGGGGTGTCCAGAGGACTCCCTGCAGTCAGGACCTGACATTACCAGGTGGCAGTAAGAAAGTATGTTTTGTGGTGTGGCTGACTGTTTACTGGTTGACGTACAATACCAGTCAAAAGTTTGAACTCACCTACTCATTCAAGGGTTTTTCTTTATTTTTAAAGCAACCACTACTAAAGGACACCAATAAAAATAAGAGACTTGCTTGGGCCAAGAAACACAATCAATGGACATTAGACAGGTGGAAATCTGTCCTTTGGACTGATGAGTCCAAATTTGAGATTTTTGGTTCCAACCGCCTTGTCTTTATGAGACGCAGAGTAAGTGAACGGATGATCTCCGCATGTGTCTGGTGGAGGAGGAGGTCTGGTGGCTACCACAGCATTCTGCAGCGATACCCCATCCCATCAGGTTTACGCTTAGTGGGACTATCATTTGTTTTTCAACAGGACAATGACCCAACACACCTCCAGGCTGTGTAAGGGCCATTTGACCAAGAAGGAGAGTGATGGAATGCTGCATCAGATGACCTGGCCACACACAATTACCCGACCTCAACCCAATTGAGATGGTTTAGGATGAGTTGGACCGCAAAGTGAAGGAAAAGCAGCCAACAAGTGCTCAGCATATGTGGGAACTCCTTCAAGACTGATGGAAAAGCATTCCAGGTGAAGCTGGTTGAGAGAATGCCAAGAGTGTGCAAAGCTGTCATCAAGGCAATGCGTGGCTACTTTGAAGAATCTAAAATATATTTTGATTTGTTTAACACTTTTTGGTCACTTTTTGGTGACTACATGATTCCATATGTGTTATTTCATAGTTTTGATGTCTTCACTATTATTCTACAATGTAGAAAATAGTAAAAAATAAAGAAAAACCCTTGAATGAGTAGGTGTGGCCAAACATTTGACTGGTACTGTAGTTTCAGGAAGGACCTGCAGTGGATGCTGTTCAACAAGTATGTGCCTTCCCTCATCCAAGACGGCCCACAGTAAGTCACATAAAGCTTTATTTAGGCTTTCCAAAATGGAGCCTTTCTCCATTGAAGTAATCACTGATCTAATGTGTGAATTAATCTTTCTTCCCTAAGCTGATGTCTCATTTGTAGTTTTGTCATTAAAGGTGATATTATACTTCCTAAGGTATGTGTGTTTGTACTTGTAGATGTGGTCTGGTGGCTCTATGGATGGCAGGTCACCTACGACAGCCCCCTCTGAGTGTTTCCATGTAGACCGTTGTCCAGACAGCGATGGACAGGGGGAGATGTTCTCAGGTAATGCTTTAGTCACCTATGCTGCATACTCTCAACAACACCAGCAGAGCTATACTGTATTAGTGAGACTAGTGTGTGTGTGTGTGTGTGTGTGTGTGTGTGTGATTCAGATAGACATGGCCCTTCTTGCAGAGGAGGTGTGTGGGTGCAGGGCTGAGCTCCTGTCAGGAGGGATGAGTGGAGACAACTCTACAGCCGTCCTGAAACACCTGACTGACGGACAACCCGTCCTCATCCCGGATCCTTTATACTCTCTCACGTTCAGGCTGTTCGAAATGACCCAGGCATTTTGCTACACCCGCAATAACATCTGCTAAATATGTGTATGTGACCAATAACATTTTATTGCCTCTAGTTAAAAAATAACTGACTGTTACCGCAAATATTTATTATACAGTATATGAGTGATGTGCACTGTATGTGTTTGAGGTCTTTGACTACAGAAACACAGATATGACGACTCGGGTTAGACCGGAGCTCCTTGACTGCAACACACACACACGACCCAAGTCTTGACATTTGACCCTTCCTATAACCTCTAATCCACCTTCCTAATCTCTCCCAGGTGTCTTTTTGGATCTGGACCCGGGCAGCCTGACCCCACCCTGCCCTGGCTACTCCTGCCCCTGTCCCACCGTGGAGGCAAGAGAAGCTTACATTCTGGCCAAGCAGGGTAAGAGCCTGCACTACCAGCTGTGGAACCTGGACAAAGTGGCCCAAAGCAATGCCCAGCTGAGGGAGATAGATCCCCAGGTCGTGTTGCCGCACACTGGGGGACAGACTCGGTGATCATGGGCCTTCTTTCCTGGAACACTGTTATGGTACAAATGCAGACTCATTGGCCTGGACACAGGAAAGCATGACCGTCTATAATACTTTAAGTAGAGGACATGCTGAAAGGGTCTAAGGATGTTTTCCTGGGTTGGCATTAATTTATTCTATAGGACACCGGAGGATGATCATAAGACAGTTCTTATGTCTACTATTTATCAGAATGAAGAGTGTGAATGTGAAGTGGACCTTTGCCAAATCTGTGGCTCCTCTATGGCTCCTGTTTTCCAGGACCTGAATAAACCCTGTGCCTTACTGAAATGTTTGATTCACTTCACATGTTCAAACAGGTTGTAATATACCGTGGCAAGAGAAAGTATGTGAACCCTTTGGAAATACCTGGATATCTGCATAAATTGGTCATACAGTTTTATCTGATCTTCATCTACATCACAACAATAGACAAACACAGTCTGCTTAAACTAATAACACACAAACAATTATATGTTTTCATGTCTTTATTGAACACACTGTGTAAACATTCACAGTGCAGGGTGGGAAAAAGTATGTGAACCTTTGGATTTAATAACTGGTTGAACCTCCTTTGGCAGCAATAACCTCAACCAAACGTTTTCTGTAGTTGCGGATCAGACCTGCACAACGGTCAGGAGGAATTTTGGACCATTCCTCTTTTTTTTCAGTTCAGCAATATTCTTGGGATGTCTGGTGTGAACTGCTCTCTTGAGGTCATGCCACAGCATCTCAATCGGGTTGAGACTGGGCCACTCCAGAACGGGTATGTTCTTCTGTTGAAGCCATTGTGTTGTTGATTTACTTCTGTGTTTTGGGTCGTTGTCCTGTTGCATCACCCAACTTCTGTTGAGCTTCAATTGGCAGACAGATAGCCTTACATTCTCCAGCAAAATGTCTTGACAAACTTGGGAATTCATTTTTCCGTCAATGATAGCAAGCTGTCCAGACCCCGAGGCAGCCCCAAACCACGATACTCCCTCCACCATACTTTACAGTTGGGATGAGGTTTTGATGTTGGTGTGCTGTGCCTTTTTTTCTCCACACATAGTGTTGTGTGTTCCTTCAAAACAACTCAACTTGAGTTTAATCTGTCCACAGAATATTTTGCCAGTAGCGCTGTGGAACATCCAGGTGCTCTTTTGCGAACTTCAGACGTGCAGCAATGTGCAGCAATCTTCCGTGGTGTCCTCCCATGAACACCATTCTTGTTTTATGTTTCGTAGACTCGTTAGCATGTTCCAGAGATTTAGCTGACACTCAAGGGTTCTTCTTAACCTCAGTGAGTATTCTGCGCTGTGCTCTTGCAGTCATCTTTGCAGGATGGCCACTCCTAGGGAGAGTAGCAACAGTGCTGAACTTTCTCCATTTATAGACAATTTGTCTTACCGTGGACTGATGAACATCAAGGCTTTTAGAGATACTTTTGTAACCCTTTCCAACTTTATGCAAGTCAACAATTCTTAATCTTAGGTCTTCTGAGATCTCTTTTGTTCGATGCATGGTTCACATCAGGCAATGCATCTTGTGAATAGCAAACTCAAATTGTGTGAGTGTTTATAGGGCAGGGCAGGTCTAACCAACATCTCCAATCTCGTCTCATTGATTGGACTCCAGGTTAGCTGACTCCTGACTCCAAATAGCTTTTGGAGAAGTCATTAGCTTAGGGGTTCACATACTTTTTCCAACCTACACTGTGCATGTTTAAATTATATATTCGATATAGACAAGAAAAATACAATAGTTTGTGTGTTATTAGTTTAAGCACACTGTGTTTGTCTGTTGTTGTGACTGATCAAATTTTATGACCAATTTATGCAGAAATCCAGGTAATTCCAAAGGGTTCACATACTTTTTCTTGCCACTGTAGCATACGATGAGAACCCTGTACTTATTACTGATTGTCAAGCAACCCCAAGTGCAAACAGAATAAACATATTTACTGTTGTCAATAGTTGAAATGTCACTGAAACGTGACCATATTGTCTATGAATATTTCTGGATATGTTGCATAAGAGTTATCTGACATGGTATTTTGTCATTCTACAATGTAATGCTCACAGGAACCATAGTACAGTATTTGGTCCCATATTCCTAGCACGCAATGACTACATCAAGCTTGTGACTCTACACACTAATTGTTTTGCCCAACTTTTGGCTACTTTATTACACTGAATGAATTTGTCCAAATACTTAAGACTTCTTGATATGGGGGGACTAGATACTTAGTGCTTTCATTTTACAATTGTAAAATAGAGATTTATGAAAATGCCATCAAATAAAGCTGACATTCTGGACTGTTGCCTAATATGAAACAGTATCTCAAATAAAACATGCTGTCCAAATACATACGTAGTAGGGGAGTGTAAAAAACATTTCTTCCAATATGATTCATACTTCTGGTGTGTTGTGTTGAATGAGGAGACGAGGGGTTTCAGATTAGAAAGACTTGAGTTCTTAGTTCCAGTTTATTGCAATCAATGGTATTCTAGACAGAGAGCAGAGACCAGTCTCAATCCTCAGAACATTCGTATGTGTCCCCCTGCATCTTGCAAGGCACTGTCTCCTGAAGTACAGCACAGAGGAAAGGCTTATCCATACTATAAAATCGTAGGCTTTCCCAACCCCCTACCCTAATACAGTCCAGCTCTCAGCCATTCACAAACAACCCAAACAGTCTGAAAGCCAGTAACTGTCAGGTTAAGATTAAGAAGAGGATACATGGTACGTAAGATATAATACTTTGAAAACAATGCATTGTTCCAGAATATATACTTCCAGAACGTGTGCTCTTATTGTGTAGAAACATAATTCCAGTTCCATGATGTCAATGCTGACAGTCGCATACCTGTCGCATGCACAGAGCCCCTCCATTTTCTAGACAGAGAAATCCGCTCACACCATAAATACACAAACAGTGTTGTCTGACTGTTTAAGAATATGTAGGAAGACTTGGATGGGAACGTTGGCTGACAGATCTACAAATCCAGTGACAATACCTGACACCGTTCAGAAAAGGTGTCGGATATGGTCATCAGCAGAAACACATAAAACTGACTACTGTCACTATGGGTGAGTTTGTGTTTGCATATTATATCTCAACTTACAGAGGAATGGTAGTGTTAAACCATTACCTTGAAAGAGAAAGTGTACCAAACCATGACAGATGGAGAATTCTCCTTCAATTAGAAAAAAAGTCACCACAATGTAATCTTTGATGTCAAATGATTCTATATTAAATCAGAGACACATTTTCCAGTTCATATAAAATTCTGATGCGTGGATTCATTATAACGAACAGTAGCTCATTCTTTCCAGCTTCAGGTGACTTGTTCAAATAGTCATTTCAGTTGTCCATCCCAGAAAAATTAAGTAACATTGAACCGAACTGAAGGAATAATGGTCACTATTATGCAGATGGGTCAACTTCCATTCACCAGAAAAGGGTTTTCTTATAAAAACCTGGGACACCAGAGTGAATCCATATTCAGAGACACAGAGGCAGGGCTAGCTTTCTTCAGTGGCTTTTGTGAGGAACCCATTTGTGCAATACAGTCTAGTTAGCCATGACCACCAAGTCATGTGCCCACTAGGAGGGAAAGTAAATAAGAAAAAACATTAATTCAATCAATTAGTTCCCAACCTTTTTGCTCTGCCCAGAGTACCCCCGAAGTACCCCTTCATGTGCATTTTACCAGTAGGCCTATGGTCTCATTAATATTCTCAAGTACCCCCTGTGGATAGACCAAGTACCCCCAGGCGTCCTAGAACCCCTGGTTGGGAACCACTGTTAGTTTATCTGCTGGGTCAACTCTGCAATCAGACACCACGTGGGTCAGACTGAGAGCAAAATCAACAACAGCCTCCAGTGTTCACCATGTGTCAATCCAATATTCATACTTTGGGTCAACTCTCCAGCAAACTTTGGAATGATATATAAAAAATTATAATCTGCCTCCAATCCCAAAATATAGGCACAGGAAAAGTACAAAGTGTAAAGAGGCTATTCGGGAAGGCAAACAAATTAAATAACACACTGTCTTTACATTAAAAGGCTAAGTACCGGATAAAGTTTAAAATATACAGGTTTTTCCAGTGTTTCTAGTGTTGACATATATATAAAAAATAGTTTTAGAAAGCATAAAGTCAAGTGGTCCATAGTGAAAATAAAATGTTCTCCATTGCTCATCTAAGGTCACTTGAGGAGAATATATCCCATTGGAAAAGTTCAGTACATTATCATCATAGTTGTGCTAATATGACTCACTCTGGCTAACGAGTGTCCACCATGCTCTGTGTGCTCCTCCCTCTCTCCCTTTGACTGTCATCCTCCTTTCGTGTCCCTCCATCTCACCAGTCTCACATCTAGTTTGGGTAATGACCAGTTTCATTTGTTCTTCCCCACTTTCATCTTCCACTCTGATTAGGATGAGTGTTCTCTCCATCCTCTTTTTCTCTCTTCCAGGCCATCCCTTTGTTCTCTCTCACTCGGGCCTCTCTTTCTCAGGGGCTAGGGGGGAGCATGGTACTGAGGATGTCTATGAGGTTGTCTAGACCCCACAGGTAGCCATCCTCACGGTTGCCCTCGATCCACGGGGTCCGGTGGTCTAAGGTGAGGGGGGCAGGCAGGGGCACCGTTTTCCCAAAGTCTATCATCCACACACGGGCCTGCCCCGACGCATCATGCACAAACAGCAGGGAGCTGCCCACCACCTGGGAGAAAACAGGACAGTTGAGTTCATTCTGCCAGTGAGTGTGTTTGTTTGTGATTTAAAGCTGCGCTATACAGAAATCATCTCCGCCATTTCCTGGTTGATAAAATTCTACTAGCTTGCCTAATTTCAGTTTATGTGACAAAACAAACATGTCTAGTGTAGAGAATCATTGTATCATCTAAACCACTTTGAAATATATTTTCCAGAAACAAAAATATTGTATTTTAAGCTGGTGTACAAAACTGAAAGTAAAAGACACAAAAACCGAAACATTAGAACGGGAAGCATAGAAATAGTACACACAGAACAGGCTTCTTAGACTTGCTTTCAATGATGATGACAGATCTATAACTCACATTTCTATGTTGATTTGGTCAGGAAGCCCAAAAAGTTACATATTGCAGCTTTAATAAGGAATTTTAATCATGTTCATTATCCAGCAAACAGGTTTGTTGAGGGAAAGTACTCATACCGAACTTTACTGTAAATATTGTCTTAATTTACCACTAGTAGGTAAAGCAGAGTACTATGGGTACAGATAAGTGGGAAGCAGTATAGGGTGTGAGTGTGTGTTTGTGTGGGTTACCTCATGTGTTCTGAAGAACTGTGATTTCTCCAGCACGGATCGTAGCTCCTCAAGACGTTGCAGGTAGAGTTTCTACCAGAGAGAGGAGAAGGGGAGATAAACAGTCAAACAGAAAGTCAATCTGAAGGGACTGAGTAGTTCCCTCTAGAACTCAAGTTCCCTTATGTGCCACCCGACTAAATGTCCCTCTAGAAACACGTACCAGGATCTGAATGTTCCCATCCACAAAGTCTCCCAGGGCCTGCATGACCTGCTCTCGTTGTTTGGTCTTCTTAAAGTTGGTGTTACACGTCCCGTCCGCTCTCTGCACAGCACAAATCACAAACAACAGTATTTAGTCTCATTATTGTTAATGAAGTAAGCTTTATGTGACATATTTTTGAGTGCTGACCCATCACATCCATTTCCTTGTCTTATTATGTGACCAGGAACAAATGATTTTGCCCATAAACTTGAAACACTAAAAATATAAATACTTTTTTCAATCCCCTCATTTTGACCCACAGTTGAACCCAGTGTGCCCCCTGACCTTGATGCCCTCGATGCGGAATCCCAGGGTGGCAGTGGAGCTGAGGGACTCTCTCCACTGCATGTATCTGGGCTTCAGGATGCCTTGTTGGGCCCTTTCCTGATCCGTAGGGGCCCCAGGGTCCACAGCCACCATCTTCTCATACATGTCCCTGCGGAGCCGCGGACGCTCATTGGCCTTCAGTAGCTCCTCCTCCAGGTAGGTCCTGATAGGACAGGGAATACAGGGTTAGTTCATTATCTAACAGCTGAGTTATCTAACAGAGAGCCTCAGGGCATGCAGGATTTAGTTTTGCTCTGATGAAGGTCGACTTTTTGCATCCAGCGCCTTCATTAAATCGGTTTTGGGTGTGTGGTAGATTCTGCCTATTATTTTCCAGCTCAGTACACCTAACTCCTCCCCCGGTCTCTCACCTGCTTCCCATCTTGCAGTCCATGATGGAGGGAGAGTCAAAGTCAGCCAGGAGGTCGTCCATTAGGTTGTAATCCTGTTCGTCCCTCTGCACCACGCCGTAGTAGCCAGGGACATAGGGCCTCAGAATGTCCCCCATCAGCTTCAACAGGCACAGCTGCTCACACTCACAGTAGCGCTTCAACAGACGCCCATACTCCCCCGCGTGGAAGTTACCTACGAGACAGAGGGAGGGAGGGGAGAAGTGAGTGACAGAGGAAAAAAAGTGAGAAATACTGAGAGAAAGAGAGAGTACAGAGCGAGTGTGTGAAATAAAGAGGCCAGTTGGAGAGAAACAGAGAGAGAAACAGAGAGAGAGAGAGAAACAGAGAGAGAGAGAGAAACAGAGAGAGAGAGAGAGAAACAGAGAGAGAGAGATAGAAACAGAGAGAGAGAGAGAAACAGAGAGAGAGAGAGAGAGAGAGACAAACAGAGAGAGAGAAACAGAGAGAGAGAAACAGAGAGAGAGAAACAGAGAGAGAGAAACAGAGAGAGAGAAACAGAGAGAGAGAGAGAAAGAGAAACAGAGAGAAAGATAAACAAAGAGAGAGAGCACGAGAGACACAGAGTGTGAAAGGGAGTGCTGTATACCTGTGTGCCCGGCGAGCTGCACCCAGGGATAGCGCTTGTTAAAGGATACGAAGGGAGACCAGTGCACCATAATCCTCAGCTTCTGCCATGGTTTGAAAGGAGAGAAGCAACAAGTGAGTTACACAACGGCAGTTAGCTAAACTAGTGGTTTACATATGGTCGTCCCGACTCATTCCTACTTGGTCACAGCAGAAAACTGGATAGAAATGTTGTATCGCTTATCAGTGGGTCATAAGACCAATGATCTAAAGACACACACAGACATTTATGCAGACTCGACAGGAGGCAGAGAGTCAGGTCCCAACCCGCTTGAGCCAAGGCCAGGTACACAACGTTTCTCACAGCCCCCATTCACAAAACATTGACCAGAAACATCACACTGGTTCCACAGTAAAAAAATAAATAAAAAAAATACACAAACCCCTGGCCTACACAGGAACACTATGTGTGAGTTTGATTGAGTAAGTGTGTGAGTTTGCTGTAAGTCTGCTTGGGTATCTGTGAATGTGTGTATGTGCAGTTAATCTTTATTGAAAAAAATACAGCAAGGTCACTATGCAAGGGGCTTTGACGCAAACAAGCAGAGGACAACACACAGCATTATTACACACACGCCTCTGATTAGGAAATTATACAGTACGTGTTTGTGAAATCACAGGGAGGAGAGAACGAGAGAGAGATGGGGAAAGAGAGAGACAGATAGAGACAGAAGGAGAGCGCAAAGGTAGGACGTCGACAACGTGCTTGAGGAAGAGACAACAAGAGAAAGAAAAGAGGGAGGCAGAGGTCATCATCATAGAGGTAATTCAGTGAAAGGACGAGGTATCATAAACCCATCTTTTATGATCATTTACAACCCTCAGACTGCTAAAGAATGCATGCCCCACTACACTACAGCCCAGTACGACCAACCAACCCCAGCCAGTGTTTGTCTGTCTGACTCCTCCGCACTCACACTTTCTTTCCACTGGACTGCTGTAAAGTTGTGCTGAAAACAGAGCAGGGAAAGAGTAGTAATACAGGCCAGAGGCTGTAATCATAAAATATCAAAGAGTAGCAGTGCTGATCTAGGTTCTGTCCATATAATCTTATTCATTATTATCTAAAAGGCAAACTGATCCTAAATCAACACTCCTACTCAGAGACGCTTTGTGGATACGTAAAGAACAGAGACAGAGCATGCCTGTAAGCTTAGTAGTCTGAGTCCCGGGGCTGGTCAATACCAACAGAGACTTCCGAGCTCTAAAGCTCTTTACCAGCTTAACCCAAACATAACCCTTACCTCAGAGCAGACAACACATTCACAAGAGTGGAATTCAAACACTCAAAAGTGTACAGTCATCCACGTACGCCTGCACACATGCCAGATTGAAACATCTTCCTTTCAAGACAGAAGGAGAAGTGCAAAGAGGCAGAGGTAAATGTGACAGGTGAGCGGTGAGCTAACTCCAAGGTGGCACAGCACTAATCTACAGGGTGCTTTCAGCTAAGTAAATCACTTTACCTATCATTCTCTCTCTCTGTCCCTCTCGGAACGGAGCATTGGGTGCTGCTGGGTGTCACTCCAGGGGGTCTGGAGAGGAACGGGTAATCAAAGCAGAGCTATTCCCCTCCTAAATGGCTATGTTCTCCTCTTTCACTCCTCTCTCATCCACTCATTTATCTCCCACTCGCTCTCTCGCTCTCCAGCAGTTCAGGCCGGACAGCTTAATGAATTACCTGGGGGAGGGGTAACTCAGTCCCCTCTATTAGATTTCACTGCCTCCTCCCATCTCCACCTCCTTCATTATTACCTGACCTGAATGACCCTGGAGAGGAGACTGATGATATGGACTCTCTCACTTTATCTTTTTCTCATCCCCTCACTCTGCCCTTACTTCTCCTATTCGGCCTACGTCATGATAGCAGCCATGCAACACACACACACGTCAGTAGTGACATTCTGGATGTCAGTGTTGTCCGACAAGAGGAACACAAAACCTCTGTTCTGACCAAAAACTAAAAGGTTGTGAAGGTCTGACCCTATTGAACTACATCCCTGGTGTCTATTCTGACAGCAACCATCATCATAAATCCCCCTGGCTTACCACTGCATTAGCCCAGATAGAGACAGTGAAAATGTAAACTCAGAGCACCTTATTAAAAACCCACAACATGATTACAGCTTTTCATAATAAAGACAAATCCTAGGTGTTACAAAGCTGGTCAAATAAAGATACAATCAAATCTTGCGTTGGACCTAACGGACCAAAAACACACCTGACCCAGCCTACAGGCACACAAAGACAACTCTCATTTTACATGTCCATACTAGCTAATGCCAAAGCAGACAGATATTCCTTCTACAGACAGACAGAATCCAACTCACCTGTCCAGACCTGCCTCAACTAGAGAGGACAGGGTCTGTAGAAGCACCTACACACATACCTGTGTAGATCAGCACAGAGAGGAGATACTGTGTACCTGCCCACCTCTTATCTAATCCTAGAGAGAAACACAGCCTTACATACTGGATGTACACCAGGGGTGCGTTCAGCAGGACGCAACATTTTGGAACATTCAGATAGCAATATGCCATGTAGAACAAACATGCCTCTCTGACAAGTAGAATATGGAATCACGTTGGCTCTATTCGTGGCATTTCTATCTGCAACGTTCGACAATGTGGCCCTACATCCAAGCCCACAAGGACAGGGACAGTCTTCACCTATCCACACCTAAGTATATGATATATATGACTATATAAGACCAGTGTCATCAGACTTTAACCCCTAGTTATACTATACTTAAGCAATAAGGTCTGAGGGGGTGTGTTATATGGCCAATGCCATATACCACAAACCCCTGAGGTGCCTTATTGCTATTGTTACCAATTTAATTAGAGCAGTAAAAATCTGGCACTCCATCGTACTGTCCCTCAGTTAGCCTAGAGGGGTTCGAATTTAGCCTTGCCCCTCTCTGCATGTCCCTCTGTTAGCCTAGCATGAGCATTTAGCCCTACCTATGACTGTTAGCCTCTGTAGCATTTAGCTACAGCCTTTCTATCCGTCTCTCAGTTAGCCCTGCAGCATTAGCAGTCAGCCAATGTAATTGCCTGGCTTTGTTAACTTGTGTTTTCAAGTAAACATCCCCCTCTCGTATGAGGTTACATTATAATCCTTCTCCCACTGAGCCCTCCCTCCCTCCCTCTCTCTCTCCGCCTTCTCTTTAATACCAACTCATCTCTGTCCTCTCAGCAGCATTCTGTCACTCCTCTCTTACTGTACCTGATATTCTCTCTCCCTGGTGTTCTCTTTTCCCTCCCCAGTCTCGTGCTCGCACATTCACTCGTCACTCTCCCTCCTCTCCCCCTCCCTCACACTAATCCATCACTTAGCACTACATTTTCCCTCTCCCCTCTAATACATTTTTGTCTTTCTGATATCAGAGTCCTCTCACAATCGGTTTATAGTAGTCAGTCACTGTCTCTCTCTAATACCTCCATCAGCCTGTCCTGAGCATGTGTCCTCAGAAAGCCTCAGGAGTCCCCAGTTAGACACAACTGTAATACCCAGAGAGAAAAGGGCCTCTTTACTCTACACTACTTTGACGAAACATACATAGTCCCAGGAAATATACTTCTGTAGTGTGGAGACTGATCTCAATTCAAAATCTCTGAATTGAAAATTAAAGGATTTATAAATACCCACACATATTTTACTAAATGTAAATCCACAGACAGACGGAAAGAGAGCGAGAGAAATAGTGGGGCAAAGACAACTTTCAAGTGTGTGAGTATGATGCAAAAGACATCCAACTAACGTAGCCAATTCTGTTTGGTGGGAGTCATCATGCTGGAGCCAAAGTGAATTAATAGATTGGATATTCAGAAGAAAAGAACATTTCTAAATACCACTAACCCCACTTTTGCTCTCTCTCTCGTTTTTATTGATTCTATGAAGCCCAGGACTCCTTGGAAAACAGTGGCAATTGTTACTGAGTAGACTATCCTGACTAAATAAAGAAAATTGAAATCCACAAGAGTACTCCACAATAGCTCCTTCTAAACCCTTCCCCCGCTGTCCTGTTTCTCTTTGTCCCTCTGAGAAATTCCTCAAACATATGTCATGACTTACCTGGAACACCTATTGAGATGAGTAAATATTGGGATATTGTTTTTCAACAGTAAAAATTCCACTGGAGGACGTCTTACTTTTAGGTGTGATGCTGCTCTTTTTCAGGCCTTGTTTACATGTAAACCACATCCCCTCCTGCTCTCTGTGGCATGAGCAGCACAGCTCACAGCTCAACCACAGCCCAGTTAACACACACAAAACAGAAGTCTGACGCAAATGTGTTTCAATTATTTTGTGGACACTTACAAGTATACGTGAGAGTGTTTGCATGTGTTTATGTGTGTATGCATGTTCGAGTGTGGCAAGTTTGCCATCATGAGTTGCATAATGTGAGTTTATGTACAAGTTGGTTCTTGTGTGTGCGCATATGGAGTATGTGCTGTGTGTTTATTTTATTTTTTTAACCTTTATTTAACTAGGCAAGTCAGTTAAGAACAAATTCTTATTTACAATGACGTCTTACCTACAGGGCCAGCCATAGTAGTACACCACCACTGGCGCAAATTAGGGTTAAGTGCCTTGCTCAAGGACACGTTGACAGGTTTTCAACTTGTCTGCTCGGGGATTCGATCCAGCAACCTTTCTGTTACTGGCCCAACGCTGTAACCACTAGGCTACCTGCCGCCCCAATGTATGTATGTGTTGTGGGGTATATTGTAGAGTGTGTGTGCGCATGTGTGTAGGGAGGGTACTTTATCACTCCACCTACACTTCTATCTACATTTTCCTCTGCATGCTGTTCCACTGCCTGTGTATCAGGGGAAAATCTTATGCTGTGGGGAAGATAATGTCAGATACATTAAGGGATGATGTTGGCAGAAAGAGAAAGACTTCCTGAAAATATGTCAAAAGTAAGAAGTTTAAGTTATTTCAAAATACAGACCAAAGAGAGAGAGAGAGAGAAAAAGAAAAAGAAAAAAGAGAAGCAGCGCCATATATGGCAATGACGTTGCCTAGCAACACAACTGCCTTCAGCCCAATTTTCCATGACACTCTCTGAGCTGTAAATGTGAGATGGCATCACTACAGTGTGTAGTGTCCGAGTGTGTGCCTTCAACTCTGAATATGCATAGTGTGAGCAGGCAAGTATACACTACGTACGTCATTGAGCACAATGTGTAACAACTGGTTTTGCCACACTTTGAAAGCGTATAGTAAGCCAATAACAACAAAGACCCTAACACTACCAAAACCAACAACACTTCCCTCAGTGATACCATATCACACTAGCTAGGTCCAAAATGGACACCCAGTACAGCCACGCACTCTTCGGCATTTCAGGTGGCAGGTGGCCTGAAAGGTAGGAGCGCTGGGTCAGTAACCGAAAGGTTGCTGGATCGAATCCCTGAGCTGACAAGTTAAAAATCTGTCGTTACTGAAGATGTTGATGTCGATTAAGTTAAATGCGGAAGACATTTAAGTTTAATGCATTCAGTTGTACAACTGACTAGTATCCCCAGATATTTAATCATAACAGTAGTGTGGGTGGGATCTATAACATTGGAACTGTTGACATACCCACAGTAACACTGATGACAGACATGGAAATATCTGGACTCTCAGAAGAGAAACCGAGTGAGTGAGTGAGTGAGAGAGAGAGAGAGAGAGAGAGAGAGAGACAAAGGAGGTAGAACGAGAGCAAGGGAGAGAGCTATGGTTAAGTGTTGAATTCAGGATATTTGGGTAAAAAAATGTTGAGGCTCACTCTCACCACATTCTCTCACACAGCATAGAACCCCATTGGAGCACACACAATGTGAGAGCGAGTCACACATCAATATCCTCGAAATAGGTCAGTCATTATGTGTTATTTGGAAGACCATCTCCCTTTCAGGGACTAGACATGAAGAAATTAGGACTGAACAGATGTTCTCCTGAAGTAGTTTCTCTCATTAACAAAGACACATTGATTATAACGACTATGTACTCAGAGAGAGAGACAGAGCGAGAAAGTATGTGTGTGTTGGTGAGATGTAACATGTTGACATTCTAGTATTTCCACACAGTCTATCTCAGTGGTGACTTCCAGGATTCACACCATTCCTGTTCAGGAAGAGAGCTTGCCTGCGTTTCAATTGGTAAATTTCCAGGAAAGACATCCTGTTTTTGAGCTCATGCCATTCCAAGCATTTCATGTCAGGGTGCATCAATGGCCTTTGACTGGGGAGGGAAACATAATTTACCACTGTAAAAGGTTAGACCTGGTTCATACATGGGACAAAACAAGAACAACTTGGGGTTCAGCAGATGACCCTGTGTTTATCAAGCTGAGCTCATTAGTGACAATCACAGCTAAGGGTCATAGTGATAGGGGTCATTGGGTAAAGAGTCACTCAGGAGTCAAAGGTTCACCGATTACCAATAAAGGCCCTACTTATTGGCTTAGGTGTATTATGTAAGTGACACCACTGATAGACCAGCTGATTTCCACCATATTGTTTACACCCAACTGATCCATGTGTAAATACAATTGCACTCCAAACTCCTTCAGGCTAAAACTACATAGGCTTGGAGGCTTTGTGTGTGTGACGTGTGAGATACATATATGTTATCTATGAGTAGATCTGACACAAAAACATACATAGAGAATTGAGAATTCCTCAGTCTCCAATGTGTGTGTATTATGGAGTCAACAGCAATGGGGTTGTGGTACTGGAACATGCATTATCAGTGAATGTCTGCTCTGCACATTAGGGCATCATTTCAATAATAGTGCATCTCTTCTGCATAAAATGGGAAAATACTATGCCTTATATCAATAGCATGAGAGCATACAGTAGGCTACAACTGTACCATGGAAGTGTGTGTGTGTGTGTGTGTGTGTGTGTACAGAAATTAGTCTAATAAAAAGCCTGAGCTGGTGTACACCCAGATAAATGATTTAGTGTAGAGGTGCTGACTAAAGGCGAATAAACTCCAAGTTATAAAAAATAAATAAGTGAGTTGCACACTATATATAAACACCCAGTAATTTACTGGGTAAACCACCAACATTTTAACCTGAAGAAGGCACAGTGATGACAAAATGGTGGTTTATCCAAGACATTAATGGGAGTTTATATATAGAGTGTGAGATGCACTTTTTTTATTTGTCTGCAGAAAGTAAACAATAGGCCTGTGTGTGTTTAAGTATGTGCCCATCCATGGCACTTCTAGCCAACATTTAGGACTGATTATATACAAAGAGTTTAATATAATACTACTGGGTGTTTTTGCATGCAACTTCATACAGAAGATACACCTCTAGTAAGCAGACCACCACCACATTTTAAGTAAATAACATTAAAATTTAAATAATGGCACACTCACCCCCATGCCTTCGTCTGGGCTGCCCAGCATGTTGCATATGACTGGGGACAGGCTGGACTCGATGTCGCTGCCGGTGAAGTCATCCTCGGACTCCTCAAACGATGAGGCGGAGGACAAGCAGCCGGCGGAGGACGAGTTGGAGAACTTTCGACGAAAGCGCATTAGCGCCGGGGAGCCTCCGCAGCCACTGTCCGAGCAGGGGGACTCATCATCGGCGTGTGGATCCAGGGATGATCCACCGACTCCGAGTTCCATGGTCATTGGATCTAGTGTTTCCTGGGTCCGACTGGGGCTTGGATCTCTGGTTATAATAAGCTTTGGGATAGTACCGGGGAAACGTTGGCTACCTAGTGGAATTTGGACCTGTCCGTGTGGCTGTTTTGGAGAGTTGGTCGAGGGGTCCTCCTGGTTCCCCGACTCAACGGGACAACTGCTTTGTTCATTTTTCCAGACAGCTTCGGGCTCACAAGAAGCAGTGAGAAAGTTCGATTTTGTCATTTTTACCTCTGTGTGTGGTATATCATACCCTATCGTTTCTGACACGCCACTTGTCAGAGGTTCGTCCAAACGCAAGGTCAGTGATGCCACGGTCAGTCTTAAATTCTCCTCGCCAGATATACGCAAATGGACTGAACCATCCGGTGGTAAAGCCCCCGATACCGCCCTGACCTCGGAGGGAACCCCACCTTGTTTATCAAATCCGAATGGCTTGTTTTCCATGGCCCTAATCGGGGCATTCCAGACATGGTCCTCTCCCGTTGTTTCTGGGCCGCTGTGCTGTGTAACTACACAGCGGGTTCTGTCGAATCCTCTGACCAGTGTATTCAATCCCGTGGCATCGAAGGAAGAGTCGGCCACTCCCTTTCTCACAGCGTCACTGTCGAGAGCCTGACTCTTTTCATAATGAATTCCACATGGGTGATCGGCGACCGGGGTGGTGTAGTACAATACCTCCGAGTCTGTCTGGCCTCTCAACAACTTTCCTCGCCCGTGACCAGGAAGGGTTTCCGAATCTCCATATCCGATTAGCAGCCCTACCCCCGGTTGACCTGTGCCTGGCGACGGCAACTTCGTTTTCATCCGATTCCTGTAAAACCAGTCACCCCTTCGCTCCTTACTGGTAAATCTGAGGATAGGGAGTCGTTTGGCTGTCTCATTGGGTTTCCATTTCGCGTTGCCTGGAGCGGTGGTGGAGTACGAGAGACAAGAGCGCATTTGACCCATTCTGTACACGGTAGTAGTAGGGCACAACCCACACCTTCCGAGATGTGTCCAATATGAAACAATTCGCACTACGCTACCAAGTAAAACATGAGTCACGTGCTCCACTCATTGTTGCCAATGATGAATGACAATTATAGGAACATGTTGATCAAATATTTGAATGTTCCATATCTGCAAGAAAAAATATGAAAACAGTTTTAGAATATTTTGCCAAAACACTTAATCATAAGCTACATAAACTAGTACTGCTTTCCAGTTGGTCTTATCTATGTCATATTGCAATGAACAACTTCAAACAATGTCATAAATGTACAAGGTACACACTTGATTTTATTTTTATTTAACTAGGCAAGTCAGTTAAGAACAAATTCTTATTTACAATGACGGCATACCCGGCCAAACCCTCCCCTAACCCGGACGACGCTGGGCCAATTGTGCACCACCCTATATTAAAGAGATAAGAGTGACATTGATGTGTCTGTGTGAAGGGTGAACACAAATCCATATGGTTCTAAAACAGGAACACTTGTTGTTTTTTTGTGCCTTTTGAGGCCAATAACTTGAGATACATTGCTTTGCAGTCACAACAGATTTCAGTCATTCAGGCCCCTACTCTACTACCACATATCTAAAACACAAAATCCATGTGTACGTGTGTGTATAGTGCGTATGTTATCGTGTGTTTGTATGCATCTGTCTGTGCCTATGTTTGTGTTGCTTCACAGTCTCCGCTGTTCCATAAGGTGTATTTTTATCAGTTTTTTAAATCTATTTTTACTGCTTGCATCAGTTACTTGATGTGGAATAGAGTTCAATGTAGTCATGGCTCTATGTCTATGTAGTACTGTGCGCCTCCCATTGTCTGTTCTGGACTTGGGGACCGTGAAGAGACCTCTGGTGGCATGTCTTGTGGGGTATACATGGGTGTCCGTGCTGTGTGCCAGTAGTTCAAACAGACAGCTCGTGCGTTAAACATGTCAATACCTCTCACAAATACAAATAGTGATGAAGTCAATCTCTCCTCCACTTTGAGCCAGGCGAGATTGACATGCATATTATTAATGTTAGCTCTCTGTGTACATCTAAGAGTCAGCCATGCTGCCCTGTTCTGAGCCAATTGTAATTTTCCTAAGTCCCTCTTTGTGGCACCTGACCACACAACTGAACAGTAGTCCAGGTGTGACAAAACTAGGGCCTGTAGGACCTACCTTGTTGATAGTCCTGTTAAGAAGGCAGAGCTGTGCTTTATTATGGACAGACTTCTCCCCATCGTAGCTACTGTTGTATCAATATGTTTTGACCACGACAGTTTACAATCCAGGGTTACTCCAAGCAGTTTAGTCACCACATTATTCATTATAAGATTAAGTTGAGGTTTGGAGTTTAGTGTCCCAAATACAATGCTTTTAGTTTTTGAAATATTTAGGACTAACTTATTCCTTGCCTCCCATTCTGAAACTAACTGCAGCTCTTTGTTAAGTGTTGCAGTCATGCTCTGTGCAATTCCTGATTCTACCTGGATTATGTTGGATAGGCTTCCATTAAAGAACACCCTCTGTGTTCTGTTAGACAGGTAACTTTTTATACACAATATAGCAGGGAGTGTAAAGCCATAACACATACGTTTTTCCAGCAGCAGACTATGAGTGATAATGTCAAAAGTCACACTGGAGTCTAACAAAACAGCCCCCACAATCTTTTTATTATCAAGTTCTCTCAGCCAATCATCAGTCATTTGTGTAAGTGCTGTGCTTGTTGAATGTCCTTCCCTATAAGCGTGCTGAAAGTCTGTTGTTCATTTGTTAACTGTAAAATAGCATTGTATCTGGTCAAACACAATTTTTTCCAAAAGTTTATTAAGGGTTGGTAACAGGCTGAGGGTTGGTCGGCAATTTGAGCCAGTAAAGGTGGCTTTTCTTAGGTAGGGGAATGAATGCTTGATCCATAAATGTGTTCGGAGGATTCGTATGGAGGGTGTGACAAAATTGCGGAGCATCTGGAGGCATGCAGAGGCCAACTTAAGCTCCATACTGTGTCGATGTGTGCCTCTCAAATTTTGTAACAATGTTGAGGGCTCTGTATACCTCCGCATTGACATAATTGGTTGATGGTAGGTGGGGGCATGAGTTCCTGTGTAAACAAACACACTTCCTTCACAACTTATTTCACAAAAGCTCTGCGAAGCGCAAAAGTATGTTTGCTCTGACTTCTGCGGAGGCCGCATCGCAGTAAATGCTGTACTGCCACTGCAGACATGGATTAACCATGCAAAGCTTTTTACCAGAGGTTACTTTGGTCAACTCTTGAGTTCAACTGGGGATAATCATTACCATGAAAGTGGGGCAATGAGTGTTGAATTTAGAACATTTAAAAATGATATTGCTATTTTGATACTTGAGGCTTATTTGATCTAATAGAAGTTTTGTAATGCTTAGGTTGTTATGAGTGTACTGATATAAGTGTGATGTGTGTGACACATATCCCAGCAACTTTGAGAAAAAACACTTTATATCGGAGTTGTCCCTGTAGAAATGTTAGGCAATCTATGCATCTCACTCTCCATTGAATACAGGAGGTTGACGTCAACACTCCTTATCAAATATTTTAAAAAGTATTAAAATAAAAAGATATATCCACCAATCAAAAGAGAGGAATAGGCGGAATCTTGACAGCCCACCATGTGGACAATTAATCCCATTGTTAGGGCGGTGACACAAGCATCTTGTCATATCTACACTGAACAAAAATATAGATGCAACAATTTCAAACATTTTACTGAGTTACAGTTCAGATAAAGAAATCAGTCAATTGAAATAAATGTATTAGGCCCTAATCTATGGATTTCACATGAGTGGGAATAGAGATATGTACAGTATCTGTTGGTCACAGATACCTTAAAAAAAAGTAGGGGTGTGGATCAGAAAACCAGTCAGTATCTGGTGTGACCACCATTTGTCTCATGCAGCATGACGTTCTATTTTACATAGAGTTGATCAGGCTGTTGATTGTGGTCTGTGGAATGTTGTCCCACTGCTCTTCAATGGCTGTACGAAGTTGCTGGATATTGGTGGGAACTGGAACCCGATGGCGTACACGTCGATCCAGAGCATCCCAAACATTCTCAATAGGTGACATGTACAGTGTACCAGTGGCCATCGAAGGTGAGTATTTGCCCACTGAAGTCAGTTACGACGCCAAACTGCAGTCAGGTCAAGACCCTGGAGAGGATGACGAGCACACAGATGAGATTCCCTGAGAAGGTTTCTGACAGTTTGTGCAGAAATTCTTTGGTTGTGCAAACCCACAGTTTAATCAGCTGTCAGTGTGGCTGGTCTCAGACAATCCCGCAGGTGAAGAAACCGGATGTGGAGGTCCTGGGCTGGAGTGGTTACACATGGTCTGCAGTTGTGAAGGCGGTTGGACGTACTTCCTAATTCTCTAAAACGACATTGGTAGAGAAATGAACATTCAATTGTCTGGCAACATTCCTGCAGTCAGCATACCAATTGTACACTCCCTCAAAACTTAAGACATCTGTGGATTGTGTTGTGTGACAAAACAAGGAGCACCTGTGTAATGATCATTCTGTTTAATCAGCTTCTTGATATGCCACACCTGTCAGGTGGATGGATTATCTTGGGAAAGGAGAAATGCTCACGAACAGGGATGTAAACAAATTTGTGCACAACATTTGAGAAAAATATGTTTTTTGTGCATATGGAACATTTCTGGGATCTTTTATTTCAGCTCATGAAACATTGGACCAACACTTTACATGTTGCCTTTATCTTTTTGTTCAGTATAGTATCTCTGCCTAGAGTATTTCCTGGAATACAAGCTAAGTTGGCTTCAGAAAGTTGACATGACTTCACTTGATCTAGATTTTAGATTGACCCATCTGACGACTTCCGTAAGCAGCATCGGGAACGTATGCTACAGCTGTAGCTAATATCGCGTTCTACCAAAGATGGAAAAGGAAGCAAGACATCCCACTCCCTCATTTCTGTTTCAATGGAAGTCAATGAACTAAGTAGAATTATCGCATTGGTGTCTATGGGAGAGCCACCCCTTAAGTAGGCCAGAACTGACCATTTGTTTCAATGGTAAACGGCCTGAGTGAACTATCTTAAGTTATCCACCATCTTTGCTTCTACCATGCTGCCCACATTTCTGCTGCTGTCCAGTAACCTAATGTAGCAGGCGTGAAAGAACAGAGTTGCTTTCTTCTGGTCCTGACACATTTTTTTAAACTGTCGTGGCAGGTTCTCTTCTGCACTGTTCAATCCAGTACATATGGAGCAGGAGTTACGTTGGATTGTCGCACGTCACAGGCTCTCTTTCAATTTTCCATGAAAACCGAATGCATCCGGTTTTGTGACCCTCCATTGTTGCAATGTCACAATACATAACTGACTATTGGTTTCCAGCTTTATTAAGCTAAGGAATTTATTTTCAATAACATGAAAGCTTCTAAGTGGAAGTTAATAAGATGAAACGACAACAACAATACAGACAGGCAAAGAATGCATGTCAATTTCCCCTAGCATTAAATAAATCAGCAGAGAGAGTGAAGTAGTTGTGTTACAATTACTTGGCCTAAGTTTGCTTAACACCGAATCCCCTACAGTAGGGGATTTGATGGTTATCCATCCCTGCCCTACAGAATAGAGATAATCTAGGATATTAGAAGGGGGTCGGTTATCCATCCCTGCCCTACAGAATAGAGATAATCTAGGATATTAGAAGGGGGTCAGTTATCCATCCCTGCCCTACAGAATAGAGATAATCTAGGATATTAGAAGGGGGTCAGTTCAGCTTCTAGTTTGTGACTCTGAATTTGACATTGCAACACTGATGTGTCATAACCAACAAACAAAATGAACAGAACAGAAAAGGGCAGGTCACATTGTAATGGGGAAATGTAATATGACTAAAGTTCACATTTAGTTTAGAGTGATCAACACAATGTTTAGCATATTTTTAGTTTCTGTAATACACAATTTCCAGTGTTCTGTTTGTGACGCTTAAGGTACGGTGGTCACCAGACTTGATGCTAAATGTTATGGCTTATTCTCATATCTGTTGATAGTGACTGACGCCAGACTGGAGGTACAAGGACCAAGGACACACTGATTATTCACTGTTGTATTGATTACATTTTGTGAACACTGTGTGATTCTTTAGCAGCTGGCAAAGTCACTGCCTTTTTGTTCACTTCCTCCAAGCCTCTCGGGGTGATGTTTGAGAAATGGATCAACTGTGTGTTGCAATGTGACCTGCTGATCCAGGTTCCACAATAGAGAAGAGGCCTGTGTTTTTCCACATGTGGATTTGAATAGTCCTATGCATGATCTATGCATCATGCCAATACAATACACTGACTCATAATCATGCAGTCTGACTATAATGTCCAGACAGAATGAGAGCAGCATGACGGTAGAAACCCTGTCAAGTCAGGAAGGAGTGCTTAGGCACAGGAAATGAGATGGGAAGGAAAATAACGGAAAGATTTGCTCATACAACGTCCACACACACACACACACACTTATCTGAGCATAGTGAATGAGTGGCAGTGACTCACAGAAGATCACACAACACTGTGCTGCGTTGACACACCCCACACGGATAGGGATGTTACAATGTCCTTTTAGAGAAACTGGTCATTGCATATTGCTACATGTGCAGGAAACTCCAGAGATTAACACACATCATTTATGGTGAGGTGCTGGGATAAATACAAATACTACTAAATATTAACAAAACACAGGTTCTTCACATCAGGGGTGGAGCATGGAAATGATAAGACTTTGCAATAGAAAGCTTTTTTTCTTTTTGCAACAAGCTTTTATATTTGTAGTACTAGTAAGTAGCAATGCTCTCATAATCACCATTAAT
This sequence comes from Thymallus thymallus, assembly GCA_023634145.1. Classification (NCBI taxonomy): domain Eukaryota; kingdom Metazoa; phylum Chordata; class Actinopteri; order Salmoniformes; family Salmonidae; genus Thymallus; species Thymallus thymallus. The sequence goes on along the minus strand of CM042379.1, from coordinate 18,539,841 downwards.
AATCAACTAGCAATAATTGTAGCGCTCTGCACATATCAAACATGATCTTCAGCTCTATCGCTTGAACAACAAGCTATCCAATAGTTAGATTCAATATCACATTTCAGGAAGTGCTCAGGAAGATGGAGAGTGGATCTGGAGGGAGATGGGCACTCACGCCGCAAGCACACTTACAAAGAATTTAGATTAGGCCACACAGATCAGCTGAATACTTAGATAGATAGATAGATAGATAGATACAGTGGGGAGAACAAGTATTTGATACACTGCCGATTTTGTAGGTTTTCTTACTATCAAAGCATGTATAGGTCTGTAATTTTAAAAAATCCAGAAAATCACATTGTATGATTTTTAAATAATTAATTAGCATTTTATTGCATGACATAAGTATTTGATCACCTACCAACCAGTAAGAATTCCGGCTCTCACAGACCTGTTCTCCACTCATCACCTGCACCTGTTTGAACTCGTTACCTGTATAAAAGACACCTGTCCACACACTCAATCAAACAGACTCCAACCTCTCCACAATGGCCAAGACCAGAGAGCTGTGTAAGGACATCAGGGATAAAATTGTAGACCTGCACAAGGCTGGGATGGGCTACAGGACAATAGGCAAGCAGCTTGGTGAGAAGGCAACAACTGTTGGCGCAATTATTAGAAAATGGAAGAAGTTCAAGATGACGGTCAATCTCCCTCGGTCTGGGGCACCATGCAAGATCTCACCTCGTGGGGCATCAATGATCATGAGGAAGGTGAGGGATCAGCCCAGAACTACACGGCAGGACCTGGTCAATGACCTGAAGACAGCTGGGACCACAGTCTCAAAGAAAACCATTAGTAACACACTACGCCGTCATGGATTAAATTCCTGCAGCGCACGCAAGGTCCCCCTGCTCAAGCCAGCGCATGTCCAGGCCCGTCTGAAGTTTGCCAATGACCATCTGGATGATCCAGAGGAGGAATGGGAGAAGGTCATGTTGTCTGATGAGACAAAAATAGAGCTTTTTGGTCTAAACTCCACTCGCCGTGTTTGGAGGAAGAAGAAGGATGAGTACAACCCCAAGAACACCATCCCAACCGTGAAGCATGGAGGTGGAAACATCATTCTTTGGGGATGCTTTTCTGCAAAGGGGACAGGACGACTGCACCGTATTGAGGGGAGGATGGATGGGGCCATGTATCGCGAGATCTTGGCCAACAACCTCCTTCCCTCAGTAAGAGCATTGAAGATGGGTCGTGGCTGGGACTTCCAGCATGACAACGACCCAAAACACACAGCCAGGGCAACTAAGGAGTGGCTCCGTAAGAAGCATCTCAAGGTCCTGGAGTGGCCTAGCCAGTCTCCAGACCTGAACCCAATAGAAAATCTTTGGAGGGAGCTGAAAGTCCGTATTGCCCAGCGACAGCCCCGAAACCTGAAGGATCTGTATGGAGGAGTGGCCCAAAATCCCTGCTGCAGTGTGTGCAAACTTGGTCAAGAACTACAGGAAACGTATGATCTCTGTAATTGCAAACAAAGGTTTCTGTACCAAATATTAAGTTCTGCTTTTCTGTTGTATCAAATACTTATGTCATGCAATAAAATGCAAATTAATTACTTAAAAATCATACAATGTGATTTTCTGGATTTTAGATTCCGTCACTCACAGTTGAAGAGTACCTATGATAAAAATTACAGACTTCTACATGCTTTGTAAGTGGGAAAACCTGCAAAATCGGCAGTGTATCAAATACTTGTTCTCCCCACTGTATGTGAAGGGAGAAACCCTTCAAACATCAATAATACCGACAGGCTTTCATATTTTCTTCCATCCACTACACGTTTTAGACAGTGTGCTCCAACTACTCCTGATACAGCGGGTGAAATAAGTATTGAACACGTCACCATTTTTCTCAGTAAAAATATTTCCAAAGGTGCTATTGACATGACATTTTCACCAGATGTTGTAATCCATACATACAAAGAAACCAAAACAAATAAGTTCAGAAATTAAGTTATGTGTAATAATGTGAAATGACACAGGTAAAAAGTATTGAACACACTTACTGATATTTATTTAATACTTTGTACAAAAGCCTTTGTTGGTAATGACAGCTTCAAGACTCCTCCTGTATGGAGAAACTAGTCGCATGCATTGCTCTGGTGTGATTTTGGCCCATTCTTCCACACAAACAGTCTTCAAATCTTGAAGGTTCCGTGGGCCTCTTCTATGAATCTTGATCTTCAGTTCTTTCCATAGATTTTCAATGGGATTTAAGTCTGTTGATTGGCTGGGCCATTCTAGCAGCTTTATTTTCTTTCTTTGAAACCAATTGAGAGTTTCCTTGGCTGTGTGTTTGGGATCATTGTCTTGCTGAAATGTCCACCCTCGTTTCATCTTCATCATCCTGGTAGATGGCAGCAGATTTTTGTCAAGAATGTCTCGGTAAATTTGCCCATTCATCCTTCCTTCAATTATGTGAAGTTTGCCAGTACCATTTGCTGAAAAGAAGCCCCACACCTCCAAACTTCACTGTTGGTATGGTGTTTTTAGGGTGATGTGCAGTGCCATTTCTCCTCCAAACATGGTGTGTATTATGACATCCAAACAGTTCAATTTTGCTCTCATCTGACCACACTATATTCTCCCAGTATTTCACTGGCTTTTCCAAATGTTGTGCAGCAAACGAGCTTCAACGTGCTTTTTTTTTCAGCAATGGAGTCTTGCGTGGTGAGCGTGCATACAGGCCATGGCAGTGGAGTGCATTACTTACTGCTTTCTTTGAGACAACAGTACCTGCTAATTGCAGGTCTTTTTGAAGCTCTCCACAAGTGGTCCTTGGCTCTTGGACAACTCTTCTGATTATTCTTTTCACTCCTCTGTCAGAAATCTTGCGAGGAGCACCTGGTCGAGGCAAATTTATGGTGAAATGATTGTCTTTCCACTTCCGTATTATGGCCCCAACAGTGCTCACTGGAACATTCAGAAGCTTAGAAATGCGCCTATAACCAATGCCATCATTATGTTTTGCAACAATTAGGTTGCGAAGGTCTTGAGACAGCTCTTTGCTTTTACCCATCATGAGATGTGTCTTGTGTGACACCTTGGCAATGAGACCTTTTTGTAGGCCATCAGTTGGGACTGAACCAGCTGATATTAATTTGCACTGACAGGGGGCTGGATTGCTTTTTAATTACTGATAGTTTTCAGCTGTTGTCTTGGCTTTCCATGCCTTTTTGCACCTCCCTTTCTTCATGTGTTCAATACTTTTTCCCTGTGTCATTTCACATTATTACACATAACTTAATTTCTGTATGTATTAATTACTTGGGTTGTTACCAACATCTGGTGAAAATGTAATGTCAATAGCACCTTTGGAAATATATTTACTGAGAAAAATGGTGACGTATTCAATACTTATTTCACCCGCTGTATGTTCCTTCGTAAACCACAAGGCCTCAACATCCAACGTGACACCAGAGATTACACCTTTTAATGGTTCTCTGCTCCAAAAATCTAAACTCTCCACTTCATATGTTGATAGTTTGTAGCGCCTTAATGCCTTTTCCTTCTGCTATTTCCACACACAAGAAATTAAAACAAAACCACTTCTGGTCACTGACCAACTCCACCTTTCCTAATGCATCCTTTACCATCATTGATACTTCAAACAAAAACCTGTGCTCATTTACAACTTTAGCCCTTTTTGTTCCATTTGCCTTTATCACTGTCTTCCATCAGATTCAAGTTCGTCCATCCACCTTCAATATTCCTCCACTTCAGAAACCATCATCCTTTTCGTCCTCTAGTTGGCCATACTGGATCCATCTTACTTCCTGTCCCCAAGGCTCGCAGGAAGACTCCCTTCATCGAGTCCTTCCGTTTAAGTTGCTCACTACACACCACACATTCTATGACACAAAAAGAAAGACACCCTCGACAGATAAAGCCAAGGCCACTTTCATAATAACCTTTGCCCAAGTTATAGACAAACAGTGCCCCCCCTCTCTCTGCCGTCATCAGGGGGACCACCAAAAGTTTTACCCTCAAGGTGGGGAGACCAAAAAACAAATCTCGCTTAGGGCCTCCAAATAGCTAGGGCTGGCCCTCTAGACAAATAATAGCCAAAGTTAGGCTCTATGTGTGATGCAGTTCAAGCAAATACATATTATAGTGAGTAATATTCATGATATGTGATAAACTGAACATTGCAACAACTCACTGAATAAGCTTTTAAAAAGCAGAAGCATACATGTTTTCCTGTGTAGGCTAGGGTACTGTATTTCATTCAAGGCTCTAAATGAACTTGTTTTATTGGCAGCACTGGTGCTCTCAACTTTAAAAAGTTAGGAGCACATAACAGTATTTATACTGAACAAAAATATAAATGCAACATGCAACAATTTCAAAGATTTTACTGAGTTACAGTTCATATAATGATTTCAGTCAATATAAATACATTCATTAGACCCTAATCTATGGATTTCACATGACTGGGCAGGGGCGCAGCCATGGGTGGGCATAGGCCTACCCACTTGGAAGCCAGGCCCACCCACTGGAGAGCCAGGGCCCAGCTAATCAGAATGAGTTTTTCCCTACAAAAGGGCTTTATTACAGACAGAAATACTCATTAGCACCCCCTCAGACGATCCCACAGGAGAAGAAGCCGGATGTGGAGGTCTTGGGCTGCGGTCGTTACACATGGTTTGCGGTTGTGAGGCCGGTTAGACATACTGCCAAATTCTCTAAAATGACATTGGAGGCGACTTATGGTAGAGAAATTATCATTAAATTATCTGGCAACAGCTATGGTGGACATTCCTGCAGTCAGCATGACAATTGCATGTTCTCTTGAGACATCTGTGGCATTGTGTTATGTGACAAAACTGCACATTTTAGTGGCCTTTTATTTTCCCCATTACAAGGTGCACCTGTGTAGTGATCATGCTGTTTAATCAGCTGCTTGACATGCTGAACCTGTCAAGTGGACAGATTATATTGACAAAGGAGAAATGCTCACTAACGGGGACATTTGTGCACAGCATTTTAGAGAAATAAGCTTTTTGTGTGTATGGAACATTTCTGGGATCTTGTATTTCAGCTCATGAAACATGAAACCAACACTTTATATATTGCATTTATATTTTTGTTCAGTGTAGATGTCTTTGTCTGGTGCTACATTTGTATTTTTGGGGGTGAACTAGCACACGTTTGCCTGCCTTGCCAATGTGCGTCCCTGTTGAGTTTGGCAAAGTGGATTTGTTGATCCCCAAGTTTGACTCCTCAGACATGCCGTAGTCCAGGAAGTAATGTTTCACAACGAACCGGCGTGCCGTAACGTGACTTTCACAGGTTGAGTGACATCCAGTGGGTGGGGGGGTTTGTGCAAGCCGAGCTAAACCCATTCTGTCCACCACCAAAATGCGATTTTTTAAAGCAGGACTAATCTTAGGTCAAACACATTTAAGGAAACCGGGAACACTAAGATTTAAAAAGGTAAGAAAAAATACCCCAAGATGCTGAGAATCGAACCGGTGACAAGGAATGGAAATGGACACACTAACTAACGTTAGCTAACCACTGGCTGTCTTGCGTTGTATAACCTTAGCTAATAAAATAAAAACTTATCTGAACGCTGTCTCATTTTATTTTATAGGTGTTGATGAACAGTTGTCGTTCGTGCTCTGCTGGTATCGTTCCCAATGAAAGAATCCGCAACATCGGAATCTCGGCGCACATCGACTCGGGGAAGACCACACTCACGGAGCGCGTCCTCTTCTACACGGGCAGGATAGCAGAGATCCATGAGGTGAGTTAATCATGATCAGAATCTGGCTCTGATTATTGCAGTAACTAGTTTGAGGAGTGTGTGTGTGCCTGTCTGCCTGTCTGTCTGTCTGCCTGCCTGCCTGTCTGCCTGCCTGTCTGTCTGTCTCTCTGCCTGCGTGTTTTAGAGGGAGACACAGACAGACAGACTAACACTATTATGTCTGTTTATTTTTTTTACATACTGTATACACACTGTGGTTCCTCTAACTCTATAGGTAAAGGGAAAGGATGGAGTCGGGGCTACCATGGACTCCATGGAGCTGGAGAGGCAGAGAGGCATCACCATCCAGTCAGCTGCCACATACACCATCTATAAGGATTACAACATCAACATCATCCACACCCCAGGTATGGAGGTACCTGGCAGAAAGATTTGCTTTAGTGGCAACACAGATGTTATGACCGGCTTCTTTTTTATTTTATTTTTTTATGGATATACAATAAGTCACAGTCACAGATTGATGCTAGTGTATCCAACAGCTGTTGAATTTAGGATGGATTTTTGCTTTTAACTTTAACCCCAGTTTCCTCCTCTCTGTCCTGTCCAGGCCATGTAGACTTCACCATCGAGGTGGAGTGAGCCCTGCGTGTTTTGGACGGGGCGATCCTGGTCCTATGTGCGGTTGGAGGGGTCCAGTGCCAGACCTTGACCGTGAACAGACAGATGAAACGCTACAGCGTTCCCTTCCTCACATTCATCAACAAGCTGGACCGCATGGGAGCCAACCCCAACCGTGCCCTGCAGGCCATGAGGTCAGCAGATACAGATACTGTAGAGTATACAGATAGACTAGTCTGGTTTTCCATTAGTTCTGTGTCCCTCTTTCAGGACCAAGCTGAACCACAACGCAGCCTTTGTGAACATCCCCATCGGTCTGGAGGGGAACATGAAGGGCATCATAGACCTCATAGAGGAACGCAGCATGTACTTTGAGGGCCCATTCGGGTAAGAGAATGTGTGATCATGGCAGGGATTTAGAAATGACTTGCATTACTAATCTCAGACCTGAAACATTTCTATAGCTGGAAACCCTCTTAATGGAAAAAAGAAACAACAAATCCACCTGTCCTCTGTGCTTCCTGCAGACAGAATATCCGGTTAGATGAGATCCCGGCAGAGTTCCGTGTGGAGGCTGCAAACAGGAGACAGGAGCTGGTGGAGTGTGTGGCTAACGCTGACGAGACCCTGGGAGAGATGTTCCTGGAGGAGAGGATCCCCACCGTGCCAGAACTCAAGGTTTGTGTGTGTGACTGTTCATTATGTCTTGGGACATCGCAACAAATTATGTAATTTCATCTTCCTCATCAGTCATATTTTCTGCTATGACCTGTGAACTCTGCCCCCTGGGCCCTGACCTTTCCCTTCTCTCCTCCCACAGGCAGCTATACGCAGGGCCACAGTGCAGCGCCTCTTCAGCCCTGTGCTGGTGGGAACTGCCCTGAAGAACAAGGGGGTCCAGCCTCTATTGAACGCAGTGCTGGATTATCTGCCCAACCCCACAGAGGTCAACAACTACGCCCTCTTCAACGAGGAGTGAGTATGACCCCTGTGCTTAGACAGTGACACCATTCAATATGACACAGCCGTCTTTGAATGAATTGATATACCAAAATCGGGTCAGAGTATGGGCTCAGGGACAAACTTGAACAATGCATGCTTAACTTTACGTTTTGTGCCATTCATCCATTGATGTCAAGGTCTCACCACTGTCCTTGTGTTGTTTCCTCTGTGTCAGAGAGTCCAGTGACAGCACTAAGATCCTGATGGATCCCACCAGAGACGCCTCACAGCCCTTTGTTGGCCTGGCCTTCAAACTAGAGGTGAACACATCACAGCACGCTGTGTAGAAAACCATCTTCTCTTCAACAAGTAATCTGGCACATTTACTGTATACACTTTATTTGTATGATAAACCGTATAGCGATTGTAGGCTTTTTCTATCTCACTCCTCTCTTCCCCTTACTTTGTTCTAGGCGGGTTGGTTTGGTCAGCTGACGTACGTGCGTGTGTACCAGGGCTGTCTGAAGAAGACAGAGTACATCATCAACACACGAACAGGCAAGAAGGTCCGTGTGCAGAGGCTGGTGCGTCTCCATGCCGACCAGATGGAGGTGAGAACCAGGAAGTGAATGTAAACGGGAAGTAATGGAAAGCACAACACTGTAATTGGTTAGAACGGTAATGTTCCGTATTTGGTTTTTCGTTTGTTTCTACCACACAGCCCAATGACCCTGATTTCCCAACCTGACTTACCCTAGTGATAAGATCTTAGGGTTACAAACAACTTTATCTATACATTTTTATAACTGAAACAATCTTAATTTGGTGTCATCAAACTGTTTGGTCAGGATGTGGAGGAGGTGTATGCAGGGGACATCTGTGCCCTGTTTGGGATCGACTGTGCCAGCGGAGACACCTTCACCTCCCGGACCAGCGCCAACCTCTCCATGGTACATTCCTATGGCCATTGTCTAGACTAGCACTCACTAATGTGTATTTAAAGATGCAATCTGTTGTGTATAATGTTATGACCTTAGGCATCATTCAACATGTGTTTCTCCCACAGGAGTCCATCCATATTCCAGAGGCTGTCATCTCCATGTCTATGAAGCCGTCCAACAAGGTGGGCCCTCTCATTCTATGTAGTATGAGTCTAAATGACCATATAAGGCTTGATACTATTTTAATAGAGTATATGAGCATGTATTATCAGTAATTAGCGTCTCTATAATAAACTATCTTCACCCTCTTCATTCTCTCTCTCTTCCTGTGGATCAGAATGACATGGATAAGTTCTCTAAAGGCATCAACCGCTTCACCAGAGAAGACCCCACGTTCAGGGTCCACTTTGACACAGAAAGCAAGGAGACTATCATCTCTGGTATGGGAGAGCTGCACCTGGAAATATACTCACAGGTACTAGTCAAGTGCTCGGCTCTCCGGAGATCTGAAGATCTTTCTGTCCGCAGCGTTTTTGTGTTTTTTCAAGTTGTCTTGAAGGCTAATAGAATGTATTAGACTTCCGAACATCTAGAATCTTTAATGGCATTTCAGTGCAGTAAATGAAGCTGACCTTACTTTCTCACTGTCTTTCTTTAGAGGATGGAGAGGGAGTATAACTGCCCCTGTGTTATGGGAAAACCAAAGGTAGCCTTCAGGGAGAGCGTGACCAGTGCGGTACCGTAAGTACCACTCCTAACACACACGCAAACGCCAACGATGACCAACTGAACCACTCTCAGAAGCATTACATTGAATACAGTGATGTCTTTATTGGACCCCTTCATGTCATCCATAGAGAGTATTAACAAAAAAAGCTTTTATAAACACAATCTTACCAAGAGTCTAACAAGCTGGCACAGTAAAAGCAGTGCATTTGCATTGCTGCAGTAAGGCCATTGACGTGTGCCCTATCCTCTCCTCTGAAGCAGTAGTGGTGAAGGTAAACATATGTACTAAAGCTAAGACAAGTGTGATGTGTAAAGCTCAGCTTTTCAAAGCAGGTAGAAATAGGGGCTTTACCCTTCATTCAAGTCCTAAGAAAGATGTGCTATACTCTTCTCTGCAGTACTTGAGTAAGGCTGTGGAGTATTTTGCAATGTGTATCTTAGTTGGTGGTGTTTGGAGGAGCCTCACAGTCATGGCACTTTGGCTGCAGCTCAGTCTGCAGGACTTTAACTCCCTGTTCTGGGGACCAGGTGACTAACAGCTTCCAGTGGATGATCTCCTGTACACACGCAAGAATGTTTCTATATAATAATAAACATGGCGTCCAAGTTATGTTAAGACAGATGGCAGAAGGTTTTAGTTACCTGGGAAATCATTTCATGCAGCAGGACATGGTAGTTGAACCTCAGCTGGTTCTTCTCAGTCTCCTGTTAAGGGACAGAACCAGGGACCAAGTGTGTGAGAAGGATGGACGGATAGTGTGTGGGTGAGGATTTAGGGGTCAATTTGGAATTGGGCAGATGTCTCCATGGTTACACTGAGGTTCTGGTTGAGTTACTGTCCGACTACATCGCAGTTGCATGCCAGATCATACCACACCTGGATAGGTATTTAACAAATCAGCTAACCACATCCTATGATATAGCAATCTGATGCCCGACTGCACAGTTGATGGTGTGGCACACAACCATTGGTTGATGCAATGCAACGCCTGCGCATCCAGTCGGGCAGGAACTTGACCTCTTTTGGCTGCTCACCAGCTGTGTGAAGTTGGCCACCTGGGCCATGTTGTAAAGCGTGCTCTCATTCGACTCCCTCAGCATGATGAAACTGGAGGCCACACCCCCTAGGTGCCAGAAGGGCTTCATGCTGGGCTCCATGTGACCGTAACGGTCTGTCAGTGACCACAAGCACATCACGGTCAGAACAGAGATGGGGTCAGTTAGACCACAAATGGACCACAGTTTGAACAAAGAAATTGTAATTTCAGTGGGTGTCATGTTTGGACATGACACCATGGCTGACTGTGTATTTGGGGCTCTATGCCTACCTGGTATATCGTTTCCTGACACCAGGTTATTGCTGGCTCTGTGTTGCTGGTAGAAGGCCTCTTCCTGAGCAGTGGCGTTGCTTTGAAGCAGTCCCTCACAGGAGGCCTGGACCTGGGGAGCACTCTGCCCCTCTCCCCCTGGAAAGAGGAGCTCTGCAGAGCACTGCCCCGAAACCTTTTTATAGGGAGAGGAAAGGGTGAGGGGGTGAGGAGGTGAGAAGGAGAAAGTGGAGAATAAGAAAGGAGTGTTTGGGAAATAAATGGTGTCGCAGTATGTTAAGAGAAGATACAGGAGAGGAAAAATAAGAGAAGGAAAATAGAGGTTGTTGATCTAACACAGGCATATTTGTGGCAGTGTAGCCATGGTTACAGAACACACCTTGTATTTATTCAGACTGCTGTTATCTGTGCAATAGCGAGTCACTCAGAGAATGTGAATCGGATCTTACGTTACTGATCGTCTCCTGCATGGTAAGCTCCAGTTGATACTTCCTCCCCATCTCTGCCACATCCTGACAGCCAGGGAGAGAAGGAGCAAACGTGAACCAAGTGTAAGCAAACAGAACTATGCTCCATAAAGCCGTCGCCCCCTCCCAAGTCTGCACTATTGAGAATGTACTTTTTATTGGCACGGACCTCCCATATCCATCCCTTTCTTCAAGGATCCTTCCTTGCCTTGTAATATTAAGTGCATACAAAGTATGCTGATCCTCCCAACTCCACTCTTACCTCTGCACTGCCGCTGTGTACGTTGCTGAGGAATATCCACCTGTAGGGTGAGCCGTAGTGGGTGTTCAGGTAGTGTTGGACCACCGTGGCTGCCCGGCGGGCAGGATAGTGACTCGGGTTCAGCACACCAGTCGTCATAACTTCCTCCACCACCACCTCGCTTTCCCCCTAATGAGAGAGAGCGAGACAGACTTTGACCTCTCTCTGTGTGCGGGGAGCTGGGTGGAGGAAGTCTTGTCCTGCCCTAGTTCTAGATAAGGAGAAGACCGAGGTGGAGAATATAGTGGATAAGGAGAGGGTAGAAAGCAGAAGAGGGAGGAAACGGTGTTCTTGCCTGTGCCTGGAAAGGTCTGTTTGTTGAGAGGCTGTTTATGTCAGACAGCTGGAAGAGCAGCTACAGGCAGGGGGAGAAACAACTTCCTGCTTCCTCCCAGGCCAGGATTGCAGTTAGGACCGCCCCTTTTTAAAGACACAGGTCACACATTTCTCCCCTGCTCTCTCTACTGTAATATAAAAGCATGGCAAATGTCCATACAGCTACTTTGTTTGTAAGTATTGATCGTTTGGGCAACTATGGCAGTTCTTTACCCAGCAATGCTTTAATGAAAATCTTCTGAATTAATTACTGATGTTGTCCATGTGCTTGTCTCTGCAGGTTTGACTTCACCCATAAGAAGCAGTCTGGTGGTTCTGGGCAGTACGGTAAAGTGATAGGAGTTCTGGAACCCCTGGACCAAGAGAACTACACAAGAGTGGAGTTTGAAGACCAGACTGTCGGAACCAACATCCCCAAACAGTTTGTGCCGGCTGTTGAGAAGGTATGCATGTCTGGCTGTAGTCTGAAAATCACATAGGCCCTTGAGTAATTTAATTTATTTTTATTTAACCTTTATTTAGATAGATAGATAGATAGATAGATAGATAGATAGATAGATAGATAGGTACTTTATTGATCCCCCGGGGGGGAAATTTCATTGTCAAGCAGCTACAACAAAAACACAGGGCAGGTGCAAAATGCCACAACGAAAGTACACAAAAGACAGATACACGGTAGATGACACATAGAGCGGCAGTATGAAAAAGTATAGAAATACAAGATATCTGGAGTGCAAAAAAAAAGCTATAAAAGGACATTGCATAGTATGGGAGGTTGGCTGAATATGTACACTATACATTGGTGGATGTTGGATGGTTAACTATACTATACAGGTCGATGGCAGAGAAATACTTCAGTAGCTAAAAATGCGTATGATATGAGCGAGGGAATAATAGTTTACTTAATAGACAGACTGGGTAAATGAACAGGTAAGTGAAAATTTTGCATGGTTAAATTAGCTGTACAGTTAGGTATACAGTTATATTTACAGATAAGTGAATACTTGCATGTTTACACAAACTGTACAGGTAAATGACAGGAAGAGATACTTAAATAGCTAAATGTGTGTATGATATCATTTGGGGTAATAATAGTAATTCCCTTAAAATACAGTCCTTTAATTACAGACAACTGCACTTATTGCACATTCGATATACTAAAAGCAATGAGAAAAGGTGCAACTGGCAGGATACTAATATGCATTCCTGAGTGAATGCCTACGTCCAATAATTACTTACAATATTGCATGTGATATAATATAACAACTGTACATGAGTATGTATATACAGACCTGTATGAATTAAATAGGTCCTGAGTGGATGAGTGCTGACGGACCAGAGTTACTCACGGATGGATGCATAATTGTTAAACTAGGTCCTAGCACCCCAACAGTTCCAGATCTATGTTGCCGACGGCACGGCACCCCGGTGAGGCATTATATAGTCTCATAGCCGCCGGCAGGAAGGACCTCCTGTAGCGCTCTCTGGCACACCGTGGTGGGATCAGTCTGTGACTGAAAGTGCTCCTCTGCGTCATAACCATAGCGTGCAGAGGGTGGGTGACGTTGTCCATGATGGCCAGCAGTTTGGCCAGGATCCGTCTCTCCGCCACCTCCTCTAGAGTGTCAAGGCTCATCCCCAGGACAGAGCTAGCCTTCCTGATCAGCTTATTTACCCGAGAAGCATCACCGGCTTTGATGTTTGCTCCCCAGCACACCACTGCAAAAAAGATGGCACTGGCCACCACAGACTGGTAGAAGGTATGCAGTAGTTTACTGCACACGTTGAAGGACCTGAGCCTCCTCAGAAAGTAGAGTCGGCTCTGGCCCTTTTTGTACAGGGACCCGGTGTTACCAGCCCATTCCAGCCTGTTGTCCATATGGACACCCAGGAACTTGTATGACTCAACCATTTCCACATCCATCCCCTTTATAGGGACTGCAGTCAGTTGTGCCTTGGTTCTCCTGAAGTCCACCACCATCTCCTTAGTTTTGCTGATGTTGAGCTGAAGGTGGTTCTGCTCACACCACAACACAAAGTCACTGATTGTGCTCCTGTACTCCTCCTCCTGCCCACCCCTGATGCATCCTACAATAGCAGAGTCATCCGAGAACTTCTGTAGGTGGCATGTTTCAGAGTTATGTCTGAGGTGTAGAGGGTGAACAGGAAGGGGGACAGGACCGTACCCTGGGGGGCCCCTGTGTTGCTAACTGCCCGTTCTGACACACAGCTCTGTAGTCGCACAAATTGTGGCCTACCGGTCAGGTAGTCCGTGACCCAGGAGACTAAGGGTGCTTCCACTTTCATCCTCCTCATCTTCTCACCCAGTAGCAGGGGCTGAATGGTATTGAAGGCACTGGAGAAGTCAAAAAACATGACCCTCACAGTGCAACCTGCGTTGTCCAGGTGAGAGTAGGCCCTCTGCAGAAGGTAGATGATTGCATCATCCACCCCGATGTTGCGCTGGTATGCAAACTGCAGGGGGTCCATTGATGAACACACCAGGGGTCTGAGGTGAGCGAGGACTAACCTTTCCAGGGTCTTCATGATGTGGGATGTTAGCGCTACAGGTCTGAAGTCATTCAGGACAGTGGGGTGTGCCTTCTTGGGCACTGGGACGAGGCAGGATGTTTTCCACAGCACAGGGACCCTTTCTAGGCCCAGGCTAAGGTTGAAAAGACGCTGGAGTATTCCACACAGTTGGTCAGCACAGACCCTCAGCACCCTTGGGCTGATGCCATCAGGACCCGCCGCTTTCCACTGGTGTAGTCTCTCCAGCTCTCTCTTCACTTGGTTGGTGGTGAAAGCCAGCCCAGGTGGGGAGGTGGGGGGAAGGGGGGTGTTGATGATCAGTCCAGGGGGGCAGGGGCGGAGGTGGGGTCACTGGTTGTCTCAGCAGAGGTGCTGTGAGCAAAGTGGGGGTGGGATAGCCGTGAGGGTGTGTGGTCTGGGGAGCTGGAGGGGAGGTGGACAGGGCCAGTATCGAACCTGTTAAAAAATTGGTTCAGCTCATTGGCTCTGTCCTGGGTCCCCTCCGTCTGCCCACTGTTTGACTTTTTGAAGCCAGTGATATTTCTCATACCTTTCCACACCTCTCTCACCTGGCTCTGCCTCAGCTTGTCCTCCATCTTCTCCTTATACACTCTCTTCCCCTCAGGTAAGTCCGTTAAGAACAAGTTCTTATTTACAATAACGGCTTACCCCGGCCTCCCCTAACCCGGACGACACTGGGCCAATTGTGCGGCGCCCTATGGGCCTCCCGATCACTGCCGGTTGTGATACAGCCCGGGTTTGAACCAAGGTCTGCAGTGACGCCTCTAGCACTGCAATGCCTTAGACCGCTGCGCCACTCGGGAGCCCTAAGGTGTAAAGTGTAATTACGATTATTTTTGTTTTAATCCTGTAGCTTATTCCGATAGAAATTCTAGTAGCACTCTTATCTCATACTCCCAAGGGTGGGCAATTTGTTTTGCTCGAAGGCCACATCTGGATTTTAAAAATTGTTAAAGTTTTTTTTACAGATTTGTTTGTCAAACTATTTGTGGGCTTCAAAAAAGGGCACTAATTTGAAAATATATAGGTTCATTATAATTTCTACAAATCTTTTTTTTTTTTTTTTTTTTACTCAAACCTCCCGTGGGCCGGATTGAACGGGCCTGCGGGCCATAGTTTGCCTGCCACTCTCAGTCTTTCTCCATCTCCTCATTCATCCATCTCTCCTGCAGGGATTCAGAGAGGCCTGTGAGAAAGGCCCTCTGACTGGTCACAAGATCTCAGGCATCAAGTTCCTATTGGAAGACGGAGCGCATCACATGGTGGACTCGAATGAGATCTCCTTCATCCGTGCAGGGGAAGGCGCTCTTAAACAAGGTGGGTGTCATCCAACCAGAATACACCCCCGTTGTTCTTGCATATTTTTCCCTCTATCTTTTTCGTGATTCCCAGCTTTTTAACAAACCTACTGAATGTCTCCTCTCTCCTTCCATCCATGGCTCTCTCTTGGTAGCCATGGAGAAGGCCAACGTTGCCGTGCTGGAGCCAATCATGTCAGTAGAAATTGTGGCGCCTGATGAGTTCCAAGGGACAGTCATCGCCGGGGTCAACCGTCGCCATGGCGTCATCAGTGGGCAGGATGGGGCGGAGGGCTACTTTACGTTGTATGCTGATGTGAGTGCAGCTCTGTCCTACTCATACTTCCTATGCCTTTTTCTTTCTACAAAGACAGGATAGGTTAAATGTCTGTCCAGGCACTGTGTATTTGATGGTTCATCTCCATTTCCTCTCCCCAGATTCCACTTAATGACATGTTTGGTTACGCCACAGAGCTCCGGTCCTGTACAGAGGTAAGGCAATGGCTGCTCTAGTCGGATGTCAAGATGTCAATTAGTCATAAAAAACAAATCCAGGATATGAAGCACATGTTCAATGATATTGAGTTTGTATTTGCACATTTTTTCAGTTAATTTCTGTCAAAGTAATTTCTCAGTCTATGACCTTTCTAGAGAACTGATGTGTGGGTATATGTGTGTTGTGTCCAGGGGAAAGGAGAGTACACCATGGAGTACAGCAGATACCATCCCTGTCTGCCTGGCACTCAGGAGGAGCTCATCAACAAATACCTGGAGTCAACAGGACAGCTGCCTGCCAAGAAGGGGAAGTGGAAGAACTGAGCGTGGACAACACACACAATCACTGAATTGTAAACACATTGCAGTACTGCAATGGAATGCTCAACAAACATATGAAGTTCTCAATCAACTGTAAACATACTGGGCTGTGCATTCTGTGCATTCAAAATGCTGAGAAATGGTCAGACAGATGACCATGTGAATTCCCTTCATTCACCCTCGTTTTCCCCCGTACTCTCTTGTCCTAAAGTATCTATTTATTACGGACTTTATTTCCATTCGGCCTCTGCTCTCCAGCAAACAGACTTGTCCTACAGCCTAGCTGTTTGAGGCAATTTCAAAGTTTGGACTTCAACATGTATATTAACTGGTTTTGTACTATGTACAGCATATGTTGATGTTGTGATGATGATGATGGTGTCATTGTTCCTTCATTTACTTAGCAGGTGGTTGTTGTGTTAGGACAAATACAGGTAATAACATCTGTATTTGACAGGAAAGCACAACTCTGTTGTGAAACACCTATATAATATGTGTCACATCAAGAAGCTGGACAGGGTCAAAGCAGTATTTTCATGCAAAGCAAACGGGAGACTCATTCTCTATGTTATGTAGGACTATGCTGATGTGCCTCCTCTGAGTAGTGGATTCTAAGGGTTTGTTGCTCACTCACCACCTCTGTAGTGGTCTGTGTGTCCTCGCCCAGAGGAACGCAGTTTGGGTGTTGATCAGACCCCACTGGTGGTCCTGACCCAGTTCTGACAGTCATGGTCGGGTTCCCATGGACCATGGTCAGAACAACCAGAAGGATAAGCAGCGTCTAGTCCATACTCCGCACTAAGATCTGAAAACAAAACTAATGCCAGAGACTATTGTGGAGTCCTCCTAAGGAATGCAAACATGTTTAATAGGCATCCAGTTCAGGGTTATGTAAGAGGGAGGATATGGAGTGAGTGGAAACTGAGACTGTCCAGACTCTGCTGCCTGTTCTGTTTTCTTGGTCTTTATCTAAACAATTCTGGGTCTCAAATGTAGGTTAACACTTAACACTGAGTAGAGCTGTCCTCCTTTTATTTTAAAGGTGCAGTTCATTAAGAAACGTGATATTCCTTTTTTTATATACAGTATTTCCACACTATGAGGTTGCAATAACACTGACGTGAAAATGATAATGCGCTTTTAATGTAAGAGCTTTTTAAAAACTCAAGGGGCCTCATTTATCAATATTGAATAGAAACTTTTTAAAAATTCTACATAAAAGGAATTTAGAATGGTCTTATGCATAGAAAAAGTGTGATTTATCAAACAATCCTACGAGCGTGCTTAATCCTACGAGCGTCATAAGCACGCTCGTAGGATTTACCCTTATTTAACTACATGGCACATACACTGCTGCCATCTAGTGGCCAAAAGTTAAATTGCGCCTGGACTCCTAAGTGATATGATGGCCTTCTCTTGCATTTCAAAGATGATGGGACGTCTTTGTAATATCTTTTACCAGATCTAATGTGTTATATTCTCCTACATTAATTTCACATTTCCACACACTTCAAAGTGTTTCCTTTCAAATGGTATCTAGAATATGCATGTCCTTGCTACAGGCAGTTAGATTTGGATATGTCATTTTAGGCGAAAATTGAAAAAAAGGGTCCAATCCTTAAGAGGTTTTAAAGCCATGGGGATTATAAAAGGCCATACCATCAAACTCAGAGGCGCAATATATAAAAGCTAAAAAAAAAAAATACAAAATTCTGAGACTGAAATCGAGGCGCTAGTGTCAGTGATTGTAGAATACACTGAAGTTATTCTGCAATTACTGCGTCCAAAATACTGCAGTTACTGCACTTTTACTAGTTTCAAAACTGCAATCTTTTTTGTACTTGAGTAAGAGTAAAGATATGTTAATAGAAAATGACTAAAGTAAAAAGTGAAAGTCAACCAGTAAAATACTACTTGAGTAAAAGTCTAAAAGTATTTGGTTTTAAATATACTTAAGTATAAAAAGTAAATGTAATTGATAAAATGTACTTAAGTATCAAAAGTAAAAGTATAAATAATTTCAAATTCCTTATATTAAGCAAACAAGACTGCACCATTTTCTTGTTTTTATTTTATTTACGGATAGCCAGAGACACACTCCAACACTCAGACATAATTTACAAAACAAAGCATTTGTGTTTAGTGAGTCTGCCAGATCAGAGGCAGTAGATGACCAGGGATGTTCTCTTGATAAGTGCGTGAATTGGACCATTTTCCTGTCCTGCTAAGCATTCAAAATGTAACAGGTACTTTTGGGTGTCAGGGAAAATGTATGGAGTAAAAAGTACATTATTTTCTTTAGGAATGTAGTAAAGTAAAACTTGTTAAAAAAATTGTTAAGTAAAGTACAGTTACCAAAACAAAACAACTTAAATACTTTACACCGCTGTATACACATGCCGCATTTAACCAAGTTGACACCCCTATATATGGCGACCACTATATACACAATTGATCCGCAGTGTTTGTCATTATACCCTAATGAAGACCGCTTGTCTGTCGAAACGTTGGTTATTAGGTTATTAAACGATTGCACCTGAGCTCCTAGAGTGTGCTGCTCACCTTTTTTCTTTTTTAAAACTTTAACTAGGCCACTCAGGAACATTCAATGTTGTCTTGGTAAGCAACTCCAGTGTATATTTGGCCTTGTGTTTTAGGTTATTGTCCTGCTGAAAGGTGAATTTGTCTCCCAGTGTCTGTTTCCTCTAGGATTTTGCCTGTGCTTAGCTCTATTTTTATCCTGATGATCAGGCCTGGTGATCAGGCCTACCACTGTTACCAGATCAGAGATACTTCGGTAGAGGCTATATGCTCTGCCAATTTGTCTGTCCATTTAGGAATGTTGTGTATTTGTGTATTTTAATGGAGGACAACCTGAAGATTTCTTGCGTCCAATTTCTTGAATACATCTGTAAACTTTCACATCTTGAGTATTTGCGTTAATCTTCTTTTGTAATAAATTCTTAATTATTGTATATTACAACATTTTTATTACAGTTAGAACTACACAAATAACAATGACATAACAGGCCCATCTTCACCTGTAACTACTTTTACAAGTTAATAATAAGAAATACATGAATAAATTCTTACATTTGTGTGACTATCTTAGAGGGAATCATTTTGTCTTTGAGTAATTTAGAATGTCTATATGACTCTGTTTTTTCCCTTGGGAAAGCTGTCGTGGTTAAGGACAACGTGGTCTTTGATAAGATGACAGAGACGCACATTTGCCCAGGCAAGTAAGCAAATGGTCAGCTGGAGACAGTAAGTCTGTTTTCCGCCAGAGAGATACCCGTTGCTATTGCTGAATGATACAGGCACCGTCATGTAAACACTCTGGCAATGTTTATAGTCAACGAACAAAGCACAGGTTCTTCTTTTATGAATATTCTTTAACAATATGCATGAACCAGATGCTTTTACCAAGTCGGACTGGAGACCCTGCTTTCCCCAGTGGTGGAAAAAGTACTCAAAAGTCATACTGAGTAAAACTAAAGATACCTTAATAGAAAATTACTTAGGTAAAAGTTAGTCACCCAGTAAAATACTACTTGAGTAAAAGTCTAAAAGTATTTGTTTTTAAATGTACTTAAGTATAAAAAGTAAAAGTATTAATAACTTCAAATTATGCTAACCAGACAGCACAATTTTCATATTTTGTTTTACTTACGGATAGCCAGGGGCACACTACAACACTCTGACATTATTTACAAACAAAGCATTTGTGTTTAGTGAGTCCGCCAGATCAAAGGCAGTAGAAATGACCAGGGATGTTCTCTTGATAAGTGTGTGAATTGGATACTTTTCGTGTCAAAATGTAACAAGTACTTTTAGGTGTCAGGGAATATGTATGAAGTAAAAAGTACATCATTTTCTTTACGAATGTAGTGAAGTAAAAGTTGTCCAAAATATAAATAGTAAAGTAAATTACAGATAACCAACAAAACTACTTAAGTAGTGCTTTTTTACTTAAGTACTTTACACCACTTGCTTTTCCATGTTAATGTAAACAACTATATGTCAAATGGTCCACAGAAACTATATAGTATGAAGCTTCAAAGTAGCTTGTAGGTCTAAAAGCGTTTTTGTCCTTACTATGTTGAAATATCAAAGACTAAGATTTTTGTGTGACTCTCTTAAGTAATTTTAAGTTGAAAAGCCTTGTTTCCCCTGGTACATAAACGTATACTACTAACTAGTTCTGTTTAATTTGACTTTGCAACATAAAATTCTTGTTGGCAGCGGTAAAAACACTTTCACAGTTGTATGGATGTTAATAAATAAATACTACAGCTCAGTGCAATGGTAAATGTTAAGTCAGCTGTGGGATATGGACAGTAGAGGGGTATGCTTTTGTAGTGACAGCAAAAAAAGCATACAGCATCACTATTTTCTGGACTTTTTGATGAGGGTCACAGCACTGGAGAATAACCTGGTTCTGGTCCAGATGTACCAGAATCATTTTCCTGAGGGTGGCCTCTAAAAGAGTAAATAAACTGTACAGTTGGCCGATGACATCAGCCCATCTACTGTTTAATATATGACTGTTGGCCATAACTACTTGAGGCTGATAAGGGCTGCCCACACGGGGCCAAACGTGAGCGAAATCCATTGGTCCCATTATAACTGTCCTTTGTAGTTGGCGCATACAGCTGTATGGTACTGTGACATTAGTTGTCATGTTGTCCACTAAGCTGGTTGTTGTTAGTCTAAAGCATACTTTTATAAGTTTGTTTGCCTTTCACAGACCTTATTGCAAAGAGTACATTGTAAGGAATTTGCTGTCAAGGTACATTTTGGGTTCAAAATGAAAAAATATGAATATTGTTCGGTTTGTGGATTTACTTTACGGGAATAAATTAATGTTTTTTCAACACAGCTCTGCGCTTCGGGTCCTGTCTCATAGCGACCGTGACAAGGGAGAGAGGCAGTTTTGCAGGCCTTGATTTCACATGGGTGTTCAAACAAAGAAGTGGAAGTTAACAAATGGTCCAGACTCGCAATAACTATCTTTCACATGGACACTGAAAAGATCTGCAAATGGCTGTATGAGGTATGGAGCAAGGGCAGGAGAGGGGTTCGAACAGAGGTGCTTAAAGGAAGGGTGTGCAATATATAAGGCCTGTCAGTGGATATTCTGAAAGTAGTTTGAGGGTTGTAGGTCACATGACCAAGGAGCTATTGACATTTTAAAGTTTGAAAAATGTATGTAAAATAACGAGCTGCAAATGGACAAACAAAAGGGTGTGCAATGTGTGTACATTATGAACCGTGTTTAAGGTGTGTGGGTCACATGACCAAGTCGTTATTGAATTTCAAAAATTTAAATAAATAATTTAAACTAGTGCGAGATGTAAATCGACAAAAAAAGTGTATGGACATGCTGGGAAATATAATGATGGGCGTAGCTTGACCAGCTAGGTCACCAGCATGAGTTGGTCACCAGCATCACCAGCTAGTCCATCAACTTTATAATTTGAAGGTAGACTCAGCGAGATGGCGTTGCCATGTGCAGCGCCGCAGATATTGAGATGAGCGTGATGCAAGACTCTTACACAATCACAGAGTATCTGTGCATTTTCATGGGTGCGCTTCACGCTACTACGTGGTAGCTACGGGACCAAAACAGTGGAGAAGTTTAGCCTCGCCCTTCAACACTCCTCCTGGTTGTTGCAGAAATTTACCTAAAGTCAGGTCCATAAGTATTTGGACAGGGACACAATCTGAATAATTTTGGCTCTGTACTCCACCACAATGGATTTGAAAGGAAACAATCAAGATGTGCTTTAAGTATAGACTCATCTTTAATTTAAGGGTTTTGTAAAAATTATTACAACCATTTGTATACATAGCAGATAATATAGCCCTAAACACTTCATAATTCATCCTGCTGCTTTTGTCAGCAGTCACATCATCAATAAATATAAATTCCATTGGTGGCCATACATGCCCACGTTATAACACTACCTCCACCATACTTCACAGATGAGGTGGTATGCTTGGATCATGAGCAGTTCCTTTCCTTCTTCATACTCTTCTCTTGCCATCATTCTGGTACAAGTTGATCTTTGTCTCATCTGTCCATAGGATGTTGTTCCAGAACTGTACAGGCTTTTTATATGTTTTTTTTGGCAAATTCTGATCTGGTCTTCCTGTTTGAGGCTTACTAATGGTTTACATCTTGTGGTAAACACTCTGTATTTACTCTGGTGAAGTCTTCTCTTGATTGTTGACTTTGACACAGATACAGTATCTGGCCAACTGTTGTGAAGGGTTTTTTTCTTCACCAGGGAAAGAATTATTCTGTCATCCACCACAGTTGTTTTCCGTTGTCTTCCAGGCCTATTGCTGTTCCTGAGCTCACCAGTGCATTCTTTCTTTTAAAGAATGTACCAAATAGTTGATTTGACCTCACCTAATGTTTTTGCTATCTCTCTGATAGGTTTATTTTTCTGCCTAATGATGGCTTGCTTCACTGGCAGTGACAGCGCTTTGGCCTTCATATTGTGGGTTAACAGCAACAGATTCCAAATGCAAATGCCACACTTGAAATCAATTCTAGACCTTTTATCTGCTTACTTGTAAATGAACTAATAAGGGAATAACACACACTTGGCCATGGAACAGCTGAGCAGACAATTGTCCAATTACTTTTGGTCCCTTAAAAAGGATGGGACCACATATAAAAAGTGCTGTAATTCCTACACCGTTCACCCTCAAATTAATTATTTAATTTTAACTCCAATATGCTGTGGTAGACAGCTAAAATAAAAATAACTTGGTCAATGTTCAAATATTTATGGACCTGACTGTACTGCTACTGTTTACTTTGTGCATCTAAGTCATCTTGCTGTCTACCTTTAAACCTAACCTATTACCTGACCCATCACATTATGCATTATTGCCCCACAGTGCCAAGAAGTGACACTTTACAACAAATAAATGGCTCCTAGCCTCCCACACAGACTACTTTCTGTCCCTAACACAAAAACAAAGTGATAGAAAAACAAAATATACATGTTTTTAGAAAACTTACACAAAGTGGCGATTGGAGAAAAATATGCCCTTAATGACCATGCATTGTTATAATCTCCACCTGGCACAGCCAGAAGGGGACTCGGAGCCTGGCTCCACTCTAGGTTTCTGCCTTTTTAGGGAGTTTTTCCTAGCCACCATGCTTCTACATCTGCATTGCTTACTGTTTGGGGTTTTAGGCTGGGTTTCTGTATAGCACTTTGTGACATCTGCTGATGTAAAAAGGGCTTTATAAATACATTTGACTGATTGATT
The DNA here is from genome assembly GCA_023634145.1 of Thymallus thymallus. Taxonomy (NCBI): domain Eukaryota; kingdom Metazoa; phylum Chordata; class Actinopteri; order Salmoniformes; family Salmonidae; genus Thymallus; species Thymallus thymallus. Next base: position 18,516,465 of record CM042379.1, on the reverse strand, counting down.
CCTTAAGAAGTGTTGGTTGTCATTCAGCGAGAGACGACTAGTTTTCATGCACAATGTTTGACTTGAGAAATACTGCACCAAACATTTTAGATGTAAAATTGCACGACTAACACCTCCCTGGCAAAAACGTCAAAATGTCTCATACTATTTTGGACAATATTGGCTGTTGTTGCTATGGCGATGCAGAATTCTGCTAGGCGCAAACTAAACCTAGTATGCGGGCACCTTTAGGATCATGTATAAAACGGGTTAGTTGAGTCACGAAAACGATGCACACGCTTTAATGTGGCAGAAGTCTGTGTGTTATTCATTCTGAATGTGGGGTATCGTAGGTGGCTCGTTTCAGCTAGTTTTATTTTGTTCTTGATACCATGTCTTGTTTAGAGGTGATGTCACGTCTATACTCAAATTTGCTTGCTGGCTAACCAGCAACAATGTATTTGAGACAAGTGCTCATTGTTCAAATTAATGTTTTCAATAAACATTGGAGATAAAATAATTTACATGTCAACAATCTAAGCCAACACAGTCTGTTTTGCCCCATAGTTGCGCACGTATCCGTTTTGTTGCTAAACAACCAAACCTGTCTATGTCATTGAAATACATTAATAAACATTGAAACTACAAAAAAAAAACATGACCACAAAGTTGAATACACTTTAATCAATTATATCATTTTTATTCAAATGTTATACTGGAATGTTATGATTCCCTCTATTTCTTTACAGTTAAAATGTCCCATCTAGCCATCTTCAAAAACCATTATCCAACCAACTGCAATGAAATTCAAGCAATACAAACCAAACAAAAAAAAACATGAAACCACTACGTTGTCCTTATGATGAAGTGGATTTTAAAGGAGACGGGAGTAAATGACTGGAGTCAAGAGGGAGGTGGTGTCACTGGCAGGCAGCAGAATCATCCTTGCAATAGGACCAAAGTATTCATTCTATTGATGTTGGTTTGATGACAGAAGGAAGAACACAGAACTGATATGGACCACAGTATACCGATCGGATCTCCCTTTTCAACATACGTTTGTAAATAGTAAATGATGATCTTGCTATGGAGCTATCAACTGATTACTTTTCAAGAACTCCTATAGCCACAAATGCAGTGGTTTGCCTTGTGAATTGGCTGTTTACAGTGCTGATGTTTCCTGCATTTCTACGTATGTCTAGAGAACACAAAGGACAAGTTAAACGCAATGAGAGAACAGGTTAATATCAACTGCTAGATGGCTAACTGGACAGATCAATGCACCCATATTGGATGCTTACTCTTTTCAATCTTAACAGTTTCTCAATACCACAACCAACACCTGAAGCTACATATTGAGATGAATCAATCTAATGAACAAACCTGCCTTTAGTGGATAAACAGGCAGCATTAAACTTGATTTCTGGTGAACCTGCAGTTATGATACAAATAAACAACATGAAAGACCACTTTAGTCCTGCTTTCTTCTAAATCTGGCCCTATGTTTAATGTTCAATGCATAAAATACAAAATGGCTCTGGTAGAGGATGCATGATTCTTTGGGGGTGGGGATCATTTTAATTTTTCAACCTCAAAAGCAGGGAGATGAACCAGTTGAATACTGACCAGCTCTAAGCCAACACAACAGGGTCATGTTCATTAGGCACCAAATAGAACAAAACCGACTGAATCAGGGAGGGAATACCTGGACTTGTATTATTAGAAAGGCTCATTTTAGTTTTCTACACATTTTTTTGTTTTCAATTACAAAACTTTGAAAAGAAAATTCAGTTGTGTGTCCTAATGAACAAATCCCCCCCCCCCCCCCACCCCCCACTTAACCAAGAGCACCACCACCCATCTCCCTCTTCTGCTGACCCTTTAGTCATTGAGTTTTGACTGCCCCCTCTACTCGGCAGATAATAGCACGTTTCGCCGTAAAATTTAATTCTATATATACTGTAGATCTTTTTCTCTCTCATACAAACATAAATACACCAATAATACGCTCCGCCGCCGGAGGGGCTTTTGAAGGGCTGAGTCCTGTTGATGTGTACCATCTCAAATGTTACACGGGCGGGCGGGCAGGCAAGTATTTATTTTGTCTTCTCCGGAGCTTTGACATAGATTTTTTACAGGATCTCGTATTTGTCGACGAGGAACGATGTTTCTAAAGAGAATTTTACTGGTGCGTCTCCTTCTACGTGAGTCACTTTGGCAACCTGAGGGAATAGGGGAAAAGGCAATGTGATGAGTGAAATGCAGGGATAGCAATGTCAGCAAGAGCACTGTTTTCCGTCATTGACTGTAGGCCTAAATGTTCATAGTAAGCGTCAACGTAAAAAGCTAAAACTTGCCTGTATGTCGCAGTAATTGCGTATGGACACAAAGGACACGTTGACGGGGAAGAAGTCATTGGGTTGCCCGGCGACACTGAACTCCAGGCTGCCACTTTTGTTTTTGGCATCTATGACAGGTAGGCTCCACTCTAGAACGTTCCGTCTGCTGTCGTGCTTATACTCTCCGTCCACATCTCCTACTACAGGTGCCCCAACTCCAGACCTGCACCAGGAAATACACCCATATACTGTAAACAACGTAACCAACTTTGGGCTGGTTTACTGGACACAAATGAAGCATAGTCTTAGATTAACAACGACCTTAATGGAGGAACTCTATTGCATATGCTTCTTAGTCCAGAGCTAGGATTAAATATGTCTCTGGGAAACCAGCCAATAGAGAACACAGCAAGTTTGTTATAAAGTCCCAACACATTACAATAAAATTCTATTAACATTTTATCACCCATGTACTCACGGTATAGGGATAGCAATAACTACATCGTTGAGTTCAAGGCTCTCCTCCTGCAGTTCATATTCAATGTTCACGTCGCAGCCAGTAGCACTCTCTGAAGGCCAGCAGTTTACTACAGACAAAACAAGGTGCAATGACATTTAAAAATGTACTATAGTTAACACTAAATAAATCATAAAACATACCACAATAAATTACAAATCACAGACAGTGCCGGCAGGACGACAGGTTGCGAAAGACTTTGGAATAAGACTCACTGGTTAGAGGTACGAGGGCCTTATCTGTGCTTTGGAATGAGACTCACTGGTTAGAGGTACGAGGGCCTCATCTGTGCTTTGGAATGAGACTCACTGGTTAGAGGTACGAGGGCCTCATCTGTGCTTTGGAATGAGACTCACTGGTTAGAGGTATGAGGGCCTCATCTGTGCTTTGGAGTCTCCACTTCAGCACCCCCACATCGTTGTTGAGGGGGAAAGACTTCTCTGGGTTCTTCAGACCAATCACAGAGTCTGAAGTGAAGAGCTTCTTATCCACGTTGGGATGCGTCTAAATACCAGGGAAGATACAATCAATTCCAACACAGTGGACATGCATTATATCTCTGATATGGCATGAATTGTTACAGCAATCTTCTAATATTGGGCCGTGTTCAGTAGGAGCACACAGGGAGTAACATTTTGAAATGGTGCTGGGGTTACTAGTTATTAGGGCAACTTTGTGCCCTAATGAACACCTCCCAGGAGTCTTTACAAAAAGTCATGGTCAGTCTGGATCTGAACAACTCACCTGCAGTTGTACTCCCTTCTTGTCATAGTTGTTGACCATCAAGCGGATGCGGCCGACCTTGTCGTCGGTCACTCGCAGAGTGATCATGCCCAGGAGCTCCATGTTCTGTAGACCTCCGTCACGTCCACAAGTCAGGCTGATCTTCTCCTCAACTCTCATGTGGACACTGAGGAAAACATACACAGGTGTCATCAAGTTTAAGATTTTAACATCACACACACATTGCAATCATACACTGGAATTATATCATTAGTAAAGTACATGCACAGACATTGAATGCAAGATAAAGACAGATACACAACCATTGCTTACTATCAAAAATGTACATTTCAAGAACAGAATAATGTACCTCTCCACATTAACTGGTGGTGGTAGGACATTGGATGCAAGCGAAGGCCTTTTCCCTGTGTTGGACATGATGGTTTCCCCCTCTCCCCTGAGCTTGTCCACAAAGTTGTCAACCTCTTTCCCCCTGGCGCCCAGCTTGAGGGCTTTGCTGGAACCGGTCGGCCTGTGGGAGACACAATCGTCAGTACCAGCCTCTGTATCTGTGGCCCAGAGTTTTTCCTGGTCAGGTCACGTACAGGGTGGGAAATTTCACACCCACCAAATGCGGGTAGAATTTTGAGAATTAGCGGGCAAGAACGTCTTTCACCAGCCACGTTGGCGGATGGTTACACACAGCATTTTGGAACTGTTTTTTTTCTTCAATCCAAAGCCCAAATGTAGAAGTTATTCCAATTGATGAAAGGCTACTAAAGTGTGACTTTGTCCTCATGTTTCTTGTCTAGTTACCTAGTTTTGTTCACACGCTAGGTTTTTTTTATTTTTTATATTAGTTCGAGTTTGCTGCAACTGTCTGTTGTTAGTGCAGAGACACTCAACCATCTCTGACAAACACTGAGTGCCGTTGCCACAAATTGGCCCACCCCTTAAATGGACAGCTATACATTTGTCTCACCTAATGACTGAAATATTTCAGGTTACATTGTGTTTGAGCACGAAACACTCCAAAAAACCTTTCATAAACGTTTAGTCATGGCTTATTAAAAACACTCACAAATTGAGGAGCACAATTAAATTATTTCTGTTCTCATCAATATCAATTTATGTACTCCTTGTAAAAAATGTCAGCGTTAGAGCTAATAATAATAAATAAGCCGTATCACTCAGCATTTTGTGACAGGGCAGGCACTTTGTTGATTCTTAATGTTCAGATGTAGAACTGTTAATCAGTTTAACTTTTTACTATTGTAACTAAATTATTGCTTTTAACATACATTGGTTAAAAGACTCGGGTCACAAAAATGAATGGTGCAATATACCACATTACTTCTTACTAGTAATACATTTCTTGCTTTGGAAACATTTCAAAGCATACTCATCCGTCACGTGATTTTTGGTGAAATTATGGTGAAAAAATATTTTGGCTGGTAAAGAATCTGAGTGGCTGGTAGATTCTCATTTACCTGCCACAGTGGCTGTTGGACCAAAACAACTTAATTTCCCACCCTGGTCACTTTTTCAGGAAAACCTCTGGGCCCTATCTGCCCATCACTGTGTATTGGAGCACAGTGTTATACAATTATACACACAATCAAATTCAACACCTAAATTCCATAATTTCCGTACCTGACTGGGACGGAAGCCATCTTGGGTTTCTCGGGTTCGATGATGGTGTCTGTGATGATAGAACCTGAGGACATGCTGCTCATCCCGGCACTGCCGAAGCCGCCAAAGGCAGGCACCTTCTTCCCCGAGCGCTCGGCATCTCGCCTGATCTGCTGCAGCTCTTTGGCCTTTCGTCGCATCTCTGCCTTGGCCTCTCGCTCCTGGGTCTGTGGCGCCGAGCAGATGAAGAGGAACGTTCAAATCATGGTTACTATAGGCTAAAGCCACACACACACACAAATGTCCTCTGGATATTATGGGAGCTTTAGCTACAAGTGTCACACCTCTCTGACTGCCCGGAACACCTTCTCCTCGTGAGAGTCCATCTCGGTGAAGGTGCGGATCTGGGCCAGGTTGACATTCTCCCTGTAGCCCAGGGCCACGATCTCGTCAAAGGCAAATATCAGGTCGAAACAGTGGTCTGAGATCTCCCCTTCCTCCAGCACACGGCAGTACTCTGGGATCTGAAAAGAGAAAAACACAATTGAATGCTTCAATATCAAACCAACATTCATAATATATTTCTAGTTAGTCAGATATGATCCCATTTGAAGTTATTGGTGGGATGGATGACTTCTGAACTCATAAGCAGCAATGGGCTGTTATAGCACAGGGTTATCCCCTGTGCTGCTCCCAGCCTGTCATGTGTGTGGGGGTCCTGGGTACTATGACCACAAAATAAAAAATGTCCATTGTCTCTGTGTAATAGATAAATAAAGATGTATTGAATCGTATCATACCACGCGTGAGAAGAGCCGTAGTGTCTCCAGGTCTTCCAGGATGTTACTGTTCTTGGTGGTGATCAGCACCATGTAGAGCTTCTCCAAGGGCTGGTAGACGTAGCGCACGCTCTCCGTCTCCACAAACGTGTGCTGCTTGCCCATGCCCATGAGCTTAGGGAAGGCGGCCAGGAGGCCCTCTACACGCGTCCGGGTCATCTCTACAAATTGCCTTGACACGATCGCTTTGCCTGCCTTGGTGCACACCGCCGCTGCCAAAAGCACCTGCAGGGAGGACAGAGAGAATCACAAACATTTGTTTATAAATGGGATGTCTCCATTAATGATGACAGAGTGATAGACAGGGTAACCATAAGTGGTACAAATCTGTTGGCCAAGCAAGGTAGTTATGTGCCAATTTACTTAGCTAGCATGAGGACGAAAGGGCAAAAAATTGCAGTATTTCAATTTTCTCGAGGTATTAGTGAGGAAGGGTACTATTTGGAGTACAGTGTTATATTCCATCCCTGCTTTGAGTTATGTTTTCGGTCCCATATCTCCCGCCAGTTCCATGGTGTATTCATGTACATGTATTCATGTAAAGAAGTGTAAAGGTAGGGTCGAATATGCTGTCTACAATTTACTTTAGCTGACAAAAGTAAGTCCTCTTCAGTTACTTACCATCCCAGAATACCAGGAACAAGGCAAGGAATAATAACGCATTGATCCAAACGACTTCATGTACTACATTGCAAAAGTGCAAATCAATGACAATGTCATACAGCCACGATCCATTGGTTAACATATCTTGATAACTAGCTAACTAGCCTATTAAGGCCAAGTATTTAACGTTACCAGCCAACACAGCTTAGCAGAGTTAGCATACAGCCAACAGCAGCAGCCAACCTGTGAAATGCAAAGATCTCGATTGATATTTAAATTGTAGATAGCTAACTAACGTTACCTAGTAAACCAACTTAGGTAATTAGCGTTAGCAAACTGAACTGACACCAAGCATTAGCTGACATTAGTGGTAACTAGCTGACATTTGTGGTAGCTAGTTAACTTAGCTAACTAACGTCGTTACATTAAATAGCTGCTAAGTAATAGTAGCATTATATAGTTAACTTAGCTGATAAAGTTGACTGGCTACCTTTGTGGTTGTCTGGCAAGTGAAGTTTGATTTGCTTTTGATTTCATTGTGCCAAGGCAAGGGGCTAGCTATAGCAAGCTAATGTTTGTTGTTATGATCAAGCAAAAGCGGAAAAGAAGATACAGCCTTGACATGTGACTCTGTGCTCACCATTTTTAGTTTCTCTTTAGGAAAACGATCTTCAATCTCCGATGGGGTTTGCTCAGTCGAGTTCCAGTATATCTAAAGCGCCTTTAGAAATAAAATATAGTTGGATAGCTAGCTAAGCTGTTTGTTGCTAGTGCTTCACTGTGGGTTACTTCAATATGGCAGCCGGGCAGAGCCACGTCTCCAACCAGAAAAGCTGCTTCCTTGATAAACCACTAGCTCACTTCGTCGTGGAAAACGTCACAACGTAAAACGTTGCGCGCTGTGTTGGTGCACCGTTCCTTCCATTTTTTCACTGCCTCCAGATAGCAGACGCTGGACACTCCTTAACCTTGCCACCTCATTCTCCTTCACCCTAACAGGGCACTCCAAGAATTCAGGCGCATGTTCACTTCCACAGTTGCAGCATTTCCCTTCATCTGGCATACGATGTTCTTATCTTCTACACACACTTGACACATGACCAAATATTTTACATTTATGACACTGAAGGGGCTTGTGCACAAAATCTCTTACAGGGTATCTCATGAATCCTAACTTTATGTAAGAAGGGAGAGACTATCAAAGAACAGTATCATTGATGAAGTGAACTTCTGTTCTCCGTCCACCATACAGGTCAATCGACGTGCACCAACAACTCCATTGATGTCTTCAGTTATATCCTCTGTATTATTTCTTGCACCACCCCAGAAATAACCCCCTTGTTTGGCGCCCTGCTACAAAAATCCATGCAGGAAACATTCCACTCCGATATCTTTTATGAGTCTTAACACACGCTTCTTCTGCTCCGCAGACACACAAAACATCTAAAACTTCTTGTGACTCTCACCGACTCCACACTTTCTTCCAACACATTACAGATTTTCCTTGAGACGGATTTCCCAAGTAGCATTGATCCAAAACCCTGACTCCGTCCAAAAACGAGTCTAGTGGTTTCCTATTTTCCAACATGACTTTACTTCTCATTTCCCTTTTTCTTCGCCACTGTAACCCACTCATTCTCACTTTCTGTACTATTATCTTCACTCGACTCATTAGCAGTTTCAAACAAAACCTCAGTTTCCGCCATCTTCCGGCACCCTCTCCCCTTCAGCTAGCCAGCTCCGTTAGCGGCAAACGGCCAGGCAAGTTACTAAAGTCGGGAGCCGGTGTGTGAGGCCATTCACGGCCTACCTACATTACATTCTTTGATATGGTAATACAAAATTGGGGAAAAGGAAAATTGCCCTGCCAACTACTAGCCCTATCTAAAAAAAACACAAACCCATTTCACAACTGAACCCTATCTAGTCCTACTCCAGACCAATGGTCTGAGAGGACATAACACTACCACTCAACACCCCCTGCAGTTGTTCTCTGCCACCACAACCTCTATTTTACGTGACTTTCAATCCATTTCTACAGTAATATTGACAACCATCGCTATAAAATGCCAAAAAGCCTACTCACAGGAATCCTGACCCTGTACCCATCTTCCTCTACCACTCTCTTCACTGCTTCAGCATACAACACTTTCTATACTACTCTAACCCTGGCAACTTCAATCTGCCTTTCTCTCCTCGGACACCTCCGATCTCCAGCCCCATGGGCACCCCCACAACTAACACACATAACTTTCTCCACCGATACCATACATTCCTTTGTCTCATGCCCTCCGACACACTTCTCACATCTAGGCATCTCCCTCCTACACAATGCTGCAACATGCCCATAAACTTGAAACAAAAGCTCTCACAGGATAACTGACACTTCCTACCTTGACCTTATCTGGCAAAGACTGTATCAAAACTCAGCATTACAGACAATGCCTTCTCCGTTTCCCCATGCTCTCCACCGGATCTACATCTCACCAAACGGTGGGCGTCACAGACACCGGGAATCTTCCATTTCAACTGATCCTTCTCAACACTTAATGCAACCCTCAGTATAGGGGCGGCCCTGGACGTTCTGCCGCCCTAGGCAACACAAAAATATATTCAATTTACTCCTCAAACTCTTCCAAAAGTTCTATGAGATCATCCATTCAATATTCACTCAAAACATATTCCACTTTTATCCCTGTCCTCCATCTTCTCCTTCACCAGACCTTCCAGAAGGCTTGTGCAATCCCCCATTCCATATTTGTTAATAACATGTTCCAAATTCTTCCTCTTTTTCTTGTCTGCCATATTACCGAATCTCAGCTCATCACCATCCCTCCCTGCCTCTTTGATAGAGGACTCATCTTTGTATTTGTGCCATTATAGCATCTGTGATCACATGGAAAGGGGATAACTAGTCAGTTACACAACTGAACGCATTCAACCGAAATGTGTCTTCAGCATTTAACCCAACCGCTCTGAATCGGAGAGATGCGAGGGGCTGCCTTAAATGACATCCAGGGCAGCGCCATTGAGGCTATCTCCATTTTAAAGTAGTCAGGTTTCTTCTTCTTTATTGGCTGATTGCTCCCAACTCATAGGAATCACCATCCAGTTGACTACTTTTAAATGGTGGAAGCCGTCAATGGCAATGTCCATGCTAAAACAGGTAATATCCATGATGAGTCCTCTATCTATCTCTATGGCTTGAACAAGTTTTTGTACAGAGAAAAAAAACTAGAAGTAGGCTAGCTAGATACTCCGTTTCGGAGAAGAGGATCGGGCTCAATGACAATGGTCTAGCTAGAAGACAGTGGTCAGCTGTGCACATTTTACTTATAAATTATCAATGTACAAAAAGGCAAAAGTTATCAAATGTTGCTAGTGAAATGTAGTTTAAATCGATAAAACACCATAATAATAAAATCAACAACTAGGGCTGTTTTCAAACGGTTACTGTGTGTGACCAAGAACACATTTGCAAGTAGCTTTTTTAGACGTTCGTGAACGCACCCAAAGCACACGGAAGTGAAATGACGTTCTGTGGAGTGACGTCAGATGGTCACCGGCAGTCTTCAAAATTTACCCTAGTTATAAAAGCCCTTTTCATCTCTGATTACAATGAATTAGCTATATTCTCATGGATTGAATGTCGGGAATAATTGTCACTGACAAAAGACAATACTCGCTGATCATTACTGCAACACTGAGATGTCGGGAGAGACGAGTTCACAGGTGAGAGACTTGGCTAGTTAGCTAGCACTCTGCATTACATTCATAACTCCGTGATAACATTCCGTGCTGGGTGGCATGCGCCATTTTCACAGCCAACCCGGAACGCGCTGATTCGTTTACTCACGCGCCCTTCTGCACCTCCAATATCTACCATTGGAGAATACATCTCATATATCAAAAGGTTTACATTACAACATCTGCATCGCCATCAGCAGCCACACCCATTGAACATGTATATTAGAAGCTAATGTAATGTTATGTTTTAGCTGTCCCTCTCTAATGGCAGATTGACAGTTCCTGTAGTAAAAATCATGTGCATTCATTCATAAAAGTTAAACCCTAAATAACAGCATACTATGATGTTGCTGCCTATCTAGCTTCTATAGCTGCTGTACTATTATGCCTGCAACCAATGTTGCCTGCGTAGTAGCCCCAAAAAATATCTGAGTGGTAGATCTCAGCTTACATTTTGACTCAGAAAGTGATATTGACTAAGAAAAGAATGGTGACCACTGTTCTAGAGTTTCCCCCAGTAAACGTTTCCCTTTACTGTGGCAATTGTGATCAAGGTAAAGATATATTTTTTGTCTTAAAGGGGCAGTTGTATTTTGAGACAGGCTTGAATAAGTAGCCAATAGGCAGAGGGTAGCATAATGTGTCTGATTCCCTGTAATAATGGTATGGGAGTGGTTTCTTGCATCAAACACACAACATTTTCAGTCACCGCCTTGTCTGAAGGACAAGTGGATAAACAGGTTAATGTCAAGCCCTGCATGTTTATAAAAAATAAAAATAAAAGTATAATGGAATGTAGGCCTACATTGAATAGACTACACATTGGCTGGCTGCTACTGTAGGCTGAATGATAGAACAGCTATTTCCATGTTAAATGTTATGGGATGCATTTCTCCATTGTTTTTGATAGTAGGCCACTCTGGTAGGCCTACATTATGATCAAATAGCCACAGTAGCCTACCCAGCCACTGTTAAAACACTAACTTTAAGCAGGTACAGCCTCAGTGTTCACAGTAAACGCACACTGGAAGTTGCACAGAATTTTCACAACGTTCAAGTTTGCACTCGTGAGAACTGACATTTGCTTAAAGCCGAAAGAAATGAGAGGGAACATTGCCTGCAACATCCAGTGCGTCAATGCTTGTCTCGTCCTATAAAACCTAAAGGTTGCCAGCTTTGAATGGGATCAGATTTAAATAGAACAATCTCCTTTTTATATCTGTGCTTTCCACATACACACAGGTCTATTTCATGACTATTTGGAAAATGCCTAAACAAAAGATCTTACTGAAGTCCATCACTACCCCTCCCTGCTCGTAATAACTGACACAATGAATTGGCACTCTTGACTTATCAGCTAGGACCAGGGAAATGGGGGTGTAGGAAGTTGAGGCATAGTTGTTCAGTATCTCTAGGGCTTGGCTATATGACTTGCCACTGCTCCCCACATAGACACAGCAGGCTTTCACAGGTCTACAGACAACACGAAGTGCTGCTCTTCGTGTAGGATCTAAGATCTACTGAGAACTATGGAGGGACCTTATAAGTACATCAGGGTAAGAGGAAAGCAGTTCAAGCAGAGTTTATATTTATTTTGTTATGGGGTTTACAGTGAAAGGAGTTGGGACAATAACTGCCATGAACTGCAACTACATGTAGAAGTTTAAAAACTCCATTATTGGAAAAATGGCTGTTGTAATGTATTGCTTTCATGTGTTTTTCCAACAGGATGGGAATGGGAAAGTTAGCCGGGTCATAAGAATTGGAACCCGAAAGAGTCAGGTAAGATACCTTTGGTGGTTGAGTGGAACCAAATTGCATTTGATTTTAGATTTCAGGCAATGTCATTTTTCACTTTAACAATTTTTCCAATTTCAATTCAACTACTGTAGAGTTAAACTTTTTAATGGCAAAATTAAAAAGCTTTTGAATAGGGGGCACAGAGTGTGGCAATTCCTTATCAGATAAGGTTCCCCTCTCTGTTCCCTCAGATACAGCAGTCAAGGACGTCTGCACCTCCTGAAACAGAGATATTCCATTCACTGCTCGAATAATGTCTAGCCTTTTACTACAGCGTCTTATGCTCATTTTCCACTGATTTGATAACGCACGGCTGAGCATTTGCGTATTGAATAGCGTATGATATTCAGTATTATCCAAGAAATGAACTAGCTAGAAATCAACCATCCAAAATGCACACACACAAGTCATCCACATTTAATGATTTTTGTTAATTTATTTACCTCAGCTGGCTCGTATTCAGACGGACAGCGTTGCAGAAAAGCTGAAGGGACTGTACCCCGATGTTCATTTAGAAATAGGTGAGTCCAGGTGTATGGCAATACACTCTTAGAAATAAAGGTGCTATCTAGAAACCTAAAAGGGTTCTTTGGAGGTCCTCATAGGAGAACCCTTTGGAGAACCCTTTTGGTTCCAGGTAGAACCCTTTTGGTTCTGGTTAGAACCCTTTTGGGTTCCATGTACAGAGGATTCTACCTGGAACCAAAAAGGGTTCTCCTATGTCGACAGCTGAAAATAAAACCTTTTGAAAAAAAAATTTCTAAGAGTGTATGAAAAAAAGGTTTTATACAGGTAACTGCCAAAATAATTGAAAGACTTGAGTAAATGAAGGACGCAAAGTACATTGAAAGCAGGTGCTTCCACACAGATGTGTTTCCTGAGTTAATTAAGCAATTAACATCCCATCATGCTAAGGGTCATCTATAAAATCTATAAAAAGACTTGGCAGGCCATTATTTAGGCAAATTTGGGGGCTACCATGGCTATGCCCCCATAGGATGACAATGCCCCCATACACAGGGCATGAGTGGTCACAATGGTTTGATGAGCATAAAAATGATGTAAACCATATGCCATGGCCGTCACTAGATCCCAACCTAAGAGTTATGGGAGATTCTGGAGCGGCACTTGAGACAGCGTTTTCCACCACCATCAACAAACACCAAATGGTAGAATTTCTTGTGGAAGAATGGCGTTGCATACCTCCAATAGAGTTCCAGACACTTGTCGAATATATGCAAAGGTGCATTGAAGCTGTTCTGGCTCATGCTGGCCTAATGCCCTATGAAGACGCATATGTGGGTGTTTCCTTTATTTTGGCATTTACCTGTATGGTCTGTTACTTCTAGTGCAGTAATCTTCCTTTGACTATGGAGATACATCACCAATAAGATATGTACAATAAAGTAATTAAACAACTATATCACTTTGAATATGTCCTTGTCTTTCTGTGTCAGTTGGAATGACAACTACAGGGGACAAAATCCTTGACACAGCGTTATCAAAGGTAAATCTGTTTATAAACTAAAGCGTGTCTCATCAGAACTAAATTGTTGCCCAAATTGTTAATTTTACTTTTCTCAGTAGTGTTCGAAAACCACGGGCGCCTCTATTCTCCAAGATAATATATTTTACACTGTGGACATATAAACTTATGGTCTGAACTGAAAATGTTATGGGTTTAACAGTTAGTAACATATATTCTTTCTAAATGCAGATTGGAGAGAAGAGCCTTTTCACCAAAGAACTGGAGACTGCTCTGGAGAGGAACGAGTAAGTCTAATTTTGTCTTCTGGAACTGGAATTTCAGTTGGATCCACACAACCAACTCCTCATTTTCAAAGTTAAAGAAAAACTATAGAAAATGTTCCAACTTAATAAAATAAATTGTTGCTGTATTGATTGCGTATGTCTTCACACCCCAGAGTTAATACTTGCTGGAAGCACCTTTGGTAGCCATTATAGTTGTGAATAATTTTGAATAAGATTCTACCAACTTTACACATCTCTTAGGGCAACGTTTATTAATTGTTTTTGTCAAAATGGCTCAAGCTCAGTACATTTGGGTGGGAGTCAATGATGGACAGCAATATTCAAACCTTGCCTTTGGTTTTCAAGCAAATTCAAGTCAGGACTGAGGCTCAACCACTCATGAACAATCGACACCTCTTGAAAATCCATTAACTAGGCACTGTACATTCAAACGGTAGGGAACATTACTATTAGCCCGAATGTGGGAAGCTACTACAGTTGAGGCACTTTCTTTTATTACAATGTAATGGCATACATTTTGAGTAGCTTCAAAATGTCATTAATGTCTTCAAGACTTTGATTTGTGCAGGTGTTTATGTCCCATAATTTTTTTAGGAGTCTTTGCTCTGAAGTGTTGCAAAATAAATTACTCTGTTGTGCTCTGTCTCCTATAGAGTAGACTTGGTGGTCCACTCTTTGAAAGACTTGCCCACGACTCTACCTCCTGGCTTTACCATAGGAGCTGTGCTAAAGTAAGCCAACACAATAGTGCCTCTGTAAGGATCCACAGAGAAATCAAACACACTGCCCTTATTCATCTGGGCCTCTTTTGTTGGTGCTCAAACCTTTTGAACATACTGATTTGGTGTGAAACACTATCAGTTTTACTCACATATTGTAATGTATTTACAGGTTCCTACACATAGATTTAATTTAAAATATAGATTTGAAATCATGATCTAGCTAGCACACTAGTGTATAACTTTCTGAATATCTACTATTGAAGTAGGATTCTCTTCACTACTACTGTGGAATGAAGTAGCCTCCGATATTTTCATGGTAAATAGTTTATTTCTTCCTTTTCTTTTAAGGCGGGAGAACCCCCATGACGCAGTGGTCTTGCATCCCAAAAACATGGGAAAATCCCTTGACACCCTGCCTGACAAGAGGTACGAAACACAGTTGAATTTTACTCATGACATCGTTTGAAGACTATTTTCCAATCTGCTTTAAAGAAGGAGCGGCTTGACATTGATCTTGATGGGTTTTTTTTTCATAGTGTGATAGGCACAAGTTCCCTGCGACGGGCTGCTCAGCTAAAGAAAAGATTCCCCCACCTGGAGTTTAAAGATATTGTATCCTTTCACTCACTGCCACTCAGAGTATAGCGAAGGATCAAAACAGGATCTTGATTTAAAATCTGATGCACATCATATCAGTAATGAATACATCTATAGAGGGTTGTGAGTTTGTTTCCTTAGTGTGTTTTTTCCAGCGAGGAAACCTCAACACGAGGTTGAAGAAGCTGGATGAAAAGGACGATTTCTCTGCCATTATTCTGGCTGTAGCTGGACTCCATCGCATGGGCTGGGATAGCCGAGTCAGCCAGGTAGCTACTTCCAACACTCCACATCACAACACCTTGTCCATACCGTAAAGATAAATTAAGATGAATATTAATTAATCAAGATTCAATTGTAAGTATATATATATATATATCCTATATATATCCTATAACTAGGGCACTGAGTTTTTCCAAGCGGTCACATGGTCATGGAAAATCTCCTGGCCATACATAATGTATCCGCCCACCTAAAATATTGGACAGTTATCTTTTATTTGTGTCTTTGCATTTGCAGATCCTGGGCCCTGAAGACTGTATGTACGCTGTTGGACAGGTGGGTAGATTTTTTTTCTTTATACCTGTGGTCCTCATTCCATTGTGTAATAACAAAAACACGCTAAACTATTGTTAAAACTGAATATATTACCCAGAAAGGGTACATCAGAATTACTAACCCATTGTCACTAGGCCTCTGGCCTAGACCCCTTTTGGCACTGTATATGTGAGGATTACAATTTTCAGCGTGGTCTTAACTGACTGAGGGTCCATTGCTTGGATGTGTTCCAGGGGGCTCTTGCCATCGAGGTGCGGGCCAGAGACGAGGACATCCTGGAGATGGTGTCTGTTCTGCACGACCCCAACACGGTCCTGCGCTGTATAGCAGAGCGAGCCTTCCTGAGACGGCTGGCGAGTCTCACTCTGTCTACTAGATGTTTTATTATAGTGTGTCCAGTGTATCTGTGAATTGTTGGCTGCTAGTGCATTGTCGATGCTTCTTAATATACAGTAGATACTCATAAAGGACTAGTTTCCCAGACCTAGTCCTGGACTAAAAAACATGCTCAATGGAGAATCACCATTTGAAAGGGCTTTTTAGTCAAGGTCGAGGCTTAATCTATGTCTGGGAAAACGGTCATTAAGGTACAATTGCAAGTGAAAGTAGAAGAACTTACAGTAAAAAAATGTAAAGTTTTATAACTATGTCATATAAACAGTACTTAAAGCGGCAATCTGGAGTTGAAACAATCAAAGCGTTTACCCCTCCTCTATTTTTGTAAACAGCTGAGGAATTTGTAGACCGAGCAATGAACACAAGGACTGACCATCCACAATATAAAAATGATAGTTTTAAGCATGTTTGGAGACAATACAGTGTTTTTTTTTACATTTACAATTTTTATAAACATTTGAGTAGAACAAGCTTATATTTTGTGTTGTGGTGCGACAGTTGAACTAAGTCATGAGGCATTTATAAGTTATATTCCCCAGTGGGAAATGGCTGCACTCCTGTCCAGTCATGTAAAATACATGCATTAGGGCCTAATGAATTTATTTAAATTGACTGATAACCTTATATGAACTGTAACTCAGTAAAATCTTTGAAATTGTTGCATGTTACGCTTTAATTTTTGTTCAGTATAGTTAGTGCAGGTAGCTATTGGTTAACTATTTAACTATCTGCATTGACCCTTTTTGCACCAACTTTTTGGGACTCGTCACATACCCTGCTGCTACTGTTTATCTGTCCTGTTGACTAATCACTTTATTCATAGTTATACACTATGTACATATCTACCTCAATTACTTCGTGCCCCTGCACATTGACTCGGTAGTGGTACCCCGTGTATACAGTCAAGTTATCATTACTCATTGTGTGTTTATTATAACTTCTATTATTACGCGTTATTACTTTTCTATTATTTCTCTATTTTTCTTTAACTCTGCATTGTTAGGAAGGGCCCGTAATTAAGCATTTCACTGTTAGTATTCACCTGTTGTTTACGACGCTTGTGACGAATACAATTTTATTAATTCATCATTTAGAAAATGGATGCAGCAACTGGAGATGACCCTCTTTAAGCAAATGTCTATATTTTCTTGTATGTCCCATTTTATATTTGACTGTCTACACTCCAGTGTAATCACGTTTGCTTGTTGTAGGAGGGGGGTTGCAGTGTACCAGTTGCTGTCCACACTGAAGTCAAGGACTCTCAGGTAAGGGCTTAAGACATTTGCTAACGTGTGCGTCATTGCATATCCATGGTTTATGCGTGCATACTTTTTGTAATTGTTGTGTTCTATTTGCCAAAGCTCTACCTGACGGGTGCAGTGTACAGCCTGGATGGTTCAGACAGTCTCAAGGAGACCATGCAGACCAGCATTGCTTCAGACAATAAGGTCAGACTACTGATTTCTCACTCCAAGTCAGAACACAAGTGAACTCTTGTCATGAAACATATCAGCTCACCAAGGGGCTCCTTTCTCAGGGCATATTTATTTGGTTTATTTAAGCTGTCTTTCCTCTGTTGTAGGTGGAAGAGCAAGTGGATGAGCGGGTCCAGCATGTTGGCGTCACAGCGAACAACATGCCAGGCCCGGCCCAGGTTGCTTCTGAGAAGCTAGGTCTAGACCTGGCCAATCTACTGCTGAGTAAAGGGGCTAAGGAGATCCTTACCGTGGCCAGGCAGCTCAATGATGCACGATAAACTCTCCCCCAGCTGGGTCTGGAGGTGTAACCTGCACCCATCGATAGTCCACACTGATATTAAAGCTCTAACATGGCTGACTGAGGACTCATGATATAGAATAGCACTGTCAGCACCACCAGACGTGGGTTCAAATAGTATTCGTTTTCGTTAAAAGTTTGATTGAGCCTGCTTGGAGGACCAGAACATTAACGTACAGGTAACTGACAAAATAATGAAAACACTTGAGTAATGAGGAATACAAAGTATATTAAGACACAGGTTTTGTTCCTGAGTTAATTAAGCAATTAGGATCCAATCATGCTTAGGGTCATGTAAAAAAAATGCTGGGCAGGCCATAGGATCACTATTCCCTCATCCACAGGGTACGAATGTTTACTGAATGGTTTGATGAGCCTTAAACCAATGCCATGGCTGTCTCAGTCACCAGATCTCAACCCAATTGAACACTTAAGGGTGACTCTGAAGTGTTTTCCACCACTATCAATAAAACACCAAATGTTGGAATTTCTCGTGGAAGAATGGTGTCGCATCCTGCTAATAGAGGTGCATTGAGACACTTTGTTTGTGTTTTCTTTATTTTGGCAGTTACCTGTACACACATATTGAGGGACTCCATTTCTCGGTGAATGGGAGTTTAACTCTTGTTGGGATCATGCTACCTCTTTCATCAACAGAGCTCTGATAATCTTGTTTGATGAATGACGTTTGTGACATATTAGTGATGTCTGTTAAACAGACCCAGAACATGCAAGCTACAGCGACAAACTCTAGCTTATGAGTACTATCAGACCAAGCCCAAGGCCACCTGTCTATAACACCAGAGCGTCTATTATTATTACGTGTATACACTACCGTTCAAACGTTTGGGGTCACTTAGACCTAGGAAAAGAAAAAGCCATATCTTCCTCTGTCCTGTGTCTGTGTTCTTTTGCCCATCTTAATATTTTATTTTTATTGGCCAGTCTGAGATATGGCTTTTTCATTATAACTCTGCCTAGAAGGCCATCATCCCGGAGTCGGTTCTTCACTGTTGACATTGAGACTGGTGTTTTGCGGGTACTATTTAATGAAGCTGCCAGTTGAGGACTTGTCTGTTTCTCAAACTAGACACTAATGTACTTGTCCTCTTGCTCAGTTGTGCACCGGGGCCTCCCACTCCTCTTTCTATTCTGGTTAGAGCCAGTTTGCTCTGTTCTGTGAAGGGAGTAGTACACAGCGTTGTACGAGATCTTCAGTTTCTTGGCAATTTTTTGCATGGAATAGCCTTCATTTCTCAGAACAAGAATAGACTGACGAATTTCAGAAGAAAGTTCTTTGTTTCTGGCCATTTTGAGCCTGTAATCGAACCCACAAATGCTGATGCTGCAGATACTCAACTCGTCTTAAGAAGGTCGGTTTTATTGCTTCTTTAATCAGCTCAACAGTTTTCAGCTGTGCTAACAATGAAAAAGGGTTTTCTAATGATCAATTAGCCTTTTAAAATGATAAACTTGGATTAGCTAACACAACGTCCCATTGGAACACATGAATGATGGTTGCTGATAATGGGCCTCTGTACGCCTATGTAGATATTCCATTAAAAATCAGCCGTTTCCAGCTACAATAGTCATTTACAACATTAACAATGTCTACACTGTATTTCTGATCAATTTGATGGTGCTTTTCTTAAAAAAAAACAAGGAAATTTCTAAGTGACCCCAAACTTTTGAATGGTATTGTACATTTGTTCTATTTCCCATGATCAATGGAATACTATGTCAAGACAATAAGGAAGCACTGCATATAAACTGCAGATGATAAGCAGACGATGCAGTACAAAAACTAAACTCATATGTTGCATACCTGTGGCATTTTCCTTTCATTGTGTTCACATAAGGTTGTGCTTTGATCCTAAAATAATTTTTATTGCTTGCTTGTTTTGCTATACCAATTTTAAGAATATAAAGCAGCGTAAAATAACACCCAACAAAATGTAATCTGCATACTTCAAAACGGCCTGTATTCATAAAGCCTCTCAGAGTAGGAGAGCTGATCAGGTACCCCTGGCCATGTAATCTTATTCATTAAGTATAAACTGATCCTAGATCAGCACTCATATTCTGGGAAGCTTTATGAATACGGGCACAGGTTTGGTATGTTCACTCTGTACTTGATCCAACGACTTCAGAATTGAACAAGTATTCCATAACCATCCCACTAGATATGGCTCCTATGGTAACTACATGTGTGTATTATGAAGGAAATAGAGAAAATAATTGAATGTAATGTCGTCGTAAGCTACCTTTGTAGATATTTTGTGGCATTTCTTAACAAACCTTATGCTGTCAGATACCATCATTTTGTGCCTTACTTTAGTTGTTCTGTCTATGTGGCTGCTGTGTGCACAGCTTTGCTTACAACCTAATACAACCTTATTACCTTGAACTACAAATATGCCTTTTCCATTGTACCCCTGGAGCCTGCACAGGTTTTCCTGAGTGTCGCCCCATTGTGAT
Organism: Thymallus thymallus; assembly: GCA_023634145.1. Taxonomy (NCBI): domain Eukaryota; kingdom Metazoa; phylum Chordata; class Actinopteri; order Salmoniformes; family Salmonidae; genus Thymallus; species Thymallus thymallus. Next base: position 18,495,986 of record CM042379.1, on the reverse strand, counting down.
CCCTCTAACTTATATTTAGCAGGATGCATTATGTAACATATGTTACATTATGCTATTACGTGGCGTTATGTTGTTTGACTATCGATACTTGAAAAGGTGGAGGGTGGTTGTGCCATATTTCTGTTTTGCAGCTTTCTGTAGTGCACACAGACATTTTAAGATGATGCTGGTCAAATGATACTTGCTATACCATCTATTCATTCATTATTGCAGCAATCATCATGACATGACAGAATGTGGAAATGTAATGCATGCTTTGCTTTGTCACTTTCATTCATTCTTTGTCATAAAAAGGAGCCAGCCTCAAATAAAGCCTTGTTACTTTCTAGCTTGTACATTTCAATTCATAGTTTATTATTCAACCAATGTTTTGTAGAGGAGCAGTGTTTTAATTTTCTTGGTCTTATAGGGGCAATCTGCAAGTGTTTCATCCATTTTGGGGCTTCTGAATTAATGAAATGTACCCATTGATTCTTGAAGAATATAACTTAGAAATGCCTCATGAGTTTAGTTCAACTGTCGTACCCCACCAAAAACTAAAAATATAAGCTTGTTTCACTCCAATGTGGATAACACATTGTTATTGTTTCAACAACTTTAAAGGGAAAGTTCAGTATTTTACAAATTAATGTTAGATGGTTAGTTCCTCACTCTGAAAGCGATCTGGCCTAGGAGAAACTAATCCATGTTTCAGTTTTCTTTAAATAGCCACTGCAAGCTTCAGCTAACTTTGGCCACCAACGCTGAAAATCAACAGAAGTGGTGGGGGCTACTACAGCAGGTTCATCCCATCTGTCCATCAGACAATGGAAATGCTTGTTCACTTTGGCAGTTTGAAGTGACTAAATCATATTTTCTTGCATATCCGAATATAATCTGTTATTTTTCCTGCAGTCTGAACATCCCAAAAACACATGGAATCAGATATTTCAAGCCACATTTCAAACCACCTTCGTAGGAGGTTTGAAATCAGTTACCAATCAGATTCCTGGCCATGCGACTTGTCTCAACGGTCATATAGGATTTATTTGCCCTTAAGTGGTTTTTAGACTGCATGTTATTTTCCATATCTTGTTGCTTGTTAGCTACTCTGTTGACAGTTTTACAAGAACATGTGGTAGCTCACTAGTTTGTTAACTGTTTACAAACAAATTAGTAAATGTGCTAGAAAGCTAAACAGCTACACTGTCACCTTAGCTTGCTACATAACTTCTGAGTGATAGGAAACACGAGCACCACCACCAATCAGCCTACACAACTGCGCACACAACTGTAGTTGCTATAACAACTAGTGTAGCCATGTCAGCGAATGACTGCTGTCTAAACACACACATCTGATTTGGTCACTTCTAACTTGATATTTGGACAGTCAGTATTCCAAAACTGATTTGAAAAGCCAAACTGATTTGAGCATTAAGGCTTTCAGTGTGAACAAGGCTTAATTTTCTACTAACTTTTAGTTGCTACCTGTAGTGTCCACATGGCTCCTTGTCGGATCCCTTTGTAGGAGTCTTCGGTTCTATAGGCTGTTGGTCATATGACATGTAGTTCCTCAACATCAGCTTGATGGGTTATGTAGATCAGCAATTTGAAGCAATATAGTCAGTTTACAAAGCATATATACAGTATTTAATATACAGTGGGGAGAACAAGTATTTGATACACTGCCTATTTTGCAGGTTTTCCCACTTACAAAGCATGTAGAAGTCTGTAATTTTTATCATAGGTACACTTCAACTGTGAGTGACGGAATCTAAAACAAAAATCCAGAAAATCACATTGTATGATTTTTAAGTAATTAATTTGCATTTTATTGCATGACATAAGTATTTGATACATCAGAAAAGCAGAACTTAATATTTGGTACAGAAACTTGTTTGCAATTACAGAGATCATACGTTTCCTGTAGTTCTTGACCAGGTTTGCACACACTGCAGCAGGGATTTTGGCCCACTCCTCCATACAGACCTTCTCCAGATCTTTCAGGTTTCGGGGCTGTCGCTGGGCAATACGGACTTTCAGCTCCCTCCAAAGATTTTCTATTGGGTTCAGGTCTGGAGACTGGCTAGGCCACTCCAGGACCTTGAGATGCTTCTTACGGAGCCACTCCTTAGTTGCCCTGGCTGTGTGTTTCGGGTCGTTGTCATGCTGGAAGACCCAGCCACGACCCATCTTCAATGCTCTTACTGAGGGAAGGAGGTTGTTGGCCAAGATCTCGCAATACATGGCCCCATCCATCCTCCCCTCAATACGGTGCAGTCGTCCTGTCCCCTTTGCAGAAAAGCATCCCCAAAGAATGATGTTTCCACCTCCATGCTTCACGGTTGGGATGGTGTTCTTGGGGTTGTACTCATCCTTCTTCTTCCTCCAAACACGGCGAGTGGAGTTTAGACCAAAAAGCTCTATTTTTGTCTCATCAGACCACATGACCTTCTCCCATTCCTCCTCTGGATCATCCAGATGGTCATTGGCAAACTTCAGACGGGCCTGGACATGCGCTGGCTTGAGTAGGGGGACCTTGCGTGCACTGCAGGATTTTAATCCATGACGGCGTAGTGTGTTACTAATGGTTTTCTTTGAGACTGTGGTCCCAGCTCTCTTCAGGTCATTGACCAGGTCCTGCCGTGTAGTTCTGGGCTGATCCCTCACCTTCCTCATGATCATTGATGCCCCACGAGGTGAGATCTTGCATGGTACCCCAGACCGAGGGAGATTGACCGTCATCTTGAACTTCTTCCATTTTCTAATAATTGCGGCAACAGTTGTTGCCTTCTCACCAAGCTGCTTGCCTATTGTCCTGTAGCCCATCCCAGCCTTGTGCAGGTCTACAATTTTATCCCTGATGTCCTTACACAGCTCTCTGGTCTTGGCCATTGTGGAGAGGTTGGAGTCTGTTTGATTGAGTGTGTGGACAGGTGTCTTTTATACAGGTAACGAGTTCAAACAGGTGCAGTTAATACAGGTAATGAGTGGAGAACAGGAGGGCTTCTTAAAGAAAAACTAACAGGTCTGTGAGAGCCGGAATTCTTACTGGTTGGTAGGTGATCAAATACTTATGTCATGCAATAAAATGCAGATTAATTATTTAAAAATCATACAATGTGATTTTCTGGATTCCGTCTCTCACAGTTGAAGTGTACCTATGATAAAAATTACAGACCTCTACATGCTTTGTAAGTAGGAAAACCTGCAAAATCGGCAGTGTATCAAATACTTGTTCTCCCCACTGTATATACATTGGGGACCAAAAGTTTGGAATATTACTCATTCAAGGGTTTTTCTTTATTGGCACTATTTTTTAAATTGTAGAATAGAAGTAAAGACATCAAAACTATGACATAACACATATGGGATCATGTAGTAACAAAAAAGTGTTCAACAAATCAAAATATATTTTATATTCTTCAAATAGCCACCCTTTGCCTTGATGACAGCTTTGCACACTCTTGGCATTCTCTCAACCAGCTTCACCTGGGATGCTTTTCCATCAGTCTTGAAGGAGTTCCCACATATGCTGAGCACTTGTTTGCTGCTTCTAAATTTAGTTTAGAAGCAGCAAACCAAATTTTGACTCCAGACCAAAGGACACATTTCCAACGGTCTAATGTCCATTGCTCGTGTTTCTTGGCCCAAGCAAGTCTGCTTATTATTATTGTCCTTTAGTAGTGGTTTCTTTGCAGCATTTCGACCATGAAGGCCTCTGAACAGTTGATTTTGAGATGTGTCTGTTACTTGAACTCTGTGACGCATTTATTTGGCCTGCAATCTGAGGCTGGTAAATCTAATGAACTTCTCCTCTGCAGCAGAGGTATTTCTGGGTCTTCCATTCCTGTGGTGGCCCTCATGAAGCTGGTTGAGAGAATGCCACGAGTGTGCAAAGCTGTCATCAAGGCAAAGGGTGGCTACGTTTATATTCACTTAGGTTGAAGTCATTAAAACTCATTTTTCAACCACTCCACAGATTATAGTTTTGGCAAGTCGGTTAGGACATCTGCTTTGTGCATGACACAAGTAATTCTTCCAACACTTGTTTACAGACAGATTATTTCACTTATAATGCACTATATCACAATTCCAGTGGGTCGGAAGTTTACATACACTAAGTTGACTGTGCCTTTAAACAGCTTGGAAAATTCCAGAAAATGATGTCATGGCTTTAGAAGCTTCTGATAGGCTAATTGACATCGTTTGAGTCAATTGGAGGTGTACCTGTGGATGTACTTCAAGGTCAACCTTCAAACTCAGTGCCTCTTTGCTCGACAACATGGGAAATTCAAAAGAAATCAGCCAAGACCTCAGAAAAAAATAGTAGACCTGGTTCATTTTTGGGAGCAATTTCCAAACGCCTGAAGGTACGTTCATCTGTACAAACAATAGTACGCAAGTATAAACACCACGGGACCACACAGCCGTCATACCGCTCAGAAAGGAGACGCGTTCTGTCTCCAAGAGATGAACGTACTTTGGTGTGAAAAGTGCAAATCAATCCCAGAACAACAGCAAAGGACCTTGTGAAGATGCTGGAGGAAACAGGTACAAAAGTATCTATATCCACAGTAAAACGAGTCCTATATCGACATAACCTGAAAGGCCGCTCAGCAAGGAAGAAGCCACTGCTCGAAAACCGCCATAAAAAAGCCAGACTTAGGTTTGCAACTGCACATGAGGACAAAGTTTGTACTTTTTGGAGAAATGTACTCTGGTCTGATTAAACAAAAATAGAACTGTTTGGCCATAATGACCATCGTTATGTTTGTAGTAAAAAGGGAGAGGCTTGCAAGCCAAAGAACACCATCCCAACCGTGAAGCACGGGGGTGGCAGCATCATGTTGTGAGGGTGCTTTGCTGCGGGAGGGACTGGTGCACTTCACAAAATAGATGGCATCATGAGGAAGGAAAATGATGTGGATATATTGAAGCAACATCTCAAGATGGGTCTTCCAAATGGACAATGACCCCAAGCATACTTCCAAAGTTGTGGCAAAATGGCTTAAGGACAACAAAGTAAAGGTATTGGAGTGGCCATCACAAAGCCCTGACCTCAAACCTATAGAACATTTGTGGGCAGAACTGAAAAAGCGTGTGCGAGCAAGTAGGCCTACAAACCTGATTCAGTTACACCAGTTCTGTCAGGGGAAATGGGCCAAAATTCACCCGAAACATTTGACCCAAGTTAAACAATTTAAAGGCAGTGCTACCAAGTACTAATTGAGTGTATGTAAACTTCTGACCCACTGGGATTTTAATTAAAGAAATAAAAGCTGAAATAAATAATTCTCTCTACAATTATTCTGACATTTCACATTCTTAAAATAAAGTGGTGATCCATTATCCTGTATATAATGAATAATACAAATAATAATAATAATAAAATGTTTTAAAAAGTTAGTTAGCTGGCATTCTAAATCATTGTGTTTCCATCCCCCTTTAAAGCTACCATATCCCAGTTTGCCACTAGATAGCAGAGTAGATCAATAGCACATTATAATATTATGTACAGATAGACATATAGTTATAAGAACACGGATCAAAAAGGCAGTTTTCGAATGTTGAATTGTACCTTACATGTTGAAAAATACACATTGATTTCATTGTATATCCCTCCAGGAGCCATTTTTCATGGGGGTTGTTGCTAGAATTCAAGCATTATAAGATCAAATCCAGACAGGAACTATTATTTTAGCAGACAACCTAAATCACACATTCGATAAGTTTGACAGACATAGCAATTAAAAAGGCAAATTCAAGGAGCCTCCAATGAGGCTGAAAAATGTAATCTCTACAAATAATTTACAGGACACCCGCTCTGTTCTAATGTTTTATCAAAAAGCGTTTTTTGGCAGAAGTGCCTTCTGGAACATTTGAACTTTCATGTGCCTTAATACCAAACTTGTAAGCCAAACTTGTATGCCATCTGTAAATACGACTAAAGTTGTTATAGCCTAATGTTAGCTAGCTAACATGGAACCTATTTGGTTAACTTAAGCTAGCTATGATAATCGGTTTGTATTGCTAGTACTCTATAGATTGGGATTATTGTTAATTGTTTAGCTAGCTGGCTAGCTACATGTCTAAACAAAAGACCCCAAGTTAACTGTTAGCTTGTTAGCTGACGTTAGATGGCTGGTTTAACCCATCAATTTAGACAAGCGTGTCTCGGTAAGCGTCATCTAATATTTATAAAATATTTATGTTTACCTGGAATAAAATATTTTCTGTTTACCTTATTGTAGGCTACTACTTTTAGTCTTAATCTTTACTACACTACTCACTGTTTAGCACATGACCTCACATGTGAATCCTTAAAGAGAAGGGTGGGGCTAAGGCTTAAAAGGGTGTGAACAATGCTGAATGGGTGTAGACAACGAGAGCTCTCCAGTAGAGACCAAAACATTCAAAGGCCATTTTCTCAAAAGTGAGTTTACAAGTTTATCAACTTTCATAGCAGAATTACTTTCCCATTGTTCCACAAACACAGTGTATGATATACTATTTTTGAGTCTCTACTATTATCCAATGTAAAAAAACAGCTTTCATATCCAGGTGGTGAGTCACAAATTATAAATTGGCACTCCACACAAAAAAGGTTGCTGACCCCTGTTCTAGACAATTCTGTGCTTCCAACTTTAGCAACAGTTTAGGAAAGGCCCTTTCCGATTTCAGCATGACAATGCCCCCATGCACAAAGATAAGTCCATACAGAAATGGTTTGTCGAGATCGGTGTGGAAGAACTTGACTGGCCTGCACAGAGCCCTGACCTCAACCCCATCGTTTGGGATGAATTGGAACGCTGACTGCTAGCCAGGCCTAATCTACCAAAATCAGTGCCCAACCTCACTAATGCTCTTGCGGCTGAATGGAAGTCCTTGCATCAATGTTCTAACATCTAGTGGAAAGCCTTTCCAGAAGAGTGGAGGATGTTATAGCAGCAAAGGTGGGACCAGCTCCATATTAATGCACATGATTTTGGAATGAGATGTTCAACAAGCAGGTGTCCACATACTTTTGGTCATGTAGTGTATCACTCAATTCAGTACTTCCTAGTTCCATGTATCAAACAGTTATTTCAGTTATATGCAAATGTGTAGAGTCCCTTGCTGATTACAGACCCATAACTTTAATAAATTGCACCAACAAAATAAGAAAGCTTATAAGCAATAGAATAGCAAAAGTCTTACCAGACTTGATACATATCACTCAAACAGGGTTTATAAAAAAATAGACACTTACAAACGAATACAAGAACATGTTTCAGTATAATACAATACGCAAAAAAACAAGATATAGATGTATTTTTAATGGCTGTTAATGCCGAAAAGGCTTTCAACCATCTTGAATGGCCTTTTCAATTAAAAACGTTGAAAGCCTTGAGCTTTCCAGCTGAAATAATACATGTAATACAAATATTATATAAATATCCTAAAGCAAAAAATACATTATCTTATGAAATTGCATTAGAAAGGAACACAAGACAGGGATGTTCTCTCTTCCCCCCGTTTGCACTAGAAATTGAACCACTTGCAGAAAGAATTAGAAAGGACCCAGACCCACATCTCCTAATATACTTGACCAATATTGAAAACTCAATGCCCCCCTTGCTAAAAATATATTTATTAAATGTTTTAAATCTCAGGATATAAAATTTACTTGGAAAAACTGAAGTAATGGCAATAGTAAAATGAAAAAGAATAACTCTAATAATACTTCTACAACAATAATTTAAGTGGACCACAAAAAATATCAAATACTTAAGTGACAACAAATAATGAAGCTAGTATCTTCAAATAATGAAGATACTCAATATGAAAGCAGATCTATTTAAATGGAACAATCTTCCCATAAATCTTACAGTTAGAATAAACCTCTACAGAATGGAATGGCTCCCAAAGTTTCTATATTTATCCTTGGTAGTACCAATTACCCCACCGAAGACATTCTTTTAAAAAGTATACTCGGCCATAACATAATTTATATGGGCAAAAAATTCATCGAACAAAAAGGTCTGAATCTCTAAGTCTGAGGGTGTTTTTTATTTTATTTTATCAACTCGCCACACAAGGCTTTTACTTGAGACATATTGTTAAATGCACTAAAGAGGAACAATGGGTAATTATTGAAGAAGCGCATGCTCAACCCCAGAATCTTTTCACATGTCTAAGCACATTAACATAGTTGAGCACACTAACAATATACATGAATTCACAACCCTATGGAACAATCATTGGATAGCTTTTCAGAATGCACCAATAAATTGGTCCACATGGAAAACTAAAGGCATAGAAGCCATAAATGACTTGGTAGTATTAAATACATTTATTTTCATACCAGAATTAAACAATTATGGACTGACCAATGTAGATATTTTCAAATACATGCAACTTAAAAGTTTGATATCACAACATCTGGATTTGAAATCTTGAGGGAATCCTATTTGAGTCAGAAAACCTTTTAGAAAAACTAAGATGCTGATTACTTGTTGGAAGTGTATACAGATGGGATGGCGTATCGCTGCAGAATGCTGTGGTAGCCATGCTGGTTAAGTGTGCCTTGAATTCTAAATAAATCACAGACAGTGTCACCAGCAAAGCACCCTCACATCTCCTCCTCCATGCTTCACGGTGGGAACCACACATGCGGAGATCATCCGATCACCTACTATGCGTCTCACAAAGACAGCTTTTCTTATTGGTGTCCTTTAGTAGTGGTTTCTTTGCAGCAATTTGACCACGAATGCAGTCTCCTCTGAACAGTTGATGTTGAGATGTGTCTGTTACTTAAACCCTGTGAAGCATTTAATCAGGCTGCAATTTCTGAGACTCTAATTAACTTATCCTCTGCAGCAGAGGTAACTCTGGGTCTTCCTTTCCTGTGGCAGTCCTCATGAGAGCCTGTGTCATCATAGCGCTTGATTGTTTTTGCGACTGCTCTTGCAGAAGCTTTCAAAGTTCTTGAAATGATCCGGATTGACTGACCTTCATGTCATCAAGTAATGGACTGTCGTTTCTCTTTGCTTATTTGAGCTGTTCTTGACATAATATGGACTTGGTCTTTTACCAAATAGGGCTGTCTTCTCCTTGTCACAACACAACTGATTGGCTCAAATGCATTAAGGAAAGAAATTCCACAAATTAACAAGGCACACCTGTTAATTGAAAAGCATTCCAGGTGACTACCTCATGAAGCTGGTTGAGAGAATGCCAAACGTGTGCAAAGCTGTCATCAAGGCAAAGGGTGGCTACTTACAAATAAATATATTTTGATTTGTTTAGCACTTTTTGGGATAATTTATGATTCCATATGTGTTATTTCATAGTTGTGATGTCTTCACTATTATTCTACAATGTAGAAAATAGTTAAAATAAGGATAAAAAAACATGTAATTTCTGAAATTATTTTGTGTGTGTGTACAGGTATATATGTACAGGTATTATAATACAACTGTTGCAATAGCTACATGTACATTACTAACATTTTACTCAGTAAAACGAAATGTTATTTTAACTAAACAATAACAGTTTCATGTCAGGATGAAACTATTTTTATTTAAATTCTAAACATTGTCTTAACATTGGATATTCCTGCAAATTACTGAATTCCTTACTTTTTTCCTGTGATGGCACATGTAATAAATTGCACACCAGCCCTTTTTCAAATCATGAAGCAGTATGAATGTTCACCATTTTGTAAAATTCAGGATGCGGCCATTTGGTTTGGGGGATGTAAGAGCCAATACCTGTGAAAACAAGGTCCAAATAGGTCATTTTGTGTTTACAGTATGTGCACAATTCATGTGACAAATAGATTGTTGTAAATAAGTTGCTTTTCCACTTAATTCTATAGCTTTGGAGAGAGAGAGACACTAAATCATAAATATTTACTCACCCACATCAGGTCTGATCACAGGTCCATTTTCCCCAGTCTGAACAAGGAGCTCCCAGTAAGTGTGCTGAGCATTGTCCCCAGCAACACCGTTCACACTCCAGGAAAGGACCATAGTTGGGGTCCTCTGTGTAGGTAAACCTGGAAGAACAATGCTCACTGACATAACATCTTTGACACACCACCTGTCAATTATAATACCCCTTATCTGAAACAGCAAGAAAACCACCATTACATTGAAAACAGGAAAGTGCTGTACCACTCCATGCAATAAATTACACCTTGAAAAAAAAGTCTAATTGGCATAGAAAACTAATTCTCAAACTGTACCATCCGTATTGCATATATGAGCTATTCTAGAAAATCAGACAATGGAATCTAAATGTCTACTGACTTGAAGTCTGCATTGGTCTCCTGCAGTCTCCTCATGGCACAGAGTAGGATCCCTTTGAACTCGATGTCAGCACTGTAGGTCTCAATGGGTGCATTGGAGATGCTGTTGACTATTGTCAACTCGATGAGGTTTGGTCCATAAGCCTCTAATAAAATTGTAACTTTAAATTTCAACTATACTGTGTAGGTTATAAAGATAACATTACAAAGAGTTAAAGTAAGTAAATATATTCTACATTACTTTCAATCAGGATCCAAGGAACGTGCAACAGCAGAGTTGCGGAGAGAAAAGATGCAATTATCAGGTATTCAGTTGGAAGTGTATACAGTACTGCACTCATTGCTTTTTATATTAGACTTGTATCCACTCCTTTAGTGAGTGCATTAGCAAGGACTGAAAATAAATCAGATTTTTCATTCATTGGTCTTGCATTGTACGTTTTGTACTGCAAAAATCAACATTTAGTTTGTGCGATATCTTTTATGTATCACCATCAGTCAACTGTTTCAGGTTACTTTAAAAAGTAAACTTGGATTATCGCACAAAGACATTCTATTCACCTTTCATAGTTTACTTGTTGTACTGATCTATAGTCCCAGTCGGTAGTAAATAGAACGTTGCGGCCCCTCCCGCCTGTCCGGAAAACAACCCTTGGTTACCCACTTGGCTCACAGCCAAAACTTGACCTTCTTCAAACACTATTTCTGTTTGTTTTAGTCTATTGCAAAACTCAATTTAAGAAGTACAACATGTTATAGGGATTCACTCATGCCCCTTTTCATGATGCCGCTAATGTTAGCCACATGAGTGAGTGCTAGCTACCAACGAGGGCCTGGTTTCCCAATAACGTTGGAATTTAGGCTTAAGAGTTTTTAAACAAATGCATATTTCCTATATCGGCTGATGGAAAATGAGTTTCCCCAAAAAACAGGCAGAGAGAACGGTGGCTAAGTGCGTCATTCAAAGATGTGTGTCACGCTCGGGTGTGTATAGAGACCAAGGCGCAGCGCAGCGATAGTTCGACATCATTTATTAAGTAAACTAGACGGGAACTATACAAAATAACAACGATACAAAAACCAAAGGAAACACACTTACTTCGACACGGACATTCAACATACAATGAACCACGCCATAGGGAGTGGGAATTACACATATAAGTAGGATCCCTAATTAGAGACAATGCAATGCAGCTGCCTCTATTTAGGGATCCCACACACAACACCACACAGACATAGAACATATAGAACTGCCAGACTCTGACCATAGAATTATAGAGAAGCAATAGGCTTCTCTATGGCCAGAGCCTGACAATGTGTCAATACTGATAGGATCGAATAAAAAGGAGCGTTGCTCTGAGATCATCTTTCTCCATTCAAATCTTTCCTTAACATTAGAATTATGTCACAATACTGATGAAGGATCAGCTCCTAGAGAGATATTACTACCTACGGGATAATGTCAATATTGTGTTGATTAGATAGTAGCTGGGAGCTTGCGGTGTCGGATACTTGAGAGATGTGTTTGACAGTTTGCGATGGAACATATGAAAAATTCTTCCTCATTAGTGACCTGTTGGAGACCCCTGTCCTAGAGAGATATTACTACCTACCGCTGCAAATATTGAGGCAGCTTATTCTAATGTATACCCAATAAAAATGCAGTAAATCACCGATTTGGCACATCATTGCAAACATGTTAAGCTACACATCATGAAATATATTGAGACAAATTACAGACAGTAGAATACAAGTCAATTGATTGAGCATGAAATGTATTTGAGTATGATTGAAAACACCTATAGCCTAATGTATTTGCAGTCAACTTTGTTCTGAAGTTCTGAAGGTTTAATGTATCCATTGTTCACAGGCCTTAGCCTTTTCAGGGCCATAAGCGAGTTTTGGTTGGGGACCCCGCCCCACTTCGGGACCTTAGCTGTTGGGTTAGTCACTGCACTACATTTTTGCTTTGGTAAAGCTCTTTGAAAAAAAGGTGCTATCTAGAACATAAAAGCTCAGGCACACTGGTAGGATTGTCAAACGTTTGTCAATATCTTTTATGTTTACACAGGAAAGACCTTTAAGTTGTCTGCCACTCAGCCTTGTTAAAACACTTCAAACCAGAATGTGGCAGAAGGCCTAGCGTTGTTTGGCAATGCATGTCCAAGTGTGTTGCTCAGTTTATGGTATATATAGATTTCAATGTTAGCTAGGTTTCTATTTTGTACAAAGCTCTTGTTGATATTAGCCAGACGGCCACAGCTAGATTAACTACCTAGAAAGATGTTGAATTTAACATTAAAATTTTTTTTTCAATTAAATTTACTCTCCAAAGCCCATAGCCAAATGTTTAGCTAGCTTGCACAATATACACAACATATACAAAAGTATGTGGATACCACTTCAAATTAGTAGATATGGCTATTTCAGCCACACCCATTGCTGACAGGTGTATAAAATTGATCACACAGCCATGCAATCTCCATAGACAAACATTGGCAGTAGAATGGCCTTGCTGAAAAGCTCAGTGACTTTCAACGTGACACCGTCATAGTATGCCACATTTCCAACAAGTCAGTTCGTCAAATGTCGGTCCTGCTGTCGGTCCAACGAAGTGGTAGGCCACAAAAGCTCACAGAATGGAAACGCAGAGTGCTGAAGTGCGTAGCGCATAAAAATTTCCCCGGTTGCAACATTCACTACCGAGTTACAAACTGCCTCTGGAAGCAACGTCAGCACAATAACTGTTCCTCTGGAGCTTCATGAAATGGGTTTTCATGGCCGAGCAGCCGCACACAAGCCTAAGATCAGCATGCGCAATGCCAAGTGTTGGCTTGAGCGGTCTAAAGCTCGTGACCATTGGACTCTGGACCATTGGACGTGTTCTCTGGAGTGATGAATCACACTTCACCATCTGGCAGTCCGATGGACAAATCTGGGTTTGGCGGATGCCAGGAGAAAGCTACCTGCCCGAATGCATAGTGCCAACTGTTAAGTTTGGTGGAGGAGGAATAATGGTCTGGGGCTGTTTATCAAGGTTCGGGCTAGGCCCCTTAGTTCCAGTGAAGAGAAATCTTAACACTACAGCATACAATGACATTCTACAGGATTCTGTGCTTCCAACATTGTGGCAACAGTTTGGGGAAGGCCCTTTCCTGTTTTAGCATGACAATTCCCCCATGCACACAGCGAGGTCCATACAGAAATGGTTTGTCGAGATTGGTGTGGAAGAACTTGACTGGCCTGCACAGAGCCCTGACCTCAACCATATCAAACACCTTTGGGATGAATTGGAACGCCGACTGCGAGCCAGGCCTAATCGCCCAACATCAGTGACCGACCTCACTAATGCTCTTGTGGCTGAATGGAAGCAAGTCCCCTCAGCAATGTTCCAACATCTAGTGGAAAGCCTTCGCAGAAGTGGAGGCTGTTATAGCAGCAAAGGGGGGACCATGATTAATGCCCATGATTTTGGAAAGAGATGTTCGACGAGCAGTATGTCCACATACTTTTGGTCATGTAGTGTAGCTAGCACTGCACTAACTCGGCAGCTAACACAGGCAGTTGTTTCATGGAAACTAAACCATTTTGATTGAATTATAGTGTCAATACTAGCTCAGTACTTAACAAAAAAGAACAGAAAGTGGTCACGAGAGGGGGGTAACCTGGGGAGCACCGAGGTACCGGAATGCATCATTTAAAAAAGATCACTTTGAAAATGTCCTTGTTTTTGAAAGAAAAGCAATTTTTTGGTCCGTTAAAATAACATCAAATTGATCAGAAATACAGTGTAGATATTGTTAATGTTGTAAATGACTATTGTAACTGGAAACGGCAGATTTTATATGGAATATCTACATAGGCGTACAGAGGCCCATTATCAGCAACCATCACTCATGTGTTCCAATGCCACGTTGTGTTAGCTAATCCAAGTTTATAATTTGAAAAGGCTAATTGATCATTAGAAAACCCTTTTGCAATTATGTTAGCATAGCTGAAAACTGTTGATTAAAAAGGCAATACAACTGTAGTGTATATATTCCCAGTGCTGAGCTAGTAGTGTTACTGACATGTAACGTTAGCTAATGTTTCATCCCCTCTCGACTGGCGTTCTGTCTGAAGAGAATGAACTAGCTAGCTAGCTCCCACAGTGAGTTCAGCTATATCATCTAGGCCGAGCAAACACACCCAGGTTGGCACCGTAGGGGTCCACTTTGAGCTGTAATAAAGTCCCGCTGGGTGCGTGGCTTTTTAGAAAATAGTTGGCCCCTAATTGCTGGACCTGTGCTGGCAGCCCTTATTCAGCCCCAAGTAAGTGTGGGCAGCCCAGTACCAGCCCACAAGAAGCCCTTATGTTATTTGGCCTGCCCTCGTTGGGCCCATTACGGTCCAAATGAACGTTTATGGATGGCCTAGTGATGAATTCCCAAATCTTACCCGCATTCTACCCAAACAGCTGCAGTAAACGTGTTAATTCTGCAGGTATACAATATTTATTTTATGTCCCAAAAATGTAATAAACATAAATGAAATACCTAAAAAAAAAAAAAATTCAACACATTTTATTGTCAATATTAAATATTAAGTCTTAGGTTAATATCCAGTAAATACAATACAATTAAAAGGGCAATATAGTCTAACAATTGGCTAATATAATAAAATGTATATAAATATACAATAGTTTTTCAGAGAAATAACAAGCATAACATTCTGAGTATTTAAGTATATAAGACTTGAATGGAGACTTTAGCTTAAAAGTACAGTAAAATATGAATTAAGAAAGTGTGCTTTCAAAGTGAGTTTACAACTTCAACATGCACAACATTGACATTTAATTAACATAACATGAACATTTCATGGTTTAAAAATACAGAGACACCACAGACAATTACAAACACATCAGCTGCTGGACAGAGTATACAGAATGTATGATTCTCATGTATACTCTGTCCAGCAGCTGTGAGAGCTGACACAGCCCCACAATCAACCTCTGAAAAAAGAGGTTGACTGTGGGGCTAAAATGTAAAAACAATCCCCTTTTTGACCTTGAGCTTTGGTCCAGCAACCAAATGTTTAGACGTGAACCTCAAGGACTAGGCTGATACTGGGCTGTTACTCTCTCCATCGTTACAGCCCAGTATCAGCCTAGTCTTTGAGGTTAAAGCCTAAACGTTTGGTTGTCGGACCCAAGTTTAATGTCAACTCACCTCTACTCAGCTCTCGCATAGCACATTTATTGAGCTCACTCTTCCCCAAAGTCTTGTGTCTGTTGCCTTGATGTCTTTCAAACCGCTCCTTGCGTCCACCTGCACTTTCACGTAAGTTCCTCAACCAGATCTCCCCTTCAACTGTTATATCTTGAGGCCTGGGATGGATAGGGCTTTTTCTTACTGCATCAGAAAAAATATATCATTTGTAACAGCGAACTGTGTATGGTATGCAATATGATGATGACCAGACTCTGCAGACCGGTGACACATCCAGTTGAAGACCCTACAGTATACAAACATATTGCAGGGGTCAGATCATAGGATCCTGGGATTGCCATGTATCACGAGAAAGCTACAGGTGTAAAGTAGGTAGATTGAGTGTAAAAAGTGGTTTCTGCTACGACAAACTCACCCCTCACATATGCAGCGTGTGTCATGCTTACCATAACCAACAAGGTTCCCATGGCGACATATTGATATTCTACATGGTGACCATTTCAGGCCATAGTCCTTGTTGAAACACTTGCAGTTTCAAACATTTAAATCACAGATGTCTAGGTGCTCGAAAGAATGTGAAAATGTTTGTGAGATTCCCCCGGATGTACCTGCAACAACCTTCCTTAGCCCCAGGTCGTGAAAGGGTCTTTTGTCATTCGTGCCTTTCCAGTTGAGCTGTCTTGCCAGAGCATGACTTATCAGTGCTGCCATTATCCTTCTTGTTGTCGCTTGGACATCACAACCTCCAATGGTCCGCAAATATGTAATATAAAATTAAGGGAAATAAATAAAAACTAAAATGTGTAATGGAAAGAGAGACACTATTAGTAAGAAAGTAATTCCTGTATTGAGTGAGTTTACCAAGTTTTTTTAGACTTTAGTGGTCCTCAATTTTTTGTTCCAGGCATCAAGTTCATCATAGTTTTGTAAGGGTAGGCTGATGTCGTCAGATAAAGTGACCTCTGCTGTACTTGATCGAGAGAGACCTGACACCATTCTCTCAAGTTTTGTCAGCAGCCTGTCCTTAATTTCTTCAGGAGCATTGACCAAGTACCTATCAATACCTGACAAGAAAGAATCTAATCACAAACTTTGGACAAAACCCTCCTGTACTCATCGAGGCTGAAAGCCCAATTGCGTTATTTTTATGATTTCAGCTTAGCAAAGAATTTTGCAAGACATACCTGCAGACAGAGAGTGGCTGGCAGGCAAAGGGTGGCTCGGAGGCAGCAGGTCTCTAGGCGCTGTGAGGGTTTGGCTGTGGTTAGACCTTACTCGCAATAAGGGGAGTGGTAGGACCACTGCCGAGCCCTCACACCCTAACTAGGGGAAGCAATGATCCTCAATCAGAGACAGCTGTATAGGGTTGTCTCTGATTGGGGATTGTATTTAGGCACCCCACACATCCACCTGTGTGTGGGTCATTATTTTCAACAGTCACAGTACCGTAAGTGTGTTTCGTTTTTGTTATTTGCACCGTTGGTTTTGTTTGCATAGTTCGTGACATTTGTGTTTGTATTTAAAATAAACAATGTCGAACTATCGCTGCGCTGCTCCTTGGTCTCTCTCTACACCCAACTGTGACAGAATGACCCACCACAACGAGACCAAGAGGCGCAGTGGAAGAAGAAACCTACGGGCAAAGTAACTGCCTGGAGCCCAGAAACCCCAAACAGTTTTTTTGGGGGGGCTATGGGGGTGGTCAGGGGTCGACGGAGAGGAGCCTCGGCCACTGCACTCGTGGGGGATCCAGGAGGAGCCCCTACAGCCATGGGAGAAGAGGCACGGAGAGGAGTCGGAGGAAGAAGACAACTATGTGCCTTTGTTTCCTCACTTGTGGGGGCTCCCGGAGGAGTCCTCACAGGAAGGGGATTGGCGATGGAGAGAGGAAGATCGGGGCAGTCGCAGCCCTCCAACGCCAGATCCCAACCCGGTGCCTCCAGTGCCGGCCCAGAGTCAGGTACGGTCCGTCCCGATTTCGCGCACCACAACATCTGTGCGCAGCCAGAGCCCGGAGAGGCTGAAGGAAGAGGATCGCACACCACTTCGTCTACCCACGATCTATGATCGAGAGAAACCCAAGGGGTTTTACGACCAATCAAAGGAAGAACAGAGGAGGTGGTGGAGAGCCTGGGTTGCTCTTCCTCTTGAGACGCATCGGGACCCGTTTCTATAAGAGATAGAGGAGGAGGAGGATTTCGAACGCCGGCTGGCACTCGTGAATAGGCTGATGGATAGAGGGAGCGGGCTTGTAATATAACGAAGGCTCGCAGCTCGGAGCCTCCAGCGGAGGTCAGCAACCCGGATCCTCCATCGAAGGTCTGCAGCCCTGAGCCCACAGCGAAGGTCCGCAGCCCAGAACCTCCATCGAAGGTCAGCAGCCCATAGCCTACAGCGAAGGTCCGCAGCCCGGAGCCTACAGCGAAGGCCCGCAGCCCGGAACCTCCAGCGAAGGTCAGCAGCCCGGAACCTCCAGCAAAGGTCAGCAGCCCGGAACCTCCAGCAAAGGTCAGCAGCCCGGAACCTCCAGCGAAGGTCCGTAGCCCGGAGCCTACAGCGAAGGTCCGCAGCCCGGAGCCTACAGCGACGGTCCGTAGTCCATAACCTCCAGCGAAGGTCCGCAGCCCGGAGCCTCCAGCGAAGGTCAGCAACCCGGATCCTCCATCGAAGGTCTGCAGCCCTGAGCCCACAGCGAAGGTCCGCAGCCCAGAACCTCCATCGAAGGTCAGCAGCCCTAAGCCTACAGCGAAGGTCCGCAGCCCGGAGCCTACAGCGAAGGCCCGCAGCCCGGAACCTCCAGCGAAGGTCAGCAGCCCGGAACCTCCAGCAAAGGTCAGCAGCCCGGAACCTCCAGCAAAGGTCAGCAGCCCGGAACCTCCAGCGAAGGTCAGCAACCCGGAGCCTCCAGCGAAGGTCCGCAGCCCGGAACCTCCAGCGAAGGTCCGCAGCCCGGAGCCTACAGCGATGGTCCGCATCCCAGAGCCTCCAGCGAAGGCCCGCAGCCCGGAGCCTCCAGCGAAGGTCCGCAGCCCGGAGCCTCCAGCGAAGGTCCGCAGCCCGGAGCCTCCAGCGAAGGTCAGCAACCCGGAACCTCCAGCGAAGGTCCGCAGCCCTGAGCCTACAGCGAAGGTCCGCAGCCCGGAACCTCCAGCGAAGGTCCGCAGCCCGGAGCCTCCAGCGAAGGTCCGCAGCCCGGAGCCTCCAGCGAAGGTCCGCAGCCCGGAGCCTCCAGCGAAGGTCCGCAGCCCGGAGCCTCCAGCGAAGGTCCGCAGCCCGGAGCCTCCAGCGAAGGTCCGCAGCCCGGAGCCTCCAGCGAAGGTCCGTAGCCCGGAGCCTCCAGCGAAGGTCCGCAGCCCGGAGCCTCCAGCGAAGGTCCGCAGCCCGGAGCCTCCAGCGAAGATACGCAGCCCGGAGTCCCCGGAGCAGACCGCTCCACAGGTGCCCATTCCGGGTCCAGCCGTCTGCTCTGCTCCGGAGCCTGAGCAGACTGCCCCACCGTTGCCCAATCCGGGTCCAACCGTCTACTCCGCTCCTGAGCCTGAGCAGCCGCTCCACCGGTGCCCAATCCGGGTCCAGCCGTCTGCTCCGCTCTTGAGCCAGAGCAGTTCGCTCCACCGATGCCCAGTCCGGGTCCAACCGTCTGCTCCGCTCCAGAGCCTGAGCAGTCCGCCCCACCAGTGCCCAATCCGGGTCCAACCGTCTACTCCGCTCCTGAGCCTAAGCAGTCCGCTCCACGGGTGCCCAATCCGGGTCCAGCCGTCTGCTCCGCTCCTGAGCCAGAGTAGTCCGCTCCACCGGTGCCCAGTCCGGGTCCAGCCGTCTGCTCCGCTCCAGAGCCTGAGCAGTCCGCTCCACCGGTGCCCAATCCGGGTCCAGCCGTCTGCTCCGCTCCAGTGCCAGAGCAGTCCGCTCCACCGGTGCCCAGTCCGGGTCCAGCCGTCTGCTCCGCTCCAGTGCCAGAGCAGTCCGCTCCACCGGTGCCCAGTCCGGGGCCGGTCGTCTGCTTCACTCCAGTTCCAGGGCAGTCCGCTCCACCGGTCCCCAGTCCGGGGCCGGTCGTCTGCTTCACCCCAGTGCCAGAGCAGTCCGCTCCACCGGTGCCCAGTCCGGGGCCGGCCGTCTGCTTCACTCCAGTGCCGGAGCAGTCCGCTCCACCGGTGCCCAGTCCGGGGCCGGTTGTCTGCTTCACTCCCATGCCGGAGCAGTCCGCTCCACCGGTGCCCAGTCATGGGCCGGTCGTCTGCTCCATTCCCATGCCAGAGCAATCCGCTCCACCGGTGTCCAGTCGGGGTCCGGACGTCTGCCCAGCTCCAGAGCCGGAACCACCTGCCACACCGGTACCCAGTCCGGGTCGTCGTTTGTACCGCTCCAGGGTCGGGGGCTCCCACACCAGGGTCCAGACAGGACTTGGTGCTTCGTGGGAGGACTGAGGGGGAAATCACCGCGCTGGGGTCCGGACCGGACCGGGCGAGCAACGGTGAGGTAGGAAGGGAGCATGTATTGGTCTCCACAAAGTTTGCTGCCTCAGTGTTGATGATGGCAATTTGCATATACTCCAGAATGTCATGAAGAGTGATCAGATGAATAGCAATTAATTGCAAAGTCCCTCTTTGCCATGAAAATGAACTTAATCCCCAAAAACATTTCCACTGCATTTCAGCCCTGCCACAAAAGGACCAGCCCCCATCATGTCAGTGATTGTCTCGTTAACACAGGTGAGAGTGTTGACTCACTTATTCTGACTCAATCATGCTGATTGAGTCAGAATAACAGACTGGAAGCTTTAAAAGGAGGGTGGTGCTTGAAATTATTGTTCTTCCTCTGTCATCCATGGTTACCTGCAAGGAAACACGTGCCGTCATCATTGCTTTGCACAAAAAGGGCTTCACAGGCAAGGATATTGCTGCTAGTAAGATTACACCTAAATCAACCATTTATCGGATCATCAAGAACTTCAAGGAGAGAGGTTCAATTGTTGTGAAGAAGGCGTCAGGGTGCCCAAGAATGTCCAGCAAGCGCCAGGGCCGTCTCCTAAAGTTGATTCAGCTGCGGGATCGGGGCACCACCAGTGCAGAGCTTGCTCAGGAATGGCAGCAGGCAGGTGTGAGTGCATCTGCATGCACAGTGAGGCGAAGGCTTTTGGAGGATGGCCTGGTGTCAAGAAGGGCAGCAAAGAAGCCACTTCTCTCCAGGAAAAACATCAGGGACAGACTGATATTCTGCAAAAGGTACAGGGATTGGACTGCTGAGGACTGGGGTAGAGTCATTTTCTCTGATGAATCCCCTTTCCGATTCTTTGGGCCATCCGGAAAACACCTTGTCCGGAGAAGACAAGGTGAGCGCTACCATCAGCGCTACCTGTGTCATGCCAACAGTAAAGCATCCTCAGACCATTCATGTGTGGGGTTGCTTCTCAGCCAAGGGAGTGGGCTCACTCACAATTTTGCCTAATAACACAGCCATGAATAAAGAATGGTACCAACACATCCTCCGAGAGCAACTTCTCCCAACCATCCAAGAACAGTTTAGTGACGACCAATGCCTTTTCCAGCATGATGGAGCACCTTGCCATAAGGCAAAAGTGAAAGCTAAGTGGCTCGGGGAACAAAACATCAACGTTTTGGGTCCATGGCCAGGAAACTCCCCAGACCTTAATCCCATTGAGAACTTGTGGTCGATCCTCAAGAGGTGGGTGGACAAACAAAAACCCGCAACTTCTGACAAACTCCAAGCATTGATTATGCAAGAATGGCCTGTCATCAGTCAGGATGTGGCCCAGCATGCCAGGGCAGATTGCAGAGGTCTTGAAAAAGAAGGGTCAACACTGCAAATATTGACTAATTGCATAAACTGAATGTCATTGTCAATGAAAGCCTTTGACACTTATGGAATACTTGTAATTATACTTCAGTGTACCATAGTAACTACTGACATGAAGATGTCTGTAGGACAATAGAAAAATAAGAGTTTGGGAAATTCAGTAAATAGGTTAAACAAAACATATTTTCTGGTTATGTCCAATAGGTGGTGACCTTGGTCTCTTAGTTGAAGATGGCATGCTTTATAGACACCAAAGTATTTTGAATCCAGGGGACTGGAGAAGACCCTAACCTAAGGACCCAAGCCTTCTCACATCCTCTGCCAAATGAGTCAGATTATGGACATTGTAGACCAACTCTTCAATGTCATACAAATTCTCAAACTCACTGAGGAAGTGTTTCGTGAGGTCATCTGCATAGTCACATTAGTAACAGTACAAGGCAGGGAAGAGCATAAAGTACAATGGAATGAGTCAAGAAGTTGCTGAAGTGGGAGGAAGAAAGGATGTCTTGCAACACAACAGGGCCTGTGTATAATAAGAATTGGCGGAATTCAGTTGCTTTCCATCTATTTCTTCCAATCCTCTTGGTTTTCTCTGAAACTCCATTGGAATGTGCTGTCTGATTGGCACCAACCTCTCAGAGGTGGCAGAGATCCCAATCTACAAGAAGAATCCCCTTTCATCCAAAAATACATCAACCTCCGAGTTACTCCAAGACAAACAAGGTGCATGTAGTCAAGAATGAACGTTGTGACCATGCCTATGTTCAACAGGGTAACAGGAGTTTGTCCTTTATTGTGATTTCCATCTTCTTGTCTCAAAAACTGATAATCTGTGCTGAGTGTAGCTGTTTTAACTGGGAACGTCATATGATTCTTGACATAGACCCGTTCCTGAGTGCAGCGCTCACACCCACTGTACCCATTATGGCCCTTAATGTTCTTAAGGAACGATCTTGCTGGAGCATCACAAATGAAACAATCAATATGTAAAGTGAACGATTTCCCTGCCACCTCTAAACCCTCCTGTAGTCTCCCTACCTCCTCCACAAAGTCAGACAAATATTCCCCCAAAGCATGTACTTTACTCTTGCCAGAAAAAAAACTAATAACAAAGAGCTCTTTCTCAAAAGAGACTTTGCCTAAAATTGGCCACAACGGCAAAGAAGAGCTCTTGTTTAAGGGCAAACCATCAACATTCACTTGGAGGCCAATGGTGTTGTTGGCAATGTTGGCGAGGCGGCTGAATATTGTCTTGAGATGAGACACAATGCCAAAATGTAAATACTTGCCACTCTTAATGGTTTGAACGTTGGATTCTATTTTTGACATTTGTAGGACAGTACGAGCTTGCTTTGGTAGATTTGGATGGAATTCCTTCAGCACACCAAGAAGATCTGAGAGGGTGTTCTGTGGTATATCATTTCTCAATGCCCACTCACATAACACATTGCATAACTTAGCAGAATTATTATCTTCCTCTTCTTCCTCATCAAAGCTGTCAGTTGTCACTATCGTCACCAACAAGATTTTCATCAAAATAAATTAAGCAGTCCAGATATACATAATCTTCTTCATGATTAGGCTCCTCATGTAGATTCAATTCCGGATGAACTTCTTCTGACACTTGAGAATCATTAATATCCTTCAGTGAAGATGATGAATTGGAAAACGATTGGAGTATTCTTAATGTGCGCCTTCGATTCGCCCAATAACTTCTGCCAGACAAAACTGCTTTTGGACAGCCACTACTACTGCAAGTAAATTATTCTCCAGATAAACTGATTAAATTCAGAGGATGACTGACCTTAACTCTGAGGCTTTTGTTCAGTGTAGTTTTCAGCAAATCTGTGAAAAAAAGAAGACGTGAACCAGTGTGGTATAAGTGAAGAATGTGGGTTAAATATATACGGGATATGGTACAGCTAAATTATGGACACATCATTTGATAGATTGATGTTACTTGCCTTGCAAAAGTTAGACAGTTACACATTAAATTGACAAATTTACTGTATCCAAATTAGCTAGCTAACTATTGAAGATTACCACAGAAAAGTATGGTGGCAACTAACTTGCTTAGCCAGTCAAGTTAGAAGTGCACACATCTAGATGCTAGCCTGTGATAACGTTAGCCCAAAACCAGTTACCTTAAGATAGCAACCCCCTACATAGATGTATAAGTTTACTCCCTTGCACTAGATGTGTACATTTTCATCTCAAGTTAGTTATATCCACTTTCATAGATGTTACTTAGCTAACGACTTACATGAGTCTTATTAACCAAGTGACCATAGTCAATTTAGGCTTTGTAATATTTTTATGCTAACCGTGAGCTAGTGTGGCTAACGCGCTAACGTACGCTAACATCGTAATGGCTATAACCCGAGGTTAACTTTGGGTAAGTGACTGATTTTCTGACCTATGGTGGTGGTTTAGCTTTAAAATATGTAATAATAATTGACTTACTTTTGTAAAATGGACACACAGTGAACATTAAATAACGTCATCATAGTGCTAACGTTAGCCTAGCTAGTTAACGTTAGCGCTTGCTAACTATATGCCAGTGAAATTGAATATCATGCACTTGGAAATGTAATTGTAAAACACAAAAGCGACACATAGCTGCATATTTTATGATCTTGTGAAAGTTTGCTGAATTCTGCGTGTGTACAAATTATCCGTTCTCCCTGTTTTTGTCTCGAAATGTTGATACTGGAGACTTATCAGAAGAAACTGTGTAACCTAGCATTTATAGTGGCTAAGAAATGCATTGCCAGTAATTGGAAGGTTGGTTATCCTCCCACAATGTCACACTGGATGGCAGAAAAGTCAGGAGGCCGCAGGGATGACACGGTCCAAGAATATGGGGATTGTGGCTCAGATGCACAAAGCATGTCTTTCTCCAGAATGCACTCTCTCCCGCCATTTCATGGGTATTCATTATTTCATAACTTAATTGTGTGCATTGTTTGCTGTGTCTATCAATTCCCCATTACATACATCACCAGTAGTAGCCTACATTTAATGTTAATTCCCATAATTTCTAATCTGCAATGTTTGTTTGGTTATGGTAATTTCTGTTAATGCATTTAATGTATTATTGTTACAGTCATTTACCATTCTCATTGTCGGAGTGGACGTGTTTTGCAGAACTCACAACCAATGTTACACTTGTGAGAAACAAGTTTTTGTTTATTTCATTACATTTACGAATTGACAATTTAAGACATTTGAAATAATTTATACTTTTAATTTTACTTTTGATACATAGGTATATTTAAAACCAAATACTTTGACTTTTACTGAAGTATTTTACTGAAGTATATTTTCACTTTTACTTGAGTCATTTTACTTGATTCATCTTTACTCTTACTCAAGTATGACAATTGCATACTATTTCCACCACTGCAAGGAAGCCATGTCTTTGCAGCGTATTTGCTATGATGTCTGTCAGGCTTTCCCTGGTTCTGAACCCAAACGCAGATCGGACAAGGTAGGGGGTGAAAAAGGTCTGTATTTATTGATAACAATATAATAATGAGGATGGTACGGCAGATGTGCAGACAGGGGAGTACAGATGATGGGGGGCTGAAGGTGTAGTATAGTGTTCCACAGATGGTAGACGGGTCCGGTAGCCAGGCAGGAGAGACAGGAATTCCAGGTGAACGTACTGAGGCAGAGAGAACAAGAAATCAGATGAGCAGGCAGACTGAGAATAACAAGGCAAACTGAAGATAGTAAAATAACTATGGTCTGATGCACAACATACAGAGTGTGACTAACAATCCAGCAGGGACTGCATGCCAGGTCTCGGCTTAAGTAGTGTTGTAATGATGATCAGGACCAGGTGTGATGATTACTGACGAGGAACAGGTGAGAGCAGAATCAGGTGATCCTGGAATTCCCGCCTTACACTCGTTGCCCAGCAACCGGAACAGGGCACGTTCAAGAACACAACACAAAACAGACACAGACAGACAGGAAAACAGGCTCACAGGGATGGGGTCGTGACAGATGTCAGGGTAAAGCTTCATGAAATTAAATATAGTTCAAACAATGAGAGAATTATTTAATTAACCTGTTTTTTTAATTGAATGACATAAATTGTAAAACAAACTGTGGCACATTTTCAAATCACAAAACAGTACTGATCAGGAGCTACTGTCTGTTCCAACATGATCACACAATAATTTTTACACTTGTTGAAAATCAATATCACAGAAACCAACAAAAATCCACATATTTATCTGCCGATTAAGATGTATTAAGCAAGTGAACCTCCCTGCTAATGAGTTAGTTGTTAGTAAGTGACTTAGGGTTAGGTATGGGGTTAGTAGTGACTTAGGGTGTGGTATGGCAGTGACTAAGGTTCAGGTATGGGATTAGATAGTATTTTAGGGTTATGTATGGTAGTCACTGAGGCAAGGGTTAAACTTAGATTGGAAAACAAAAAACAAACACAACAAAAAACAGAAACACACCAGGATTCGTACCACTGACACTCGCAGAGTTTGGGGTGAACATTGTAAATCTCAGGATGATGCAGTCATTTGGTTCTGGGATGTAACAACCAATACCTGCAGAAATAATGTCCAAATAGGTCAAAGTGTGAGTAGTTATACAGTATGTGCAAAACAGAAAAACAAGAAAGTTGGATAAACACATTTAGATTGTAGATACTGCACTTTTCCATTGCATTAACCATATAGTTGTTTAAAGTCATACAAAGGCAGAGTGCAGTACCTGCAATTAAGGGGTCATAGGTCAAATCAGTGTTCATGTTTTATATGCATAAAACATACTTCATAATATGATGATACATCAGTGCATTATCACTTATCTACCTACACATTTGTCTGGCTATGTCACGAGTGGGTGCATGGAGCGACCAAGACGCAGCGCAGGGATAGTGGCTAGACATTTTTATTGTTACTATGTATAAAACAACTCAAAGCCGAACTACTAAACAAAACAGACACGAACGAACAAACATTAAAACGTACAAAATCAAACACGGTAATGAAACGTAATATAGCACACTTACTGTCACTGTGACTGGAGAATATAACGACCCACGCCCCAGTGTGAAACCTACAAACCTATGTAGGATCCCTGATTAGAGACAATGCGCAGCAGCTGCCTCTAATTAGGAATCCCAACCAAACCACCACCAGATACAGAAAGAATAGACCTGTCAGACTCTGACCATGGTTACATAGAGAAGCAAATAGGCTTCTCTATGGCCAGAGCCTGACAGGCTAGCAAAAAAACGTCACTGTTGGCGTAGTTACTGCGTCTTGCATTTGTAGGGCAGAATAGTAGTGGCATCTTTTTGTAGGCACTAACTCCGCTATGGTTTGATGGACAAAGCCTATGGTGTAATTAATGGAGTTTTTGTAGGGGTTTTGGATAAATTACGAAAATAAGGTATGTGGTAAACACAGGCTTAGGAGATCTTATATGTTTTGTTCTATGAGATAATCTCCATCAGATAATGACACTTTTTGTGACTTTTGAAGCATTTATGTAATTAGAAAAAGCACACAGAGTAAAGGTCATGTTAACTGACTGATACTTTCTCATAGAACAAAACATATTAGTTCTCCTTAGCATGTGTTAACCTCAGACCTTATTTTCGGCATTTATCACAAAACCCTATTCCGAGCTCTATATTGTAGCCCTTTAATCAACAGCCAAACATAATATTTAGTTTGTATAACATTTGTGTGTATGTGTAACCAGCCATCAGCCAAGGTCACAGGAAATGAATGTCAGCTTGTATCTTTAGTGGACTGCTATTCCTTAAACTGCCAAGCGCATTTTGTAAAACAAACTTGGTTTATGTCATAGTCATGCTATTAGTTACTTTCTGTGGATTAGTTGATTATTCATTTAACATATTTATCAGAAATGGAACGGTGTGTGTGGAACACTCAATAATTTACCATATGAATTGGGTAACAGCGGAGCTTGTTATTTTTTATCCAAATGCTAATATTTTGTTGTGGAACACCTTGTCTTTCTTAATACCTGGCCATTTGGTAACACTACATTTTGCATGGGAATTATTCTTGAATAATTATGGGGAGAAAATAACTTCAGAAATTACCTTATACCATATATATATAAATATAGAGCAATATATACAGTATATATGTGGTATAATGTCATTTCTGAAATGATTTTGTGTGTGTGTGTGTGTGTGTCTTGCAGTAATTTTGTTTCCCTGCACAAGTTGTAACTCCAAAGCTACATGTACTTGACAAAACTTTTAAAAAGTAATTACAAACAGAATGTTATTTTACTGTAGTACTGTAGTTCCGAATTTTACTTTAAATCAACAATAACAGTATCATGTCAGGGTGAAACTCTTTTTAACTAAACCTGCTTCAATCCAGACTGTATCACAACCGGCAGTGATTGGGAGTCCCATAGGGCGGCACACAATTGGCCCAGCGTCGTCTGAGTTTGGCCGCTGTAGGCCGTCATTGTAAATAAGAATTTGTTCTTAACTGACTTGCCTTGTTAAATAAAAAAAGTATATTTTTTGAAACATTAGACATCATGCAAAATCTTTCACACAGGGACACTCAAAGTCAATCTTAATATGAATCATAGTTTATTGTCAGCGCTGGAGAGGTTCCAACCAACTCAATGCACCATAGTACACATGTCTGTCAGAAGCTCTGCCGGGGCAGTCTCAACAGTTGCCTTATATATGGCTATACACAGACAAGTTATATTTGCATGATTTAGCATAATTAATTAATCATGAACGTTTGCTTCATTCATGTGACCGACCAATACTGATTCATAGCATTTGACAGACCAACACCTCACAAGTCTTCTTCTCTCTACGCTGAGACCTTGAAACTGAGATATCTCGTTCTCAAAACAATGTCTGGGTGTACTGCCGAATTGCAGATACTGATAAGTGAGGATTCGTCTGATCAGTCACTTGCATGAACACAGAAATTTGTTATAAGAATAGCACAAACATTCAGATTTCCCTTATACAGTATCAGTCAGGCACTTCTGAATGTTCACCATTTTGTAAAATTCAGGATGATGCGGTCATTTGGTCCTGGGATGTAACAGCCAATACCTGTGAAAACAAGGTCCAAATAGGTCATTTTGTGTTTCCAGTATGTACACAATTCATGTGAGAAATATACTGTTGTAAATAACACTCCCTTTTCCGCTTAATTCTGCAGCTTTGCAGAGAGAGAGAAAGAGAGATATTCTAAATCATTACTCACCCACATCAGGTCTGATCACGGGTCCATTATTCCCAGTCTGAACAAGGAGCTCCCAGTAAGTGTGCTGAGCATTGTCCCCGGCAACACCGTTCACACTCTCCAGGAAAGGACCATAGTTCAGGTTGTCTGTGTAGGTAAACCTGGAAGAACAATGCTCACTGACTACTGACATAACATGAAATATTTCACACACCACATGCCAATTATAATACCCCTTATCCTTTGAAACAGCAAGAATAACACTTACTTTAGACATCGAAAACAGTAAAATGCTGTACCACTCCATGCAATAAATTACCCCTTGAACTACAGAACATTGTCTGTAAATTGGCATAAAAACTATTGCTCAAACTGTATCACCTGTATTGCACATATGAGCTATTCTAGAAATCAATCAGACAATGGAATCTAAATCTCTACTGACTTGAAGTCTGAATTGGTCTCCTGCAGTCTCCTCATGGCACCAAGTAGGATCCCTTTGAACTCGATGTCAGCACTGTAGGTCTCAATGGGTGCATTGGAGATGCTGTTGACTATTGTCAACTCGATGAGGTTTGGTCCATAAGCCTCTGTAATAAAATGTACATTTAACATTAACTATATTATAAATATACAATTACAGAGGTAAAGAAAGTAAATATGTTTTACATTACTTTCAGTCAGGATCCCAGGAACCAGCAACAGCAGAGTTGCGGAGAGAAAAGACGCCATGATCATACTCATCATGTATTCGGTTGGAAGATCAGTTGGAAGTGTATACAGTATTGCACTCATTGCTTTTTATATTAGACTTGTAGCCACTCCTTAAGTGAGTGCATATTCCTTATCTATTTTTATTAATTTGTCTTGCTGTCATGCTGTGCATTGTACGTTTCGTACTGCAAAAATCAACATTTAGTTTGTGTCATATCTTGTATATGTCACCATCAGTCAACTGTTTCAGCATACTTTAAAAAGTAAACTTGGATTATCGCTCAATGACCATCTATTTACCTTTCATAGTTTACTTGTTGTACTGATCTATAGTCCCAGTCGGTAGTAAATAGAACGTCGCGGCCCCTCCCGCCTGTGGGGAAAACAACCCGTGGTTACCTTGGTTACCCAATTGGGCCACAGCCCTGTGGGCCAATTGGGTAACCAAGGTAATGTACTTTTTTGTTGTCTGCTTGTTTCAGTCTATTGCAGTCTAAAACAGCAACACACCAGGATTTGTACCACTGACACTCGCAGAGTTTGGGGTGAACATTGTAAATCTCAGGATGATGCAGTCATTTGGTTCTGGGATGTAACAACCAATACCTGCAGAAATAATGTCCAAATAGGTCAAAGTGTGAGTAGTTATACAGTATGTGCAAAACAGAAAAACAAGAAAGTTGGATAAACACATTTAGATTGTAGATACTGCACTTTGCCATTGCATTAACCATATAGTTGTTTAAAGTCATACAAAGGCAGAGTGCAGTACCTGCAATTAAGGGGTCATAGGTCAAATCAGTGTTCATGTTTTATATGCATAAAACATACTTCATAATATGATGATACATCAGTGCATTATCACTTATCTACCTACACATTTGTCTGGCTATGTCACGAGTGGGTGCATGGAGCGACCAAGACGCAGCGCAGGGATAGTGGCTAGACATTTTTATTGTTACTATGTATAAAACAACTCAAAGCCGAACTACTAAACAAAACAGACACGAACGAACAAACGTCAAAACGTACAAAATCAAACACGATAATGAAACGTAATATAGCACACTTACTGTCACTGTGTAGGATCCCTGATTAGAGACAATGCGCAGCAGCTGCCTCTAATTAGGGATCCCACACAAACCACCACCAGATACAGAAAGAACTCTGACCATGGTTACATAGAGAAGCAAATAGGCTTCTCTATGGCCAGAGCCTGACAGTACCCCCCCCAAGGCACGGACTCCCGGACGCCAAACAAAACACACAAATACATGGGGGGGGGGTAATTTAGGGAGGGAAGATTAGTCCGTCGGTGGCGGTTCTGGCTGCGGCGAAGTGGACAGTTTTTTCCCATGCCCCTTCTTTATAACCGGACTGCTCTGGCACTGGAGTGGAGCAGACGGCTGGACCCAGACTGGGCACCGGTGGAGCGGACTGCTCTGGCTCAGGAGCAGAGCAGACGGCTGGACCCGGATTGGGCACCGGTGGAGCGGACTGCTCAGGCACTGGAGTGGAGCAGATGGCTGGACCCGGACTGGGCACCGGTGGAGCGGACTGCTCTGGCTCAGGAGCGGAGCAGACGGCTGGACCCGGATTGGGCACCGGTGGAGCGGACTGCTCTGGCTCAGGAGCGGAGCAGCCGGCTGGACCCGGATTGGGCACCGGTGGAGCGGACTGCTCAGGCACTGGAGCGGAGCAGATGGCTGGACCCGGAATGGGCACCGGTGGAGCGGACTGCTCTGGCTCAGGAGCGGAGCAGACGGCCGGACCCGGATTGGGCACCGGTGGAGCGGACTGCTCTGGCACTGGAGCGGAGCAGACGGCTGGACCCGGATTGGGCACCGGTGGAGTGGACTGCTCTGGCTCAGGAGCGGCGCAGACGGCTGGACCCGGACTGGGCAACGGTGGAGCAGACTGCTCTGGCACTGGAGCGGAGCAGACGGCTGAAACCTGGCTGAGCACCGTAGCTGGAGGTTCCAGGCTGCAGACCTTCACTGGAGGCTCCGGGCTGCGGTTCTTCGCTGGAGGCTCCGGGCTGCGGACCTTCGCTGGGGGTTCCAGGCTGCAGACCTTCACTGGAGGTTCGGGGCTGCGGACCTTCGCTGGAGGTTCGGGGCTGCGGACCTTCGCTGGAGGTTCGGGGCTGCGGACCTTCGCTGGAGGTTCGGGGCTGCGGACCTTCGCTGGAGGTTCGGGCTGCGGACCTTCGCTGGAGGTTCCGGGCTGCGGACCTTCGCTGGAGGTTCCGGGCTGCGGACCTTCGCTGGAGGCTCCGGGCTGCGGACCTTCGCTGGAGGTTCCGGGTTGATGACCTTCGCTGGAGGTTCCGGTCTAGCCATAAGCCTCGTCACTAGCGCACATCGGCGCTGGGAGTCCTTCTCCTCCTGTATTTGGAGGATCCGTGGATCCCTCGGCACATCCAGAGGAACAGTGTTCTCTCCACCACCTCGTCTGCTCCTCCTCTGATCTCTTAAAAAGCCCTCCGGTCTCTCCCTATCATGGATCGTGGGAAGACGAAGTGGTGGGCGATCCTCTTCCTCCAGCCTCTCCGGGTGCTGAGAGCGCACAGATGGTGTGGTGCTTGGAGTCGGCACGGACAGTACCGAGCTCTGGAACAGCACTGGAGGCACCGGGTTGGGAACTGGCGTTGGAGGGCTGGGACTGCCCCGATCTTCCTCTCCCTATCGCCTATCCCCTTCCGGTGAGGTCTCCTCCAGGAGCCCCCACAAGTGAGGGAACCGAAGCATGTCGTCGTTGTCGTCCTCCTCCGACGAGTGCGATTCGAACCCTCCGAGGAGTTCCGTGTCCGTATAACGACGCGGGGCTCTCTCTCTCTCCGTCTCTCCCCACTTGCGCTGCTTGGTCTCGTTGTGGTGGGTCGTTCTGTCACGAGTGGGTGCATGGAGCGACCAAGACGCAGCGCAGGGATAGTAGCTCAACATTTTTATTGTTACTATGTATAATACAACTCAAAGCCGAACTACTAAACAAAACAGACATGAACGAACAAACGTCAAAACGTACAAAATCAAACACGATAATGAAACGTAACGTTCACGAAATGAAACACCATATACAAACGTAATGTAGCACACTAACTGTCACCGTGACTGGAGAATATAACGACCCACGCCCCAGTGTGAAACCTACAGACCTATGTAGGATCCCTGATTAGAGACAATGCGCAGCAGCTGCCTCTAATTAGGGATCCCACACAAACCACCACCAGATACAGAAAGAATAGACCTGTCAGACTCTGACCATGGTTACATAGAGAAGCAAATAGGCTTCTCTATGGCCAGAGCCTGACAGGCTAGCAAAAAAACGTCACTGTTGGCGTAGTTACTGCGTCTTGCATTTGTAGGGCAGAATAGTAGTGGCATCTTTTTGTAGGCACTAACTCCGCTATGGTTTGATGGACAAAGCCTATGGTGTAATTAATGGAGTTCTTGTAGGGGTTTTGGATAAATTACGAAAATAAGGTATGTGGTAAACACAGGCTTAGGAGATCTTATATGTTTTGTTCTATGAGATAATCTCCATCAGATAATGACACTTTTTGTGACTTTTGAAGCATTTATGTAATTAGAAAAAGCACACAGAGTAAAGGTCATGTTAACTGACTGATACTTTCTCATAGAACAAAACATATTAGTTCTCCTTAGCATGTGTTAACCTCAGACCTTATTTTCGGCATTTATCACAAAACCCTATTCCGAGCTCTATATTGTAGCCCTTTAATCAACAGCCAAACATAATATTTAGTTTGTATAACATTTGTGTGTATGTGTAACCAGCCATCAGCCAAGGTCACAGGAAATGAATGTCAGCTTGTATCTTTAGTGGACTACTATTCCTTAAACTGCCAAGCGCATTTTGTAAAACAAACTTGGTTTATGTCATAGTCATGCTATTAGTTACTTTCTGTGGATTAGTTGATTATTCATTTAACATATTTATCAGAAATGGAACGGTGTGTGTGGAACACTCAATAATTTACCATATGAATTGGGTAACAGCGGAGCTTGTTATTTTTTATCCAAATGCTAATATTTTGTTGTGGAACACCTTGTCTTTCTTAATACCTGGCCATTTGGTAACACTACATTTTGCATGGGAATTATTCTTGAATAATTATGGGGAGAAAATAACTTCAGAAATTACCTTATACCATATATATATAAATATAGAGCAATATATACAGTATATATGTGGTATAATGTCATTTCTGAAATGATTTTGTGTGTGTGTGTGTGTGTCTTGCAGTAATTTTGTTTCCCTGCACAAGTTGTAACTCCAAAGCTACATGTACTTGACAAAACTTTTAAAAAGTAATTACAAACAGAATGTTATTTTACTGTAGTACTGTAGTTCCGAATTTTACTTTAAATCAACAATAACAGTATCATGTCAGGGTGAAACTCTTTTTAACTCAACCTGCTTCAATCCAGACTGTATCACAACCGGCAGTGATTGGGAGTCCCATAGGGCGGCACACAATTGGCCCAGCGTCGTCTGAGTTTGGCCGCTGTAGGCCGTCATTGTAAATAAGAATTTGTTCTTAACTGACTTGCCTTGTTAAATAAAAAAAGTATATTTTTTGAAACATTAGACATCATGCAAAATCTTTCACACAGGGACACTCAAAGTCAATCTTAATATGAATCATAGTTTATTGTCAGCGCTGGAGAGGTTCCAACCAACTCAATGCACCATAGTACA
The DNA here is from genome assembly GCA_023634145.1 of Thymallus thymallus. NCBI lineage: Eukaryota > Metazoa > Chordata > Actinopteri > Salmoniformes > Salmonidae > Thymallus > Thymallus thymallus. The sequence continues at coordinate 18,462,009 of CM042379.1, read as the reverse complement.
CATGTCTGTCAGAAGCTCTGCCGGGGCAGTCTCAACAGTTGCCTTATATATGGCTATACACAGACAAGTTATATTTGCATGATTTAGCATAATTAATTAATCATGAACGTTTGCTTCATTCATGTGACCGACCAATACTGATTCATAGCATTTGACAGACCAACACCTCACAAGTCTTCTTCTCTCTACGCTGAGACCTTGAAACTGAGATATCTCGTTCTCAAAACAATGTCTGGGTGTACTGCCGAATTGCAGATACTGATAAGTGAGGATTCGTCTGATCAGTCACTTGCATGAACACAGAAATTTGTTATAAGAATAGCACGAACATTCAGATTTCCCTTATACAGTATCAGTCAGGCACTTCTGAATGTTCACCATTTTGTAAAATTCAGGATGATGCGGTCATTTGGTCCTGGGATGTAACAGCCAATACCTGTGAAAACAAGGTCCAAATAGGTCATTTTGTGTTTCCAGTATGTACACAATTCATGTTAGAAATATACTGTTGTAAATAACACTCCCTTTTCCGCTTAATTCTGCAGCTTTGCAGAGAGAGAGAAAGAGAGATATTCTAAATCATTACTCACCCACATCAGGTCTGATCACGGGTCCATTATTCCCAGTCTGAACAAGGAGCTCCCAGTAAGTGTGCTGAGCATTGTCCCCGGCAACACCGTTCACACTCTCCAGGAAAGGACCATAGTTCAGGTTGTCTGTGTAGGTAAACCTGGAAGAACAATGCTCACTGACTACTGACATAACATGAAATATTTCACACACCACATGCCAATTATAATACCCCTTATCCTTTGAAACAGCAAGAATAACACTTACTTTAGACATCGAAAACAGTAAAATGCTGTACCACTCCATGCAATAAATTACCCCTTGAACTACAGAACATTGTCTGTAAATTGGCATAAAAACTATTGCTCAAACTGTATCACCTGTATTGCACATATGAGCTATTCTAGAAATCAATCAGACAATGGAATCTAAATCTCTACTGACTTGAAGTCTGAATTGGTCTCCTGCAGTCTCCTCATGGCACCAAGTAGGATCCCTTTGAACTCGATGTCAGCACTGTAGGTCTCAATGGGTGCATTGGAGATGCTGTTGACTATTGTCAACTCGATGAGGTTTGGTCCATAAGCCTCTGTAATAAAATGTACATTTAACATTAACTATATTATAAATATACAATTACAGAGGTAAAGAAAGTAAATATGTTTTACATTACTTTCAGTCAGGATCCCAGGAACCAGCAACAGCAGAGTTGCGGAGAGAAAAGACGCCATGATCATACTCATCATGTATTCGGTTGGAAGATCAGTTGGAAGTGTATACAGTATTGCACTCATTGCTTTTTATATTAGACTTGTAGCCACTCCTTAAGTGAGTGCATATTCCTTATCTATTTTTATTAATTTGTCTTGCTGTCATGCTGTGCATTGTACGTTTTGTACTGCAAAAATCAACATTTAGTTTGTGTCATATCTTGTATATGTCACCATCAGTCAACTGTTTCAGCATACTTTAAAAAGTAAACTTGGATTATCGCTCAATGACCATCTATTTACCTTTCATAGTTTACTTGTTGTACTGATCTATAGTCCCAGTCGGTAGTAAATAGAACGTCGCGGCCCCTCCCGCCTGTGGGGAAAACAACCCGTAGTTACCTTGGTTACCCAATTGGGCCACAGCCCTGTGGGCCAATTGGGTAACCAAGGTAATGTACTTTTTTGTTGTCTGCTTGTTTCAGTCTATTGCAGTCTAAAACAGCAACACACCAGGATTTGTACCACTGACACTCGCAGAGTTTGGGGTGAACATTGTAAATCTCAGGATGATGCAGTCATTTGGTTCTGGGATGTAACAACCAATACCTGCAGAAATAATGTCCAAATAGGTCAAAGTGTGAGTAGTTATACAGTATGTGCAAAACAGAAAAACAAGAAAGTTGGATAAACACATTTAGATTGTAGATACTGCACTTTGCCATTGCATTAACCATATAGTTGTTTAAAGTCATACAAAGGCAGAGTGCAGTACCTGCAATTAAGGGGTCATAGGTCAAATCAGTGTTCATGTTTTATATGCATAAAACATACTTCATAATATGATGATACATCAGTGCATTATCACTTATCTACCTACACATTTGTCTGGCTATGTCACGAGTGGGTGCATGGAGCGACCAAGACGCAGCGCAGGGATAGTGGCTAGACATTTTTATTGTTACTATGTATAAAACAACTCAAAGCCGAACTACTAAACAAAACAGACACGAACGAACAAACGTCAAAACGTACAAAATCAAACACGATAATGAAACGTAATATAGCACACTTACTGTCACTGTGTAGGATCCCTGATTAGAGACAATGCGCAGCAGCTGCCTCTAATTAGGGATCCCACACAAACCACCACCAGATACAGAAAGAACTCTGACCATGGTTACATAGAGAAGCAAATAGGCTTCTCTATGGCCAGAGCCTGACAGTACCCCCCCCAAGGCACGGACTCCCGGACGCCAAACAAAACACACAAATACATGGGGGGGGGGTAATTTAGGGAGGGAAGATTAGTCCGTCGGTGGCGGTTCTGGCTGCGGCGAAGTGGACAGTTTTTTCCCATGCCCCTTCTTTATAACCGGACTGCTCTGGCACTGGAGTGGAGCAGACGGCTGGACCCAGACTGGGCACCGGTGGAGCGGACTGCTCTGGCTCAGGAGCAGAGCAGACGGCTGGACCCGGATTGGGCACCGGTGGAGCGGACTGCTCAGGCACTGGAGTGGAGCAGATGGCTGGACCCGGACTGGGCACCGGTGGAGCGGACTGCTCTGGCTCAGGAGCGGAGCAGACGGCTGGACCCGGATTGGGCACCGGTGGAGCGGACTGCTCTGGCTCAGGAGCGGAGCAGCCGGCTGGACCCGGATTGGGCACCGGTGGAGCGGACTGCTCAGGCACTGGAGCGGAGCAGATGGCTGGACCCGGAATGGGCACCGGTGGAGCGGACTGCTCTGGCTCAGGAGCGGAGCAGACGGCCGGACCCGGATTGGGCACCGGTGGAGCGGACTGCTCTGGCACTGGAGCGGAGCAGACGGCTGGACCCGGATTGGGCACCGGTGGAGTGGACTGCTCTGGCTCAGGAGCGGCGCAGACGGCTGGACCCGGACTGGGCAACGGTGGAGCAGACTGCTCTGGCACTGGAGCGGAGCAGACGGCCGAAACCTGGCTGAGCACCGTAGCTGGAGGTTCCAGGCTGCAGACCTTCACTGGAGGCTCCGGGCTGCGGTTCTTCGCTGGAGGCTCCGGGCTGCGGACCTTCGCTGGGGGTTCCAGGCTGCAGACCTTCACTGGAGGTTCGGGGCTGCGGACCTTCGCTGGAGGTTCGGGGCTGCGGACCTTCGCTGGAGGTTCGGGGCTGCGGACCTTCGCTGGAGGTTCGGGGCTGCGGACCTTCGCTGGAGGTTCGGGGCTGCGGACCTTCGCTGGAGGTTCCGGGCTGCGGACCTTCGCTGGAGGCTCCGGGCTGCGGACCTTCGCTGGAGGTTCCGGGTTGATGACCTTCGCTGGAGGTTCCGGTCTAGCCATAAGCCTCGTCACTAGCGCACATCGGCGCTGGGAGTCCTTCTCCTCCTGTATTTGGAGGATCCGTGGATCCCTCGGCACATCCAGAGGAACAGTGTTCTCTCCACCACCTCGTCTGCTCCTCCTCTGATCTCTTAAAAAGCCCTCCGGTCTCTCCCTATCATGGATCGTGGGAAGACGAAGTGGTGGGCGATCCTCTTCCTCCAGCCTCTCCGGGTGCTGAGAGCGCACCGATGGTGTGGTGCTTGGAGTCGGCACGGACAGTACCGAGCTCTGGAACAGCACTGGAGGCACCGGGTTGGGAACTGGCGTTGGAGGGCTGGGACTGCCCCGATCTTCCTCTCCCTATCGCCTATCCCCTTCCGGTGAGGTCTCCTCCAGGAGCCCCCACAAGTGAGGGAACCGAAGCATGTCGTCGTTGTCGTCCTCCTCCGACGAGTGCGATTCGAACCCTCCGAGGAGTTCCGTGTCCGTATAACGACGCGGGGCTCTCTCTCTCTCCGTCTCTCCCCACTTGCGCTGCTTGGTCTCGTTGTGGTGGGTCGTTCTGTCACGAGTGGGTGCATGGAGCGACCAAGACGCAGCGCAGGGATAGTAGCTCAACATTTTTATTGTTACTATGTATAATACAACTCAAAGCCGAACTACTAAACAAAACAGACATGAACGAACAAACGTCAAAACGTACAAAATCAAACACGATAATGAAACGTAACGTTCACGAAATGAAACACGATATACAAACGTAATGTAGCACACTAACTGTCACCGTGACTGGAGAATATAACGACCCACGCCCCAGTGTGAAACCTACAGACCTATGTAGGATCCCTGATTAGAGACAATGCGCAGCAGCTGCCTCTAATTAGGGATCCCACACAAACCACCACCAGATACAGAAAGAATAGACCTGTCAGACTCTGACCATGGTTACATAGAGAAGCAAATAGGCTTCTCTATGGCCAGAGCCTGACAGGCTAGCAAAAAAAGGTCACTGTTGGCGTAGTTACTGCGTCTTGCATTTGTAGGGCAGAATAGTAGTGGCATCTTTTTGTAGGCACTAACTCCGCTATGGTTTGATGGACAAAGCCTATGGTGTAATTAATGGAGTTCTTGTAGGGGTTTTGGATAAATTACGAAAATAAGGTATGTGGTAAACACAGGCTTAGGAGATCTTATATGTTTTGTTCTATGAGATAATCTCCATCAGATAATGACACTTTTTGTGACTTTTGAAGCATTTATGTAATTAGAAAAAGCACACAGAGTAAAGGTCATGTTAACTGACTGATACTTTCTCATAGAACAAAACATATTAGTTCTCCTTAGCATGTGTTAACCTCAGACCTTATTTTCGGCATTTATCACAAAACCCTATTCCGAGCTCTATATTGTAGCCCTTTAATCAACAGCCAAACATAATATTTAGTTTGTATAACATTTGTGTGTATGTGTAACCAGCCATCAGCCAAGGTCACAGGAAATGAATGTCAGCTTGTATCTTTAGTGGACTACTATTCCTTAAACTGCCAAGCGCATTTTGTAAAACAAACTTGGTTTATGTCATAGTCATGCTATTAGTTACTTTCTGTGGATTAGTTGATTATTCATTTAACATATTTATCAGAAATGGAACGGTGTGTGTGGAACACTCAATAATTTACCATATGAATTGGGTAACAGCGGAGCTTGTTATTTTTTATCCAAATGCTAATATTTTGTTGTGGAACACCTTGTCTTTCTTAATACCTGGCCATTTGGTAACACTACATTTTGCATGGGAATTATTCTTGAATAATTATGGGGAGAAAATAACTTCAGAAATTACCTTATACCATATATATATAAATATAGAGCAATATATACAGTATATATGTGGTATAATGTCATTTCTGAAATGATTTTGTGTGTGTGTGTGTGTGTGTCTTGCAGTAATTTTGTTTCCCTGCACAAGTTGTAACTCCAAAGCTACATGTACTTGACAAAACTTTTAAAAAGTAATTACAAACAGAATGTTATTTTACTGTAGTACTGTAGTTCCGAATTTTACTTTAAATCAACAATAACAGTATCATGTCAGGGTGAAACTCTTTTTAACTCAACCTGCTTCAATCCAGACTGTATCACAACCGGCAGTGATTGGGAGTCCCATAGGGCGGCACACAATTGGCCCAGCGTCGTCTGAGTTTGGCCGCTGTAGGCCGTCATTGTAAATAAGAATTTGTTCTTAACTGACTTGCCTTGTTAAATAAAAAAAGTATATTTTTTGAAACATTAGACATCATGCAAAATCTTTCACACAGGGACACTCAAAGTCAATCTTAATATGAATCATAGTTTATTGTCAGCGCTGGAGAGGTTCCAACCAACTCAATGCACCATAGTACACATGTCTGTCAGAAGCTCTGCCGGGGCAGTCTCAACAGTTGCCTTATATATGGCTATACACAGACAAGTTATATTTGCATGATTTAGCATAATTAATTAATCATGAACGTTTGCTTCATTCATGTGACCGACCAATACTGATTCATAGCATTTGACAGACCAACACCTCACAAGTCTTCTTCTCTCTACGCTGAGACCTTGAAACTGAGATATCTCGTTCTCAAAACAATGTCTGGGTGTACTGCCGAATTGCAGATACTGATAAGTGAGGATTCGTCTGATCAGTCACTTGCATGAACACAGAAATTTGTTATAAGAATAGCACGAACATTCAGATTTCCCTTATACAGTATCAGTCAGGCACTTCTGAATGTTCACCATTTTGTAAAATTCAGGATGATGCGGTCATTTGGTCCTGGGATGTAACAGCCAATACCTGTGAAAACAAGGTCCAAATAGGTCATTTTGTGTTTCCAGTATGTACACAATTCATGTGAGAAATATACTGTTGTAAATAACACTCCCTTTTCCGCTTAATTCTGCAGCTTTGCAGAGAGAGAGAAAGAGAGATATTCTAAATCATTACTCACCCACATCAGGTCTGATCACGGGTCCATTATTCCCAGTCTGAACAAGGAGCTCCCAGTAAGTGTGCTGAGCATTGTCCCCGGCAACACCGTTCACACTCTCCAGGAAAGGACCATAGTTCAGGTTGTCTGTGTAGGTAAACCTGGAAGAACAATGCTCACTGACTACTGACATAACATGAAATATTTCACACACCACATGCCAATTATAATACCCCTTATCCTTTGAAACAGCAAGAATAACACTTACTTTAGACATCGAAAACAGTAAAATGCTGTACCACTCCATGCAATAAATTACCCCTTGAACTACAGAACATTGTCTGTAAATTGGCATAAAAACTATTGCTCAAACTGTATCACCTGTATTGCACATATGAGCTATTCTAGAAATCAATCAGACAATGGAATCTAAATCTCTACTGACTTGAAGTCTGAATTGGTCTCCTGCAGTCTCCTCATGGCACCAAGTAGGATCCCTTTGAACTCGATGTCAGCACTGTAGGTCTCAATGGGTGCATTGGAGATGCTGTTGACTATTGTCAACTCGATGAGGTTTGGTCCATAAGCCTCTGTAATAAAATGTACATTTAACATTAACTATATTATAAATATACAATTACAGAGGTAAAGAAAGTAAATATGTTTTACATTACTTTCAGTCAGGATCCCAGGAACCAGCAACAGCAGAGTTGCGGAGAGAAAAGACGCCATGATCATACTCATCATGTATTCGGTTGGAAGATCAGTTGGAAGTGTATACAGTATTGCACTCATTGCTTTTTATATTAGACTTGTAGCCACTCCTTAAGTGAGTGCATATTCCTTATCTATTTTTATTAATTTGTCTTGCTGTCATGCTGTGCATTGTACGTTTCGTACTGCAAAAATCAACATTTAGTTTGTGTCATATCTTGTATATGTCACCATCAGTCAACTGTTTCAGCATACTTTAAAAAGTAAACTTGGATTATCGCTCAATGACCATCTATTTACCTTTCATAGTTTACTTGTTGTACTGATCTATAGTCCCAGTCGGTAGTAAATAGAACGTCGCGGCCCCTCCCGCCTGTGGGGAAAACAACCCGTGGTTACCTTGGTTACCCAATTGGGCCACAGCCCTGTGGGCCAATTGGGTAACCAAGGTAATGTACTTTTTTGTTGTCTGCTTGTTTCAGTCTATTGCAGTCTAAAACAGCAACACACCAGGATTTGTACCACTGACACTCGCAGAGTTTGGGGTGAACATTGTAAATCTCAGGATGATGCAGTCATTTGGTTAGATAGATAGATAGATAGATAGATAGGTACTTTATTGATCCCCCGGGGGGGAAATTTCATTATCAAGCAGCTACAACAAAAACACAGGGCAGGTGCAAAATGCCACAACGAAAGTACACAAAAGACAGATACACGGTACATGATACATAGAGCGGCAGTATGAAAAAGTATAGAAATACAGGATATCTGGAGTGCAAAAAAAAAAGCTATAAAAGGACATTGCATAGTATGAGTGGTTGGCTGAATATGTACACTATACATTGGTGGATGTTGGATGGTTAACTATACTATACAGGTTGATGGCAGAGAAATACTTCAGTAGCTAATGCGTATGATATGAGCGAGGGTAATAATAGTTTACTTAATAGACAGACTGGGTAAATGAACAGGTAAGTGAAAATTTTGCATGGTTAAATTAGCTGTACAGTTAGGTATACAGTTATATTTACAGATAAGTGAATACTTGCATGTTTACACAAACTGTACAGGTAAATGACAGGAAGAGATACTTTAATAGCTAAATGTGTGTATGATATCATTGGGGTAATAATAGTAATTCCCTTAAAATACAGTCCTTAGTGCGCAGGGTTTAATTACAGACAACTGCACTTATTGCACATTTGATATACTAAAAGCAATGAGAAAAGGTGCAACTGGCAGGATACTAATATGCATTCCTGAGTGAATGCCTAGGTCCAATAATTACTTACAATATTGCATGTGATATAATATAACAACTGTACATGGGTATGTATATACAGACCTGTATGAATAAGTAGGTCCTCAGTGGATGAGTGCTGACGGAACAGAGTTACTCACGGATGGATGCATAATTGTTAAACTAGGTCCTAGATGTAACAACCAATACCTGCAGAAATAATGTCCAAATAGGTCAAAGTGTGAGTAGTTATACAGTATGTGCAAAACAGAAAAACAAGAAAGTTGGATAAACACATTTAGATTGTAGATACTGCACTTTGCCATTGCATTAACCATATAGTTGTTTAAAGTCATACAAAGGCAGAGTGCAGTACCTGCAATTAAGGGGTCATAGGTCAAATCAGTGTTCATGTTTTATATGCATAAAACATACTTCATAATATGATGATACATCAGTGCATTATCACTTATCTACCTACACATTTGTCTGGCTATGTCACGAGTGGGTGCATGGAGCGACCAAGACGCAGCGCAGGGATAGTGGCTAGACATTTTTATTGTTACTATGTATGTATGTATGTATGACTGCTCTGGCACTGGAGTGGAGCAGACGGCTGGACCCAGACTGGGCACCGGTGGAGCGGACTGCTCTGGCTCAGGAGCAGAGCAGACGGCTGGACCCGGATTGGGCACCGGTGGAGCGGACTGCTCAGGCACTGGAGTGGAGCAGATGGCTGGACCCGGACCCGAACCCTCCGAGGAGTTCCGTGTCCGTATAACGACGCGGGGCTCTCTCTCTCTCCGTCTCTCCCCACTTGCGCTGCTTGGTCTCGTTGTGGTGGGTCGTTCTGTCACGAGTGGGTGCATGGAGCGACCAAGACGCAGCGCAGGGATAGTAGCTCAACATTTTTATTGTTACTATGTATAATACAACTCAAAGCCGAACTACTAAACAAAACAGACATGAACGAACAAACGTCAAAACGTACAAAATCAAACACGATAATGAAACGTAACGTTCACGAAATGAAACACCATATACAAACGTAATGTAGCACACTAACTGTCACCGTGACTGGAGAATATAACGACCCACGCCCCAGTGTGAAACCTACAGACCTATGTAGGATCCCTGATTAGAGACAATGCGCAGCAGCTGCCTCTAATTAGGGATCCCACACAAACCACCACCAGATACAGAAAGAATAGACCTGTCAGACTCTGACCATGGTTACATAGAGAAGCAAATAGGCTTCTCTATGGCCAGAGCCTGACAGGCTAGCAAAAAAATGTCACTGTTGGCGTAGTTACTGCGTCTTGCATTTGTAGGGCAGAATAGTAGTGGCATATTTTTGTAGGCACTAACTCCGCTATGGTTTGATGGACAAAGCCTATGGTGTAATTAATGGAGTTTTTGTAGGGGTTTTGGATAAATTATGAAAATAAGGTATGTGGTAAACACAGGCTTATATGTTTTGTTTTGTTCTATGAGATCATCTTCATCAGCTAATGCCACTTTTTGTAACTTTTGAAGCATTTATGTAATTAGAAAAATCACAGAGCACATAATTAGTAAAGGTCATGTTAACTGACTGATACTTTCTCATAGAACAAAACATATAAGTTCGTCTTAGCCTGTGTTAACCTCAGACCTTATTTTCGGCATTTATCACCAAACCCTATTCCGAGCTCTATATTGTAGCCCTTTAATCAACAGCCAAACATAATATTTAGTTTGTATAACATTTGTGTGTATGTGTAACCAGCTATCAGCCAAGGTCACAGGAAATGAATGTCAGCTTGTATCTTTAGTGGATTACTATTCCTTAAACTGCCAAGCGCATTTTGTAAAACTAACTTGGTTTATGTCATAGTCATGCTATTAGTCAATTTCTGTGGATTAGTTGATTATTCATTTAACATATTTATCAGAAATGGAACGGTGTGTGTGGAACACTCAATAATTTACCATATGTGTCACGTTCGGGTGTGTAGAGAGACCAAGGCGCAGCGTATCGATAGTTCGACATGTTTATTGAACTAACTGACGAACCATACAAAATAACATATAATGAAAAGAACACACGTAGCACGACACGAGACAATATACAACAATGAACCACGCCGTAGCACTGGACATGGACAATTAAGTAGGATCCCTAATTAGAGGTAATGCATGGCAGCTGCCTCTAATTAGGGATCCCACACACAACACCACATAGACGTAGAAATACTAGATCTGCCAGACTCTGACCATAGAACTATAGAGAAGCAAAGCTTCTCTATGGCCAGAGCCTGACAGTACCCCCCCCCCAAAGGCGCGGACTCCCGGCCGCAAGAAAAACAAACACAAACATGAGGGAAGGGTAAGGGAGGAAAAACATCACACAATCGCAGGTGGCGGTTCCGGCCCCGGCGAAGTGGATAGCTTCCTCCCCATTTCTACTGGGCCCGGACTGGGCACTGGTGTGGCAGGCAACTCAGACCATTTAAAGGGGCAACCCACTAGTCCAGGAAATGACCATGGTGGGGCAAAAGGCTCAGGCCATGGAGCGGGGCAAATAACCGGGCTAGAACTGGGCACCGGTGTGGCAGGCGACTCCGGCCATATAAAGGGGCAACCCACCGGTCCTGGAAACAACAATGGTGGGGAAATAAGTTCAGGCCATGGAGCGGGGCAAATAACCGGGCCAGGACTGAGCACCGGTGTGGCAGGCGACTCCGGCCATATAATCATCACGGAAGGCTCCGGGCTGTCGAGCGTCACGGGAGGCTCCGGGCTGTCGAGCGTCACGGGAGGCTCCGGGCTGTCGAGCGTCCCGGGAGGCTCCGGGCTGTCGAGCGTCACGGGAGGCTCCGGGCTGTCAAGCGTCACGGGAGGTTCCGGGCTGTCGAGCGTCACGGGAGGTTCCGGGCTGTCGACCATCACGAGAGGCTCCGGGCTGTCGACCATCACGGGAGGCTCCGGGCTGTCGATCATCACGAGAGGCTCCGGGATGTCGAGGCGCACCGACGGTCTGATGCGTGGAGCTGGCACTGGAGGCACCTGGCTGGGCACACGCACTGGAGGTCGAGTGCGGGGAGTCGGCACGGGACGTACCGGACTGTAGAGGCGCACTGGAGGCCTGGTGCGTGGAGCTGGCACTGGAGGAACCTGGCTGGGCACACGCACTGGAGGTCGAGTGCGGGGAGTCGGCACGGGACGTACCGGACTGGGGAGGCGCACTGGAGGCCTGGTGCGTGAAGCCGGAACTGGAGGAACCTGGCTAGGCACACGCACTGGAGGTAGAGTGCGGGGAGTCGGCACGGGACGTACCGGACTGGGGAGGCGCACTGGAGGCCTGGTGCGTGAAGCCGGAACTGGAGGAACCTGGCTAGGCACACGCACTGGAGGTTGAGTGCGGGGAGTCGGCACGGGACGTACCGGACTGGGGAGGCGCACTGGAAGCCTGGTGCGTGAAGCCGGAACTGGAGGAACCTGGCTAGGCACACGCACTGGAGGTTGAGTGCGGGGAGTCGGCACGGGACGTACCGGACTGGGGAGGCGCACTGGAAGCCTGGTGCGTGGAGTCGGCACTGGTGGCACATGACTAATAACACGCGCTTCAGGGCGAGTGCGGGGAGCAGGCACCTGACGTACCGGATTGGAGAGGCGCACTGGAGGCTTGGTGCGTGGAGTCGGCACTGATGGCACCGGACTGGTGACACGCACCTCAGGGCGAGTGCGAGGAGCAGGCACCTGACGTACCGGATTGGAGAGGCGCACTGGAGGCTTGGTGCGTGGAGTCGGCACTGATGGCACCGGACTGGTGACACGCACCTCAGGGCGAGTGCGAGGAGCAGGCACATGACGTACCGGACTGGAGAGGCGCACTGGAGTGTAGCAGACGGCCGGACCCAGACTGGGCACCGGTGGAGCGGACTGCTCTGGCATTGGAGTAGAGCAGACGGCCGGACCCCGACTGGGTACCGGTAAAGCGGACTGCTCTTTCATGGGAGTGGAGTAGGCGACTGGACACGGATCATTCAACTCCGACATTTCCCGTTCTACTTCCTCCGCTATCTCCCACATCTCCTCCAAAACGTCTCCAAAATTTCTCTCCAAATACTCCTCCTCTTCTACACTTTGCGCCCCCCATTTATAATTTGGGCACAGTGTATCCCACATGGAGAGTGGTACTGGTGCGTCCTCTTCCTTACCAGACCACCCCCATAGCCCCCCCCCGAAATTTTCCTGGGGTTGACTACGGGCTCCGTTTCCTCCTTTTCCTCGATTTCGTCTTTGTCCTCCTTTCTTCTCCGTTGCTCCCGATTTACGCTGCTTGGTCGGGTGGTGGTTCATTCTGTCACGTTCGGGTGTGTAGAGAGACAAAGGCGCAGCGTATCGATAGTTCGACATGTTTATTGAACTAACTGACGAACCATACAAAATAACATATAATGAAAAGAACACACGTAGCACGACACGAGACAATATACAACAATGAACCACGCCGTAGCAATGGACATGGACAATTAAGTAGGATCCCTAATTAGAGGTAATGCATGGCAGCTGCCTCTAATTAGGGATCCCACACACAACACCACATAGACGTAGAAATACTAGATCTGCCAGACTCTGACCATAGAACTATAGAGAAGCAAAGCTTCTCTATGGCCAGAGCCTGACAATATGAATTGGGTAACAGCGGAGCTTGTTATTTTTTATCCAAATGCAAATATTTTGTTGTGGAACACCTTGTCTTTCTTAATACCTGGCCATTTGGTAACACTACATTTTGCATGGGAATTATTCTTGAATAATTATGGGGGAAAAATAACTTCAGAAATGACCTTATACCATATATATATATATATATACCGTATATAGAGCAATATATACAGTATATATGTGGTATAATGTCATTTCTGAAATGATTTTGTGTGTGTGTGTGTGTGTCTTGCAGTAATTTTGTTTCCCTGCACAAGTTGTAACTCCATAGCTACATGTACTTGACAAAACTTTTAAAAAGTAATTACAAACAGAATGTTATTTTACTGTAGTACTGTAGTTCCGAATTTTACTTTAAATCAACAATAACAGTATCATGTCAGGGTGAAACTCTTTTTAACTCAACCTGCTTCAATCCAGACTGTATCACAACCGGCAGTGATTGGGAGTCCCATAGGGCGGCACACAATTGGCCCAGCGTCGTCTGAGTTTGGCCGCTGTAGGCAGTCATTGTAAATAAGAATTTGTTCTTAACTGACTTGCCTTGTTAAATAAAATACAAATATTTTTTGAAACATTAGACATCATGCAAATTCTTTCACACAGGGACACTCGAAGTCAATCTTAATATGAATCATAGTTTATTGTCAGCGCTGGAGAGGTTCCAACCAACTCAATGCACCATAGTACACATGTCTGTCAGAAGCTCTGCCGGGGCAGTCTCAACAGTTGCCTTATATATGGCTATACACAGACAAGTTATATTTGCATGATTTAGCATAATTAATTAATCATGAACGTTTGCTTCATTCATGTGACCGACCAATACTGATTCATAGCATTTGACAGACCAACACCTCACAAGTCTTCTTCTCTCTACGCTGAGACCTTGAAACTGAGATATCTCGTTCTCAAAACAATGTCTGGGTGTACTGCCGAATTGCAGATACTGATAAGTGAGGATTCGTCTGATCAGTCACTTGCATGAACACAGAAATTTGTTATAAGAATAGCACAAACATTCAGATTTCCCTTATACAGTATCATTCAGGCACTTCTGAATGTTCACCATTTTGTAAAATTCAGGATGATGCGGTCATTTGGTTCTGGGATGTAACAGCCAATACCTGTGAAAACAAGGTCCAAATAGGTCATTTTGTGTTTCCAGTATTTACACAATTCATGTGAGAAATATACTGTTGTAAATAACACTCCCTTTTCCGCTTAATTCTGCAGCTTTGCAGAGAGAGAGAAAGAGAGATATTCTAAATCATTACTCACCCACATCAGGTCTGATCACGGGTCCATTTTCCCCAGTCTGAACAAGGAGCTCCCAGTAAGTGTGCTGAGCATTGTCCCCGGCAACACCGTTCACACTCTCCAGGAAAGGACCATAGTTCAGGTTGTCTGTGTAGGTAAACCTGGAAGAACAATGCTCACATGTGGTGTGTCAAATATTTTCATAACATGAAATATTTGACACACCACATGCCAATTATAATACCCCTTATCCTTTGAAACAGCAAGAATAACACTATTACTTTAGACATCGAAAACAGTAAAAGGCTGTACCACTCCATGCAATAAATTACCCCTTGAACTACAGAACATTGTCTGTAAATTGGCATAAAAACTATTGCTCAAACTGTATCATCTGTATTGCATAAATCAATCAGACAATGGAATCTAAATGTCTACTGACTTGAAGTCTGAATTGGTCTCCTGCAGTCTCCTCATGGCACCGAGTAGGATCCCTTTGAACTCGATGTCAGCACTGTAGGTCTCAATGGGTGCATTGGAGATGCTGTTGACTATTGTCAACTCGATGAGGTTTGGTCCATAAGCCTCTGTAATAAAATGTACATTTAACATTTTAACTATATTATAAATATACAATTACAGAGGTAAAGAAAGTAAATATGTTTTACATTACTTTCAGTCAGGATCCCAGGAACCAGCAACAGCAGAGTTGCGGAGAGAAAAGACGCCATGATCATACTCATCATGTATTCAGTTGGAAGATCAGTTGGAATTTTATACAGTACTGCACTCATTGCTTTTTATATTAGACTTGTAGCCACTCCTTTAGTGAGTGCATATTCTGTATCTAGGCAACATGTTAGCAAGGACTGAAAATAATCTGATTTTTATTCATTTGTCTTGCTGTCATGCTGTGCATTGTACGTTTTGTACTGCAAAAATCAACATTTAGTTTGTGTCATATCTTGTATATGTCACCATCAGTCAACTGTTTCAGCATACTTTAAAAAGTAAACTTGGATTATCGCTCAATGACCATCTATTCACCTTTCATAGTTTACTTGTTGTACTGATCTATAGTCCCAGTCGGTAGTAAATAGAATGTTGCGGCCCCTCCCGCCTGTGGGGAAAACAACCCGTGGTTACCTTGGTTACCCAATTGGACCACAGCCCAGTCACTTTTTTCCAATGTACTTTTTTTGTTGTCTGCTTGTTTCAGTCTATTGCAAAACTACATACAAGAAAAGTACAACATATCTAAAGATGACTTTTTAACATTCTCTGCTCCCAAGCGTTCTCACTTCTTAGAAAAACGTAATAATGTAGGGTAGCCAAACTCATATTCAAAGACGAGTGGACGGAACAGTATTTATTCATTCTCCCCGCAACCAGCACAAAACCAATGTGCCTGATATGCATTGAATCCGTAGCTCTCGTGAAAAGTGCCAATGTTAAGCACCATTATGACACCAGGCATAGTAAATTCGATCAGACGTATCCCCTGAACACTGAGGTGAGAACATACAAGATTAACCAACTCAAATCCCAATATGAGAGGTCCACCAAAGTCCTTGTCAATTCCTTGACAGCCCAACAACGTGCAATTGACTGTTCACTGAGGATAGCTTGGGTTTTGGGTAAACACTAAAAAACATTTTCAGACGTTGAGATGGTAAAAGAACACATGTGTGAAGTTGCTGACAGCTTGCTTGAATATTATCAAAAAGATGAGCTCAGGGAAAAAGATCAAACAGATCCCACTGTCAGATTCCACAGCAATGAGGAGAACTGAAATATTAGCTGAATATTTAACTTCACAACTTGATGAGGCCATTCAGAATGCACCATGCATTTCATTAGCTGTAGATTAATCAGCAGATAATACTGATAATGCCCAGCTACTGGTGTTTGTCAGATTTTATAAGGAAACAAAGAAGGAATTCTGTGAGGAGCTGTTGGGCTTATCACATCTAGAAGCACACACACAGGGAGAGTATATCCATGAGGGATGCTGACAAAAAGGGGGGTAGACCTGAAGTCAGTGGTCTCCATCACCACAGATGGAGCTCCAGCCATGATAGGAAAAGGGAGGGGACTGGTTGCACGCTTGAAAGAGGACCACCCTGACCTGACATCATTTCACTGCATCATCCATCAATCTGTCCTGTGTGCCAGTCTGGGAAAAGAGTATTCTTAGGTCATGACAACAATGATGAAACTGATCAACTTTTTTGAAAGCAACATCATCTCTACAACACCGCCTGCTACGAGGCATTCTGACAGAGGCCAATGGCAATTTTGATGACTTACTACTGCACAACAATGGCTCAGAAAAGGCAGGGTTTTGGAACGCTTTTGGGCCATTCAGGAGTAAATCAAAGCTTTCTTATCAGAGCAAAACAGTGACAAGGCAACTCAGTTTTCTGAGTTATTGGAAGATTTGGAGAAGATGGAAACAATTGCATTTTTGACAGACATTACATCACACCTTAATCAACTGAATTGATTGGAGCTTTTCAAGAATGATCTCCATGGAGAACTTATCCACTTCCCCAATCATCTGATGCAAACGCAGGGAGACAAAGGTGTTCCCAACCATGTTGAAAGATGGTGCCTGCAGATGATGTCCCTGTTCTCAAGAAACTGGCACAATACATGCTAACCGTGCTTGGCTCCACACACAGCTGTGAATCAGCCTTCTCCACAATGAACTTTATTAAAAACAAATACCGCACCAGGCTCACCAATGAACACATGCAAAGTGTAATTTCTCTCATTAATGCAGGGCAAGGCCCAGAGTGATTTTTACATGAATATTGCATGGCCCACAGTGATGTTCTGTGCATTCAGATTATTATTTTTGTTAAACTCTCCTTTGTTATCCAGAAAACATTACAACATTATTGTATTTAAATTAAAAAATGTAATTCACAGTACACTTTTTGCATACACAATTATGCAACCACTTTTGTTCTTCAGCAATGTTGATGCAATGTTGCACATGTTTACATTCGAAATAAGTTGTACAGTAATTCAAATTCTTAGTCTCATTTAATGTATTTAATTTACATTTTATATAACAACATATTTCCTAAGTCGTAGATGACTATGTTTGTTACTACACTGTACCACAGCGCAAATAAAGGATGATATCTATCTGGACCTTTGCCACCTAGGAAATTTGTGTCACTGGACATTCTCAATTAGTAGTTGAGTACACCTGATATAGGGCTTTACGTATGCCACTTTTCATGTCGGCGCTAACGTTAGCCACGTGAGTAAGTGCTAGCTTCCAACCAGGGCACGGTTTCCTACAACAGCTGATGATGTAACATGCGCTTCCCAAAACACCACACATAGAGTATGGTCTCTGCTGAGACAATCAGTGACCCCACCTCCGCCCCTGCTCCCCCTGGACTGATCCTCAACACCCCCCTTCCCCCCACCTCCCCACCTGGGCTGGCTTTCACCACCAACCAAGTGAAGAGAGAGCTGGAGAGACTACATCAGTGGAAAGCGGCGGGCCCTGATGGCATCAGCCCAAGAGTGCTTAGGGTCTGTGCTGACCAACTGTGTGGAATACTCCAGCGTCTTTTCAACCTTAGCCTGAGCCTAGAAAGGGTCCCTGTGCTGTGGAAAACATCCTGCCTCGTCCCAGTGCCCAAGAAGGCACACCCCACTGTCCTGAATGACTTCAGACCTGTAGCGCTAACATCCCACATCATGAAGACCCTGGAAAGGTTAGTCCTCGCTCACCTCAGACCCCTGGTGTGTTCATCAATGGACCCCCTGCAGTTCAGTTTGCATACCAGCGCAACATTGGAGTGGATGATGCAATCATCTACCTTCTGCAGAGGGCCTACTCTCACCTGGACAACGCAGGTTGCACTGTGAGGGTTATGTTTTTTGACTTCTCCAGTGCCTTCAATACCATTCAGCCCCTGCTACTGGGTGAGAAGATGAGGAGGATGAAAGTGGAAGCACCCTTAGTCTCCTGGGTCACGGACTACCTGACCGGAAGGCCACAATTTGTGCGACTACAGAGCTGTGTTTCAGAACGGGCAGTTAGCAACACAGGGGCCCCCCAGGGAACGGTCCTGTCCCCCTTCCTGTTCACCCTCTACACCTCAGACTTCAGATATAACTCTGAAACATGCCACCTACAGAAGTTCTCGGATGACTCTGCTATTGTAGGGTGCATCAGGGGTGGGCAGGAGGAGGAGTACAGGAGCACAATCAGTGACTTTGTGTTGTGGTGTGAGCAGAACCACCTTCAGCTCAACATCAGCAAAACAAAGGAGATGGTGGTGGACTTCAGGAGAACCAAGGCACAACTGACTGCAGTCCCTATACAGGGGATGGATGTGGAAATGGTTGGGTCATACAAGTTCCTGGGAGTCCATATGGACAACAGGCTGGAATGGGCCGGTAACACCGGGGCCCTGTACAAAAAGGGCCAGAGCCGACTCTACTTTCTGAGGAGACTCAGGTCCTTCAACGTGTGCAGTAAACTACTGCATACCTTCTACCAGTCTGTGGTGGCCAGTGCAATCTTTTTTGCAGTGGTGTGCTGGGGAGCAAACATCAAAGCCGGTGATGCTTCTCGGGTAAATAAGCTGATCAGGAAGGCTAGCTCTGTCCTGGGGATGAGCCTTGACACTCTAGAGGAGGTGGCGGAGAGACGGATCCTGGCCAAACTGCTGGCCATCATGGACAACGTCACCCACCCTCTGCACGCTATGGTTATGACGCAGAGGAGCACTTTCAGTCACAGACTGATCCCACCACGGTGTGCCAGCTACAGGAGGTCCTTCCCGCCGGCGGCTATTAGACTATATAATGCCTCACCGGGGTGCCGTGCCGTCGGCAACATAGATCTGGAACTGTTGGGGTGCTAGGACCTAGTTTAACAATTATGCATCCATCCGTGAGTAACTCTGGTCCATCAGCACACATCCACTCAGGACCTATTTATTCATACAGGTCTGTATATACATACTCATGTACAGTTGTTATATCATATCACATGCAATATTGTAAGTAATTATTGGACTTAACTTACGTAGGCATTCACTCAGGAATGCATATTATTAGTATCCTGCCAGTTGCACCTTTTCTCATTGCTTTTAGTATATCGAATGTGCAATACGTGCAGTTGTCTGTAATTATACCCTGCGCACTAAGGACTGTATTTTAAGGGAATTACTATTATTACCCCAAATTATATCATACACACATTTAGCTATTAAAGTATCTCTTCCTGTCATTTACCTGTACAGTTTATGTAACCATGCAAGTATTCACTTATCTGTAAATATAACTGTATATTTACCTGTACAGCTAATTTAACCATGCAAAATAGTCACTTACCTGTTCATTTAGCCAGTCTGTATATTAAGTAAACTATTATACCCTCGCTCATATCATACGCATTTTTAGCTACTGAAGTATTTCTCTGCCATCAACCTGTATAGTATAGTTAACCATCCAACATCCACCAATGTATAGTGTACATATTCAGCCAACCACTCATACTATGCAATGTCTTTTTATAGCTTTTTTTTTGCACTCCAGATATCTTGTATTTCTATACTTTTTCATACTGCCGCTATATGTATCATGTACCGTGTATCTGTCTTTTGTGTACTTTCGTTGTGGCATTTTGCACCTGCCCTGTGTTTTGTTGTAGCTGCTTGACAATGAAATTTCCCCCCCGGGGGAGCAATAAAGTATCTATCTATCTATCTATCTATCTATCTATCTATCTATCTATCTATCTATCTATCTATCTATCTATCTATCTATCTATCTATCTATCTATGGTCGCTAAGTGCGTAGTTGGAGGATGTGTTGATACTGATAGGATCAAAAGAAAGGGAGCACTGCTCTCAGATCAGCTTTCTCCATTTAAATATTTCTTTAACATTATATTATTTCACAATACTGACGACGGATCAGTTCCTAAAGCAGGGGTCTCCAACCTTTTCTAGCATGAGAGCTACTTTTAAAAAATTAAACATGCCGTGAGCTACTCATTTTTTTCTAGCTTTCAAATAGGCACGTTCTTCTCCTCTCCCCTGCAACTCTTCCCTGTGTCCTTAGTGTAGCCTACAAGAGAAATTAGTGAACTATGTTTTTTGTCAATACACCTGGTAAAATAATGTTTAATGAACAACTCTAAGTTTATTTACTTTTTTTTTTTATTTAACCTTTATTTAACTAGGCAAGTCAGTTAAGCACCGTCCGAGTTTGGCCGATGTAGGCCGTCATTGTAAATAAGTATTTGTTCTTAACTGACTTGCCTTTTTAAAAAAGGTTTGTTAAATACAAAAAGTTTTGTGGACAGATGTTGCTCTCAGGTTTTGCAATGAAACAAATGTGTGGTTGAATTTATTCTGCCACTGTGTCTTCTTATTCTCTCGGCCTTAGGCCTATATATAACGGTGTCAAGGCATACTGCATGAACTAACAGGTTTTATAGCAAACAATGCAATTATCATAAGGTTGTAATATGGCAATAGTTTTTCCTGGCTTGGCTTCCACGGTGACACCGCTACTACACACAATAATACCAAGGTCAATATCCGCATGTGAAGTAGATAGCTAGCTGTAAAATCGGCTAAACCTTCTGACCTATCAATTTAGGAATCTATCTCACAGAGTTCAACTTGCAGTTCGTCTCTGCCCAGAGCGAGAGCAGAGTACATTTCCTTCCCACAGAGATATTTTTGAGGAGATGGGAAACTCTATTAGAATCGTATTAATGCCCATTGTTGTGCGTTTCCGATGTGTCTTCAATTAGCAGCACGGTGCATTTTGGGGGATTCTGAGACAAGGACTTCCTTCAAGGAGTGAATGGGAATCAGTTGGGCGCTAGCTCAAAAACCAAACAAAACCAAAACCGGAGCCTCGCTGCGAGCAGCAAACGGGTGTGCGCAGCTTCCCACACCCCCTCAGCACGCCGGAACCACTCATCCACCGCAGGGGCTTGGGTCTGGCTCGTGTGCCAGGGTACCAGGGCCGGCTGGTACCCTAAAATACACTGGAAGGGTGTGAGATTAGTGGAGGAGTGGCGGAGTGGCGGAGCGAGTTCTAGGCATACTCCCCCCATACTCCCCTGGACGGTCCTGACAATAACCCCTCTTACACGTAGTGCACGTAGTGCATGAAGTGACGTACTCTCTTACATCCTTGCCCAACTTAGTCCACCAGTATTTGCCACTCAGTGCGCTGATGGTTCTGCCGATACCAGAATGCCCAGGAAGCTGGCGTAGTGTGGGCCCAGGTTAGGAGACGGTCACGCACTGTAGTGGGAACATACTGCCGATCAGGAGGGCACGATGCAGGTAGGGGCGGGGTCGGTGGATAGCACTAGACGGATGTCAGTGTCTAGATGCCATGATATAGGTGCCACAGTCAGCGAGGAAGGAATGATGGGTGTCTCCTCTCGGACGTGGTCACCTCCCTCATAGAGCCAGGAGAGTGCGTCCGTCTTCACATTTTTGGAATCGGGGCGATAGGAGAGGGTGAACTGAAAGCGAAGAATAGAGCACACCTGGCCTGCCTGGAATTCAAACGCCTCGCTGCCCTGACGTGGATGACGTGCACCCTCCAGCCAGTGTCGCCATGTTTTCAACACCTTTCTCACTGCTAAGAGCTCCCGGTCGCCCAGATCATAATTCCTCTCTACGGCGGTTAGCTTACGGGAGTAGAAGGCACATGGACGCAGCCAAGTATGGGTTCCAATACGTTGAGATAGAACAGCTCCTACTCCCATCTCTGATGCGTCCACCTCCACGATAAACGGGAGAGAGGGGTCTGGATGGGCTAACACAGGAGCGGTGGTGAAACAGGACTTCAGGGACTCGAACGCTCTTTCTGCAGCCGCTGTCCATCCAAGTCGAGCAGGTCCTCCCCTCAGCAGAGAGGTGACAGGTGCCACTACAGAGCTGATCCCTCGGAAGAACTTCCGGAAATAATTTGTGAATCCCAGGAAGCGCTGTAATCCCTTGATCGAGGTGGGAACTGGCCAGGCTGTTACGGCCTCAATCCGCTGCTCCTCCATCTCCACACCTGCTGCAGAAATGCGGTATCCAAGGAAGGACACAGTGGGTTGGAAGAAATGGCACTTCTCTGCCTTGGCATACAGGTTGTGCTCCAACAGCCTTCCAAGCACCGCCCGTACCAAAGGGACATGCTGGTCTCGCGTAGCAGTGTACACAAGAATGTCATCAATGTACACTACCATTCCGCAACCAAGCATGTCCCTAAACACCTCATTGACAAATGCCTGGAAGACAGAAGGAGCATTAGAGAGACCATAGGGCATTACCAGGTATTCGTAGTGCCCGGAAGTGGTGCTGAAGGCAGTTTTTCACTCGTCCCCCTCTCTTATGTGCACCAGGTTGTAGGCGCTGCGTAAATCCAGCTTTGTGAAAATCTGCGCCCTGTGCAGTTGCTCCATGCTGGTAGGTATGAGGGGTAAGGGGTAACTGTACTTCACCGTGATCTTGTTAAATGACCGATAGTCTATGCAGGGTTGCTAACCCCTGTCTTTCTTCTTGACAAAAGAAAAACTAGACAAAACAGGAGAGATGGACGTATATATTTCTCAATCTCACTTTCCATCTACAAACTAAATATACTTTCCTGCAACCCGCCTCACCCAATGTGGAACGGATCTGCTATTTCTTTTTGCCATATAACTGGATCCTCCGACTGAAACTAGCCAGCTAACTAGCTAACTAGCTACTAGCTATTAGCCATTGTTAGCCACTGTTAGCAGCCCTGCACCAGCCAGCTTTAGCTCGGACAATATCGGCCAGTCTGCACAGTGCGCTACCAACCCAGTGCATATCGGATTGCTTTCTCTACCACATCACCGGATTTCTGCCACAATCACTGGACCATTACACCGGATTATCGCAGCTAGCTAGCTGCAACCGAGTGGCTGTTGTTGGCTAACACCATTGTCCCGAAGTATGCACCATTTAGCCTTGAGCTAGCCTCGAGCTAGGCCCATCTCCCGGATAGCAGTCCAAGTTTACTAGCTAATTACAGTACCTCTTCGCCAACTGGCCTGGACCTTCTATTGTCGACACGGAGCCTCGCCGATTCATCACGACTGGTCTGCCGACGTAATCGTCCAATGTGGTTTCAACAGGCTTTTCCGTTGCAACGTTGCCGACGACCCATCTGCTAGCCCCGGCCCGCTAGCATTCTGAACGCTGTGCCTCCCGCTCGCCTAGCACAGTACCGGCTACCAAGCTGCTCCCTGGCTCACCTCTAGCTGCTCATTGGACCTTACGATCACTCGGCTACACAGCTGAGGCCTGCTGGACTGATCATCGGCCAGGAGGTCGATGTTCCTGTTAAGGTCGAGTCAATTCAAATCTGGTATTGGAACAAAACGATTACTACGCTGTTTAAATCATCTATGTATTTTATTCTAGCAAATCCTTAAATGGTAAATATGAAGTTCGTATATACAGGCTCACTGTGACACCACGCAGGGCAAACAGCAAGCAGGGCATCAGAAGAGAGAGAGAGAGAGAGAGAGAGCGCGAGAGAGCGCAAGAGAGCGCGAGAGAGAGAGTGTGTGAGCAAACTGACACAACGACAGGTATACGGGACCCAAAAGCGGACACGGAGGCAGGGATATGATTGACTGTTTAATAGGAAATATGGGGCAAGACAGGTTCGTAGTCAATGACAGGCAATGTTCGTAACAGGGAATCTGAATGGCAGTCGTCCAATAAGGGGAGTCAGGCTCATAGTCGTAGTTCAGGCAGCGTTCGGTACCGGGAATCAGAAGACTGGCAGTGCAGAGGAGTAGACAGGCTCGTAATCCGTAATGCAAGCAGGGTTCGTTTGGCAGCAGATCAGAAGGTCGAAGGCACATGAGGGGGCTAGACAGGAACGTAATCCAACAGGCAGGTAGAGGTCCAAATACCGGGAAACAGACTGGCAGAGTTAGTAATACAGGAGAGTGCTGGAAACGACTGACTAGGCAAGACGATCTGGCAAATGCCAACAGCACCTAAGAGACTAAATACCCACACTGATTAATGCTGGTGATAGGGTGCACCTGGTGTGGGGAGGGGACAAACACAGACAGGTGAAACATATCAGGACATGACAGTACCCCTCCCCCTACGGGCGCCACCTGGCGACCGACCCGGGTGCATACCTGGCTGACCGGGATGCCGCCGATGAAAGTCAGCGATGAGCTCCGGGTCGAGGATGTCCCTGGTAGAGACCCAAGACCGCTCCTCCGGCCCGTAGCCCTCCCAGTCAACCAGGTACTGGAAACCCCGGCCCCGGGGACGGACTCTCAGGAGGCGACGCACCGTCCAAGCAGGTTGGTTGTCAATAACCCGAGGAGGAGGGGCAGGCCTGGGAACAGGAGACAAAGGACAGTGAGAGACAGGTTTTACACGGGACACATGAAAGGTAGGATTAATGCGGAGGGACCGGGGCAACATGAGGCGTATAGCTGAGCGATTGATAACCCGGGAGATCTGATAAGGGCCGATGTAACGGGACGAAAGCTTGCGACTTTCCACCCGAAGGGGCAGATCTCGGGTGGACAGCCACACCCTCTGGCCAACACGGTAGTGGGGAGCCTGGGTCCTGCGACGGTCGGCCTGCCGCCGATACCTGGTATTTGTCCGTAGTAGAACAGCCCGGGCCTTTCTCCAGGTCCGACGGCAGCGCCTAACAAACAGCTGGGCCGACGGGACGCCAACCTCCTCTTCCTGCTCCGAAAACAGCGGAGGCTGGTAGCCCAAGGTGCACTCGAAGGGTGAAAGCCCAGTAGCGGAGGAAGGCAGGGTGTTGCGCGCATATTCCACCCAAACGAGTTGCCGGCTCCAGGTGGTGGGGTTGTCCGAAACCAGGCAACGTAGCACAGTTTCTAGATCTTGATTGGCCCGCTCTGATTGGCCATTAGACTCTGGGTGGAATCCTGAGGACAGGCTGATCGAAGAACCAATAAGGGTACAGAAAGCCCTCCAGAACTGGGAAGTGAACTGAGGGCCCCGGTCGGAGACGATGTCAATGGTAATCCGTGGATCCTAAAAACGTGCTGCACCATCAGTTGGGCCGTTTCCTTGGCCGATGGCAGCTTAGGCAGGGCGATGAAGTGTGCCGCCTTCGAGAACCGGTCCACAATGGTGAGGATAGCGGTATTGCCGTCAGATTGCGGCAGGCCTGTGACAAAATCCAGGGAGATGTGCGACCATGGACGATGAGGGACCGGAAGAGGCTGTAGGAGACCAGCCGGGGCCTGGCGGGGCGTCTTGTTTTGGTTACACACTGTGCAGGCAGAGACAAAAGAGGGAACATCCACTCCCATGGTGGGCCACCAAAACCTTCGACGTATAAATGCCAGGGTCCGCCGTGAGCCGGGGTGGCAGGTCAGTTTTGATGAATGTCCCCACTCCAGGACTCGGGATCGGACGGAGTCAGGCACAAACAGGCAGCCTGGCGGACCCCCTCCGGGGTCAGGGCTCAACTGTTGTGCATTACGCACATCCTCTTCAATACCCCAGACCAAGAACGTAGCCAGACAAGAGACAGGGAGAATGTGCTCATTACCTTGGGCAGCAGCAGGACTGAACACACGGGAGAGGGCGTCCGGTTTAGTGTTCTTAGAACCAGGTCGATAAGATAGGGTGAAATCAAAGCGGGTAAAAAACAGAGCCCACCTGGCTTGTCGGGCATTGAGCCTCCTGGCTGAGCGTAGATACTCCAGGTTTTTGTGGTCTGTCCACACAAGAAATGGCTGTTCCGCCCCCTCCAGCCAATGTCTCCACTCCTCCAATGCAGTCTTGACCGCCAGCAATTCCCTGTTGCCGACGTCGTAGTTAACCTCAGCAGGTGTCAGACGACGAGAGAGGAATGCGCAGGGGTGCAGCTTCTGGTCGCTGTCCGACCTTTGTGACAAGACGGCCCCCACACCGACATTGGAGGCGTCCACCTCCACCACAAACTGCCGGGCCGGATCTGGATGAATCAAAATGGGGGCTGAGGTGAAGCGCTGTTTGAGGGCAGCGAAAGCCTGGGCGGCTTGGGGGGACCATACAAAGTTCACCTTAGTCGAGGTTAAGGCAGTGAGTGGGGCTGCCAAAATACTGTAATTACGTATGAATCGCCGATAAAAATTGGCGAACCCCAGGAAACGTTGCAGATCCAGGCGTGAAGAGGGTTGTGGCCAATCAGTGACGGCTTGGACCTTGCCTGGATCCATTCGGATGCTACCCGCAGCCACTATGTAACCCAGGAAAGGAATGACAGATCGATGGAATTCACACTTCTCTGCTTTCACAAACAGTTGGTTCTCTAATAATCGCTGAAGGACCTGTCTTACGTGTGCCGTGTGTTCCTGGGCTGAGTGGGAAAAAATCAAGATATCGTCCAGATACACAAAAACAAAACGATTAATCATGTCCCGGAGTACGTCGTTTACCAGAGCCTGGAAGACAGCGGGAGCATTAGTCAACCCGAATGGCATCACCAGGTATTCATAGTGTCCACTAGCAGTGTTAAACGCCGTCTTCCATTCATCCCCTTCTCGTATCCGTACCAGGTGGTAGGCGTTTCGGAGATCCAGTTTCGAGAATATTGTGGCTCCTTGGAGCAGCTCAAAGGCGGAGGCGAGCAGTGGAAGTGGGTAACGGTTTTTCACCGTAATGTCATTCAGGCCCCGGTAATCAATGCATGGGCGTAGGGTCTTATCCTTCTTGGCCACGAAGAAAAACCCCGCCCCAGCAGAAGAGGATGATGGCCGAATAATCCCAGCCCTGAGGGAGGTTTCCACATAATCCGCCAAGGCCTTAGTTTCCGGACCGGACAGGGAGTACAGACGTCCACGGGGGGGTGATGTGCCTGGATGGAGGTCTATGGCACAGTCATATGGCCGATGAGGTGGTAAAGAGGTAGCCCGAGACTTATTGAAGACCTCCCTTAGATCCCAGTATTCGGAAGGGACAGACGACACATCGATGTCCTCTGTGGAATGTGAAACCTGTCTGTTCAGAACATGCGGAGCAGCCTTCAGACAATGAGCAAGGCAAAAAGGGCTCCAGTTATTAACAGAACCAGTAGTCCAGTCGATGTGAGGGTTGTGTTTGACAAGCCAAGAATGGCCTAACACAATTGGAGTGTTAGGAGAATGTAAGGGCAGGAACTGGATCTCCTCCCTGTGGTTACCAGACAGGATCAGAGTGACGGGCACCGATATCTGAGACATCCGCCCAATAGAACGACCGTCCAGGGCAGTGGCCTCGATGGGCGTGCTTAGAGGGCGTGAGGGAATGCCTAACTTAACCAGAAGTGAATTATCAATGAAGCAATCGTCAGCCCCTGAATCCATAAGGACATTTACTTTCAGGGTTTGGGAACCCCAAATAATAGTGGCAGGAAAAGGAAAACGAACCGGGGATACCCACGGGGTTTTAGTTTGACTCACCCGTATTCCTGCGGTTACGGATGAGCCCGCCCTTTTTAAAGGACAACCGGCTGCATAATGTCCTTTCTCTCCACAGTAGAGGCAGCTGCGACTGTCTATCCTGCGTCGACGTTCCTCGGGCGTCAGCTGTGCCCTCCTTATTTGCATGGGTTCAGACGTAAGGACCTCGGACGCCCTCGGTGGTTCTCGGAAGAATTCGGGTGGTTCCGGCAGTCCCGGTGACGCTCTACCACCCGGTCCGCCGAAATGCGGAAGTGCCTGAGCAGGACGACGATTTTCTCTCTCCCGATTTCGTTCCTGAAGTCTACTTCCTATACGCATGGCAATGGAGATGAGGCTGTCAAAACTGGGAGGCACCTCTCGGGCGGCGAGTTCATCTTTGATGGGATCACATAATCCGTCGTAGAAGGCGTCGAGCAGAGCCTCGGAATTCCATGAGCACTCCGCTGCCAGGGTACGGAATTTAATAGAGTAATCCGACACGCTGCTAGTCCCCTGTCTTAGATGTAGCAGCTGACGTGCCGCTTCTCTTCCGGATAATGGAGCATCGAAAACTTTTTTTACCTCCGTAGTGAACGCTGCTAGACTGAAACAAACGGGAAGCTGCTGGTCCCATATCGGCGTAGCCCATGCCAGGGCTCGCCCCGTCATCATGGTTATCATATAGGCGACCTGTGACTTCTCTGTGGGAAAAGAGGATGGCTGCAGTTCGAAGATACGCGAACACTGGGACAAGAAAGGACGACAATAACTCGAATCACCAGAGAACCGTTCGGGGGCAGGTAAGTGCGGCTCTCTAAAGGATACCGGGGAAGGTGTTGGGTTGCTGGGTATAGGTGGGACAGGAGACGGGAGGGAAGCGCTCTGTGCCGGTAGTGCCAGTGTTAACCTCTCCAAGTGTTTGAGCAGGCATTCGGTGGCTCGCTGCTGGTTCTCTCTCTGCTCACTGAGTTCCTCTGCAATTGAACGTAGCACCTCCTCGTGTCGACCCACAACAACCCCTTGGTGGGCTATTTCGTTTTGCAGATGGGTCAACTCCGCTGGGTCCGTCATGGCCAGATCGTTCTGACACAACGACAGGTATACGGGACCCAAAAGCGGACACGGAGGCAGGGATATGATTGACTGTTTAATAGGAAATATGGGGCAAGACAGGTTCGTAGTCAATGACAGGCAATGTTCGTAACAGGGAATCTGAATGGCAGTCGTCCAATAAGGGGAGTCAGGCTCGTAGTCGTAGTTCAGGCAGCGTTCGGTACCGGGAATCAGAAGACTGGCAGTGCAGAGGAGTAGACAGGCTCGTAATCCGTAATGCAAGCAGGGTTCGTTTGGCAGCAGATCAGAAGGTCGAAGGCACATGAGGGGGCTAGACAGGAACGTAATCCAACAGGCAGGTAGAGGTCCAAATACCGGGAAACAGACTGGCAGAGTTAGTAATACAGGAGAGTGCTGGAAACGACTGACTAGGCAAGACGATCTGGCAAATGCCAACAGCACCCAAGAGACTAAATACCCACACTGATTAATGCTGGTGATAGGGTGCACCTGGTGTGGGGAGGGGACAAACACAGACAGGTGAAACATATCAGGACATGACACAAACAGCCAGCAGCGCTAGAGAAGAGAGCCTAGAGAAGAGAAGAGAGCCTGTCCTATCCTTTGTTCTTCCTTAAATACTCCCGACAGAATTGTTCCCGCTCCTTGCTGGCCTGTCAGAGTAGAGGCTGAGTGTGGTTTAAACTTACTCAGCCTTTGTTGGCGTGCAGGCTGGTCCCAGCCTCGTGACGCAATCCAGTTGCCGGAAGCAGTTCCCTCTCAGCAGATGTCCTTATCTCGTGTTTACCACAAGACACAGTTCTATTGTGAAAGCCTTAAGCTAGCACCTTCTTTCCACATGGCTCCCCCACACACAAGCCTACAGCAGTTCTACAGTTTTATGATCACACAATACATTCAGTTAATAACTCTTGTTGTAGATTAACATATTCATTAGCTAAACATGTATCAGCCCTTACATTCCCTAACACGGTACCTCATTCTGTTTACCTGCTAGGCCTCAGTCTCGAACTCAGGTCCTGTGTGTACGCGCAGCATCCTCTCTAGCTGACCCTCTCTTCCCATTCATCGCCATTACCAGTTGTTATCTTAGCTCTCTCGATTACCACCTGTGATTGCTTTATGCCTCTCTCTCATGTCAATATGCCTTGTCTTTTGCTGTTTCGGTTAGCTCTTATTGTTTTTATTTCACTGTAGAGTGCCCAGTCCCGCTCAACATGCCTCAGATAGCTCCTTTGTCCCACCCCCCCACACACACATTCGGAGACCTCACCTGGCTTATCTGGTGCCCCCAGAGATGCAACCTCTTTCAACCACTGAACTCATATCTTACCATATCCTTGTCTGTACATTATGCCCTGAATCTATTCTACCACGCCCAGAAATCTGCTCCTTTTATTCTCTGTGCCCAACGCACTAGACGACCAGTTCTTGACCATTAGCCGTACCCTTATCCTACTCCTCCTCTGTTCCTCTAGTGATGTAGAGGTAAACTCAGGCCCTGTAGCCCCCAGTACTATGCCTATTCCCCAGGCATTCTCATTTGTTGACTTCTGTAATAGTAAAAGCCTTGGTTTCATGCATGTTAACATCTGAAGCCTCCTCCCTAAGT
The DNA here is from genome assembly GCA_023634145.1 of Thymallus thymallus. Lineage (NCBI taxonomy): Eukaryota > Metazoa > Chordata > Actinopteri > Salmoniformes > Salmonidae > Thymallus > Thymallus thymallus. The sequence continues at coordinate 18,431,387 of CM042379.1, read as the reverse complement.
TTGATGTATTCACTGCTTTAGCACTCAGCTAACCTTGATGTACTAGCCGTGTCTGAATCCTGTCTTAGGATGGCCACCAAAAATCTGACATTTCCATTCCCAACTACAACATTTTCTGTCAAGATAGAACTGCCAAAGGGGGTGGAGTTGCAATCTACTGCAGAGATAGCCTACAGAGTTCTGTCATACTATCCAGGACTGTGCCCAAACAGCTTGAGCTTCTACTTTTAAAAATCCACCTTTCCAGAAATAAGTCTCCCCCCTCATTCCCCAGCTGTGCCCTGGACACCATATGTGAACTATCCTCAGAGTTCGTACTGTTAGGTGACGTAAACTGGGGTATGCATTACAGCCCGGCCGTCCTACAATCTAAGCTAGATGCCCTCAATCTCACACAAGGGCACCCTCATAGATATCATCCTGACTAACATGCCCTCTAAATACACCTCCGCTATCTTCCGCGGTCAAACGACCACCTCTCATCACTGTCAAACGCTCACTAAAACACTTTAGCGAGCAGGCCTTTCTAATCGACCTGGCCCAGGTATACTGGAAGGATGTTGACCTCATCCCGTCAGTAGAGGATGCATGGTTGTTCTTTAAAAGTGCTTTCCTCACCATCTTAAATGAGCATGCCCCATTTAAAAAGTTTAGAACTAAGAACAGATATAGCCCTTGGTTCACTCCAGACTTGACTGCCCTCGACCAACACAAAAACATCCTGTTTTAACCCAGACACATTTTGTAGTCCTTGGTCGCTGGTGGCTGGTCCTGGATTTTTCTTCTGCAGGGCAGCGGTGGCGCAGAGAACACTTAGGGGGTCCAGGCATATGAGAAGTAGCAATCGGTGTCGTCTCCCCATGGTGTGTTTAACTTGTCTACAAATCCTTGTCGCATTTCCATATCAGATATTTTACCAGTGTTTACAAGCTTTTGTTATTCCACCTCTGAGGCCTGATCAATCATCTTGTCTTCAGGACCAGCTGGAAATGTATGCCTTTTCTTCGATGCTTCTACACTCTGGTATTTTTATACTGTATTAGACCTGTAGACATTCCAACACAGAGGGTGCACAATCAATAACGAGTGTGTGCACAGGAAATTACATGGGGAAATCACTGTCAATGATTGATAAGACAGACGTTTTTTTACTAACGTATGGTATATTGTAGCCCTTTAAGGAACAGTCAAACATAATATTTAGTTTGTGTTTTTATGTATATGTAGCCAGCCATCAGCCAAGGTCACAGGAAATTCAGCTTGTAACTTTAGTGGACAACTATTCCTTAAACTGCCAAGGAATAGTAGTTTATTTGTTTATCAAATAATCATGCTCTTTGCCCATTTCTGTGGATTAGTTGATTAAAGGTTTATCAGAAATTGAATGTTTTTTTTACCCTTGTTTGAACACATGAGTGAAATGCAAATGTTTTGTTGTTGTGGAATACCTTGTCTTTCGTAATACCTGTATATATATACACTCTTGGAAAAAAGGGTTGCAAAAAGGGTTCATAGGATAACCATTTTTGGTTCCAGGTAGAACCCATTTTGGTTCCAAGTAGAACACTTTTGTGTTCCATGTAGAACCCTCTGCAGAAGAGTGTGCAAAGCTGTCATCAAGTCAAAAGGTAGCTACTTTGAAGAATCTCAAATAACATCTCTTACTACATGATTCTGTATGTGTTATGTCAATGTTTTTGATGTAGAAAATAGTAAAATATGGTATAAGGTCATTTGTGAAATTATTTTGTTTGTGTGTGTGTGTGTGTACGTCTGTGTGTGCGTGTGTGCATGTGTACAGAAATACATGTACACTGTACATGTATTATGATACAACTGTTGCAGTAATGTTGTTTCCCTGCACAAGTTGTACTCCATAGCTACATGTACTTTGTTAACCTTTTACACAGTAATTACAAATGGAATGTTATTTTACAGTAGTTCTGGTATATGTCATGGTGAAACTCTTTCAATTTTTATTCTAAATACAGTCTTAACATTTGACATTACTGCAAATGACTGAATTCCTTACTTTTTTCCTGTTATGGCACATGTAATAAATTGCACAACAGTACTTTTTCAAGTCATGAAACAGTATCTAGTAAGGTGCTTGTAAATGTTCACCATTTTGTAAAATTCAGGATGATGTTGTCATTTGGTTTTGGGATGTAACAGCCAATACCTGTGAAAACAAGGTCCAAATAGGTCATTTTGTGTTTACAGTATGTACACAATTCATGTGACAAATAGATTGTTGTAAATAACATTTGTTTTCGTTACTTCTGCAGCTTTGAGAGAGAGAGAAAGAGAGAGAGGGAGAGAGGGAGTGTAACGAATGCCCCTCCTCTCCAGCGATCATCCTCGCTGGCGTTCTAACCGGCGGTCGGGGGAAGATGGTAGCAACACCCACCTGTTCCACATTGGTTATCAGGGTCACTATTTAACCCTGTGTATTTTGGTTCACCCCTCGCAGGTTATTGTCTTTTGTGTATTGCTGTTTCCGTATTAAATGTTTCTATCGCTCTATCCATTCAATCTCTATTTGTTTCGCCTCTTCTCTCACTTTCACCCCTCGCAATAGCACAGGGAGAGAGGGAGAGAGAGAGAGAGAGAGAGAGCGAGATAGAGAGAGCGAGAGAGAAAGAGGGAGAGAGAGAGAAAGAGAGAGAGAGACACTAAATCATTACTCACCCACATCAAGTCTGCTCACGGATCCATTTTCCCCAGTCTGAACGAGGAGCTCCCAGTAAGTGTGCTGAGCATTGTCCCCGGCAACACCGTTCACACTCTCCAGGAAAGGACCATAGTTCAGGTTGTCTGTGTAGGTAAACCTGGAAGAACAATGCTCACTGACTACTGACATAACATCAAATCTTCGACACACACCACCTCTCAATTATAAAAAACCCTTATTAACTAAAACCACTCCATGCCATGCAATAAATGACACCTTGAACTACAGAACATTGTCTGAAAAATTGGCATAGCCACTATTGTTCAAACTATATAATCTGTATTGTATGTATGAGCTATTCTAGAAATCAATCAGACAATGGAATCTAAATGTCTACTGACTTGAAGTCTGAATTGGTCTCCTGCAGTCTCCTCATGGCACCGAGTAGGATCCCATTTGACTCAATGTCAGCACTGTAGGTCTCAATGGGTGCATTAGCGATGCTGTTGACTATCGTCAACTCGATGAGGTTAAGTCCATAAGCCTCTGTAATAAAATTGTAATACCGTTTTTTATCTACTGTATAGGTTATAAAGATAACATTACAAAGAGGTAAATATATTCAACATTACTTTCAGTCAGGATCCCAGGATCCAGCAACAGCAGAGCTGCGGAGAGAAAAGATACCATGGTCATCATACTCATCATGTATTCAGTTTTGAAGATCAGCTGGAAGTGTATACAGTACTGCACTCACTGCTTTTTATATTAAACTTGCAGCCACTCCTTTAGTGAGTGCATATTCTTTATCTAGGCAACATGCTGGCAAGGACAAAAAAAATCAGATTTCTTTGTAATCTCCATTCATTTCTCTTGCCGTCATGCTGTGTATTGTAAGTTTGTACTGCCAAACTCAACATTTAGTTTGTGTCATATCTTGTATGTATCACCATCAGTCAACTGTTTCAGGGCACTTTAAAAAGTAAACTTGGATTATCGCACAATGACCTTCTATTCACTTTTCATAGTTTACTTGTTGTACCGGTCTATAGTAGTGTCAGGCTCTGGCCATAGAGAAGTCTATTTGCTTCTCTATGTAGCTATGGTCAGAGTCTGACAGTGTCGTTCTTTTCTGTTTCTGTGTGGGGTTTGGGTTGGATCCCTAATTAGAGGCAGCTGCACCGCGTTGTCTCTAATTAGGGATCCTATATATGTTGAGTCTGTCCTTCACTCTGGTGCGGGTCGTTGTCGTTATATATCGCAGTCACGGTGAGAAGTAAGTGTGCCTTTTTTACGTCCGTTCATTTCGTGTGTTTTGGTGAACGTGACGTTAGTTTATAGTGTGTTTGTGTCCTGTAGTTCGCCATTTGTTTTGATATTACATAGTAAGTAAATAAAACTATGTCGAACTACTATCCCTGCGCTGCGTCTTGGTCTCTCCATGCACCCACTCGTGACAAGTAGCTTGAGTATCAGTCTCTTTAGTTAACATTCCACTCCTTGTCATTGCCAAAGAGTGACGATAATACACGGTGGTATATCTGAAAGGTAAAATATGAAAGTTTGTAAAAAGAAATCATAATATACATAATATACTTCATAAGTGTGTGTTCAATCCTGATGTTAGACATCTACCATTACAAATTAGCAACAAGTCAGCCCACATGCCTTACTACCTAATCTTACAATTGTATATGTCCAAGTCCAACACATACTGTGTACAAATTACGAATGGCATGCCAATCCTGATACTTGGGGATCATCCCCTCAAGCCGGTCCTCCTTTGTCTCTCCTTCTGCAAAAGCGAATTGTATGTTGCGAGAGTTGCCTTCAGAGAGACGGTCTCCACCAATGAAGATTGGACACAGGTGGGACACATACCTGGAAACATACAAAGTAGCCACCAACCAAAGCATTAACAAATGCATCCCATGAAATTTAAAGATTTATAATAATGTATCTTTTAAGTAAAGTAAATTAAACTTTCTTGAAATTACACAAAATATAAACGGTTACATTTTCATCCTTAAAAAGGAGTCCAAGAGGAACCAATAAGGGGATACCTAGTCAGCAGCACAACTGCATGCATTCAACTAAAAAAGAGAGGTGCTGCCTCAAAATTAATTCTAAATCCCATAGACAGCCATCGCAGAGACCTTAAAACCAGTGTAATGTGTGCTCTCCATCTGGTCTTGGTGAGTACCCGTGCTGCAGCATTCTGTATGTTTTGCAGTTGACCAATGGCTTTCTTGGGTAGACCAGACAGGAGGAGAGCATTACAGTAGTCAAGCCTGCTTTTAATAAAAGCATGGAGGAGTCTCTATGTATCAGCCTGAGAGAGAAACGGCTGAAACAACCTTGAAACATTTAATTGAAATACTGTAGAATTCCATCCATTTATATGGTGGACTGCTCCTACTGGGGAGTGCCAATATGGCCTCTCAATGTCCACTACGTAGCATCAGTAATTCATAGTTTACATAATTGGTCTTCCCCGATGCCATGATTATCCCCATCATTGCTGGCATGCCACTGGTGATGCTCATGAAATGTGTAACTAGCTAAATTATTAAATGTTTTCAATAGTGTTATTTTTTTAGGAGCTATTTGGCGTTGCAGCTAGCCTAACTGCTAGCTAGCTGCATATCAATCTAGCGGGATTTTCTTGAGGGCTTGAACGCAGCCCGCGACGCAGTTAGCCATTGTGACTGGGACCACGCATTGTCCCGGGCTTGTGGCTGTATAGATCCCTGCTGTTTGTTGTTTTCAGCCTTCCCTGTGACCTGCCCTGTCTGGAACTGCGAGGAGTAACAGCGTAACCTACGTTGTTAGCTACCATGACAAATACCAAAGCCGGTGGGAGTACCGTTGTCGAGGACAGTGGTGTCTCTCTACCACACGTGAAGGATCTTTTAATCAAAGAGTTCTACAAGCAGTTGTTACAACAACAAGAAAATAGCTTCAAGTGTTTTGTCCAAATACTGGTGGATTCAACCAATAAAAGAATTGACCTGACCAGAGATCTCCAGGACCTGAAGAACAGTTTGCAGTTCTCCCAGGGTCAGCTCGATGAGTTGAAACAGGAGAACGGCAAGATGACAGCAATCTGTAACTCATTGAGAGAGGACATCAGTTATGTGTGTGAATTCATGATAAAAATGGCGAGGGACAATCAAGGCGGAACAACATGGTTGTGGACGGAATTGCAGAATCTCCACATGAGACCTGGACAAAGTGAGGGAAATGATCTCTGAGAAATTGAAGATGGACCACAGGAAGATTGTGTCATGTCCTGATATGTTTCACCTGTCTGTGTTTGTCCCCTCCCCACACCAGGTGCACCCTATCACCATCATTAATCAGTTTGGGTATTTAGCCTCTTGGGTGCTGTTGGCATTTGCCAGATCGTCTTGCCTAGTCAGTCGTTCCAGCGTTCTCTTGTGTTACTAACTCTGCCAGTCTGTTTCCCGGTATTTGGACCTCTACCTGCCTTTTGGATTACGTGCCTGTCTATCTCCTTCTGTGCCTTCGACCTTCTGATCTCTTGCTAAAACGAACTCTGCCTGTGTTACGGATTACGAGCCTGTCTACTCCTCTGCACTGCCATCCTTCTGATTCCCGGTACCGAATGCTGCCTGAATTACGACTACGAGCCTGACTCCCCTTATTGGACTACTGCCATTCTGATTCCCTGTTACGAACACTGCTTGTCATTCACTACGAGACTGTCTTGCCCCTTATTCTCTATTAAACAGTTAATCATATCTCTGCCTCCGTGTCCGCTTTTGGGTCCCGTATATCTGTCGTTGTGTCAGATTGAGGTGGAGCGCGCCCACAGGACTGGAAAACCCACCACCAGCCAAGGTGACAGGCCCAAGTAGCCATTTCAGAGACTCACTTAGACCATTCATTTGATGATACAGCAGTAGCAATACAAGAACATAACATCTATAGAAGAGGGAGGTGTTGCTGTATATATTCAGAGCCATATCCCTGTAATGCTTAGAGAAGATCTTATGTCAAGTGTTATTAAAGTGTTGTGGTTGCAGGTTCACTTGCCACATCTAAAGCCTTTTCTTTTGAGGTGTTGCTGTAGGCCACCAATTGCGGACAGTCGGTATCTAAATAATATGTGTGAAATGCCTGATATTTTATGTGATGTAAACAGAGAGGTCTACTTTCTTGGGGACCTGAATATTGACTGGTTTTCATCAAGCTGTCCACTCAAGAGGAAGCTTCTTACTGTAACCATGGCCTGTAATCTGGTTCAGGTTATTAATCAACCTACCAGGGTGTTTACAAATATTACAGGAACAAGATCATCCACATGTATCAATCACATTTTTATTAATACTGTAGACCTTTGTTCTAAAGCTGTATCCGTACCCATTGGATGCAATGATAACAATATAGTGGCTATATCCAGGAAAGCCAAAGTTCCAACAGCTGGGCCTAAAATAGCGCATAAGAGATCATACTAAAGATTTTGCTGTGACTCATATGTGGATGATGTAAAAAATATTTGTTGGTCTGATGTGATTAATAAAGAGCATCCAGATACTGCACTTGATGAATTTATGAAATTGCTTCTTCCAATTATTGATAATAATGCACCTGTTAAGAAACTGACTGTTAGAACTGTTAAGGCTCCATGGATTGATGAGCAATTGAAAAACTGTATGGTTGAAAGAGATGGGGCAAAAAGAGTGGCAAATAAGTCTGGCTGCACATCTAACTGGCTGACTTACTGCAAATTGAGAAATTATGTGACTAAACTCAACAAAAAGAAAAAGAAACATCACAAAACCATTTGATGTTGCCAATTATTTTAAAGATTACTTAATTGATTACTTAATTGGAAAAGTAGGAAAACTTAGGCAGGAAATGCCAACGACAAAAAAGAAAAAAGAAAAGCATTGCAAGTTTGAATTTTGTAAAGTTAGTGTGGGAGACATGGAAAAATTATTGTTATCGAGGATGGTAGCTGACTCTATAGCCACTCCTATCTGTCATATCTTTAATCTGAGCCTAGAGGAAAGTCTTTGTCCTCAGGCCTGGAGGGAAGCCAAAGTAATTCCACTACCCAAGAATGATAAAGCTGCCTTACCTGGTTCTAACCGCAGACCTATAAGCTTGCTGCCAGCTCTTAGCAAATGTTTGGAAAAAAATTGTGTTTGACCAAATACAATGCCATTTCTCTGTAAACAAATTAACAACAGAATTTCAGGGAAAAAACAATATTGTGGATTCAGAGCTATCCGTCTAATAGAACTCTAAAGGGATTTCTTTAATGGAAGCTTCTCTAATGCCAAACATGTAAAGTGTGGGGTACCACAGGGCAGCTCTCCACGCCCTCTACTCTTTTCTATGTTTTACCAATAACCCACTGGCATTAAACAAAGCATCTGTGTCCATGAATGCTAAGGATTCAACCATATACACATCAGCAACCACAGCTAAAGAAGTCACTGAAACCCTTAACAAAGAGTTGCAGTCTGTTTTGGAATGGGTGGCCAATAATAAACTGGTCCTGAACATCTCCAAAAAACATCTCTAAAACTAAGAGCATTGTATTTGGTACAAATAATTCCTTAAGTTCTAGACCTCACCTGAATCTGGTAATGAATGGTGTGGCTGTTGAACAAGTTGAGGAGACTAAATTACTTGGCGTTACATTAGATTGTAAACAAGCATGGTCAAAACATATAGATTCAATTGTTGAAAAGATGGGGAGAGGTCTGTCCGTAATAAAGAGATGCTCTTTTTTTAAATGCTCTTCGTTACAAAGTCTCTCTTTGTAACGAATGCCCCGCGCAGAGCGGCGGGTCCTCCTCCTCTCCAACGATCATCCTCGCCGGCGTTCTAACCGGCGGTCGGGGGAAGATGGTAGTAACACCCTGATGGCCCACACCTGTTCCACATTGGTCATCAGGGTCACTATTTAACCCTGTGTATTTTGTTTCAACCCTAGCGGGTTATTGTTCTATTGTTCTTTTTTTTTTTCACTTACCTGTCTTCGTCTACACCGCTTTCTTCGCTAACCTCTCTCTCTCTTTTCTACACTCTTCCCTAGGTCTCCAGGGACGGGCGCGGAGGGAGAGCTGGTTCACCCGGTCGGACACCCGAGCTGGAGGAGAGACTCCAGCTGTCCCACATGGCTGCACGACAGGGCGGGGAACACCCGGTGGATCCAGCTGGAGCCACAGCGTCACCTGCACCCGGTCGTGTAGAGTCTTGTCACGTCCCGGGGGGAGAACTCCGGAGAGCTGTCCCGGAAAAGTATAATGGCAATCCGGAGGATTGTCGTGGGTTCCTTCTCCAGTGCGAACTCTATTTGGGTGATCTGCCAGTTTCGGACTCGGAGAAGGTGCGCACGATGATTACTCTCCTCACGGGGCGTGCACTCAGCTGGGCAATGTCACTGTGGGGGAGCGGGGCTGAGGAGTTACGGTCAGTCCCCATGTTCATCGAGCGCTTCCGAGCTGTTTTTGACCATCCCGCGGAGGGGAGAGATGCGGGCGAGCGGATTATGCGCCTGGAGCAAGGAAGGGGCACGGCCTCGGAGTATGCGCTGTCGTTCCGGACGCTGGCGGCGCCCAGTGGGTGGAACGAGCCGGCTCTCTGGACCGCCTTCCGTAGGGGCCTGAGGGTGGAGGTTCAGATGGAGCTGGCTTGTGTCCCTCAATCCATGTCGCTGTACGCTTACATCGCCCAGGCGATTGCCATTGACGGTCAACTCCGGGACCGTGACCAACTGGCGCGCTGCGCGCATCTTCCCCTTCCTCGATCAGAGCCAGAACAGGAGCCGATGGAGGTGGGGATTACGAGGCTCTCCGCAGAAGAGAGAGATAGGTGGAGTCGTCAGGGACTGTGCCTTTACTGCGGAGAGAGGGGGCATGTAAGGAGAGTATGCCCCTCTCTTCCAACTGGACGCAGGAAAGGGGTAAGTGGCCAGGGGGTTCAGTTGGGCACAATAGGGGTAATTAAACCTGAGAATATCGCCAGCCCTTTCTGTTGCCCAGTTGTGCTCTCTGGTAACTTCCCCAATCATGTGTCCACAGCCCTAATTGACTCTGGCGCTGTGGGGAGTTTCATAGACCGGACCCTGGTTGACACTCTCCGGCTGCCGTTGCGCCGGCTGAGGTCCTCCATGCCCGTTCAGGCCCTGGCTGGTCGGCCGATGGGGACCGGTTCCATTACTCACGTTACCCGTCCAGTCACCCTCACCATTCACAGCTGCCATCGAGAGAGACTGGAATTGTTGGTGATCTCTTCATCCATACATCCGATCATCTTGGGACTCCCCTGGCTCCAGCAGCACAATCCCAACATCAGCTGGAGCGCACGAAGGATCCTTGGATGGTCGGAGAAATGTAGGAAGACCTGTATCAACACTGCGGTAGGGGCAACATCGGTAGAGAGTCCTGAGAGCACCCTCACAGGGAACATCCTGCCAGAATAAGAAGATCTGCGCGGGGTGTTCTCCAGGGAGAAAGCCAAATGTCTCCCTCCACACCGTGATTGGGACTGTGCCATTGACCTAATGCCAGGTGGCACGCCTCCCCGTAGACTTATATATCCGCTCTCTATGGCCGAAACAGATACTATGGAGACGTATATCTGAGAGACGCTGGAGCAGGGGCATATTCGCCATTCTACATCACCTGCTTCAGCTAGTTTCTTCTTCGTGAAGAAAAGGGACGTGCATTGATTATCGAGGACTGAATGAGGTAACGACGAAGTATCGATATCCAATGCCCCTCGTTCCTGCGGCCATAGAGCAGCTCCGGGGAGCGTGATCCTGCACCAAGCTGGACCTCCGGAGTGCGTACAACCTCATACGAATCCGGGAGGGAGACGAGTGGAAGACCGCATTTAGCACGGCGTCTGCCATACGGACTAGCCAATACCCCAGCGGTATTCCAGTCGTTTCTGAATGAGGTATTCCGAGACATGTCAGGGAGGTATGTTGTAGTATATATTGACGATATCCTAGTATACTCCCTGACGTTCTCAGAACATGTGAAACACGTTCGTGCTGTCCTCCAACGGCTACTACAGAATCATCTGTATGTCAAGGAGGAAAAATGCGCCTTCCACCAGACGGCCGTCTCCTTCCTAGGATATCGTATTGCTCCGGAGGGGGTGAAGATGGAGGAATTAAAGGTGGAGGCAGTAAGGTCATGGCCGGTTCCAAAGAACATCAAGGGACTCCAAAGCTTCCTCAGTTTCGCCAATTTCTACCGCCGGTTCATCAAGGGCTACAGCATAGCAGCGCCACTCACGTCGTTGTTGAAAGGTAACCCTCAATGCCTCGCCTGGACCCCGAGTGCCGAGAAGGCATTCCTCGACCTGAAGGGCCGATTTACCACCGCGCCACTGTTATGCCACCCAGACCCACGCAAGCCCTTCACGGTCGAGGTTGACGTGTCGGAGGTCGGGGTAGGGGCGGTCCTCTCCCAGCTGCAGGGGAACCCTCCCCTGCTGCACCCCTGTGCATATTACTCCAAAAAGCTGAGCGCTGCGGAGAGGAACTACGACGTGGGTGACCGAGAGCTACTGGCGGTGAAATTGGTGTTGGAGGAGTGGAGACATTGGCTGGAGGGTGCTCATGAGCCGTTCACTGTCCTGACAGACCATCGGAACCTGGAGTACGTCAGGGCAGCCCGGCACCTTATCCCCCGACAGTCCCGCTGGACCTTGTTTTTTGAGCCCTGTGGGAGAGGGCGGACGCACTCTCCCACATTCACGACCGGGGGGCAGAGAAGAGGCAGGACGTGCCAATCCTGCCCCCGTCATGCATCGTTGGACCCGTCTTCTGGGATATCGATGCTGAGATTCAACGGGCAGGGAGACGGGATCCTCCTCCAACAACCTGTCCTCCGGGGAAAATCTACGTTCCGCGGAGAGTGCGGGGACGGTTGGTAACCTGGGTCCACACAACACCTGCAACCGGACACCCAGGTATCAGCCGGACCCTGGAGGCGCTCCGGGAAAAGTACTGGTGGCCAGGCATGGGGAGGACTGTGCGACATTATGTACTCTCATGTGTAATATGTGCACAGTCTCCTACAGGAAAACTCCATCCCCTACCAGTACCTCAGCGACCATGGACTCACATCGCCGTGGACTTCCTCACCGACTTACTTACTTACTACTTGTGGTAGTGGACAGATTTTCCAAAATGGTGCGGTTCATCCCACTACCCGGCCTCCCCTCTGCTCTCCAGTTCACTGAGGTGCTATTTCAACAGGTCTTCCGACAGTATGGACTTCCGGAGGACATCGTGTCTGACCGAGGTCCCCAGTTCACCTCCAGTGTGTGGAAGGCGGTCATGTCTAAACTGGGGGTTGCGGTCAGTCTCACATCCGGGTAACACCCTCAGGCTAATGGGCAAGCGGAACGCACAAACCAAGAACTCGGGATGTTCCTTCGAGCGTATTGCATGGAACAGCCAGGTGAGTGGACCCGTTTCCTCCCCTGGGCGGAATACGCTCAGAATTCTCTGTGCCATTCCTCCACCGGTCTAACCCCTTTCCAGGTGGTCCTGGGTTTTCGGTCCTTTGGAGAGTGAATGAGGTCACCTATAGGTTGAGACTAACACCACCATATAATAACATGTCTCCCTCTTTCCATGTCTCTCTCCTCAGGCCGGTGGTTCCTGGTCCACTAGGGGGGTCCGGACCTGCAGTGGCGCCTCCACCCCCAACGGAGGTAGCTGAGGGTCTGGCATATCGAGTGGAGAAAGTGCTGGACTCTCGTCTACGGCAGGGTCGTATCCAGTACCTGGTGGATTGGGCGGGCTACGGCCCTGAGGAGCGCAGCTGGGTTCGGGCGGCGGACATCTGCGACCCATCACTCACTACTGAATTTCATGCACGCCGTCCGGACCAACCAGCCCCCCGCCCTCGGGGCCGCCCAGGGCGCCGGCGAGTGGCGACGTCGGGAGCCGCGCCTAGGGAGGGGGGTACTGTAACGAATGCCCCGCGCAGAGTGGCGGGTCCTCCTCCTCTCCAACGATCATCCTCGCCTGCGTTCTAACCGGCGGTCGGGGGAAGATGGTAGTAACACCCTGATGGCCCACACCTGTTCCACATTGGTCATCAGGGTCACTATTTAACCCTGTGTATTTTGTTTCAACCCTCGCGGGTTATTGTTCTATGTGTGTTGCCGTTTCCATTAAATGTTACCATTATGCAAATCCTTCCTCTCCTATTCGTCTTTTGCCTCGACACTCACTTTCACCCCTCGCAATATCACACTCTTGGCTAAGAGTTGAGGAGATACTGACTGCTTCACTTCTTCTTTTTATAAGACACATTAACGTGTTGAAAATCCCAAATTGTTTGCATAGTCAACTTACACACAGCTTGTGCACACACACAATAAACAGCAAACCTGGTTTCAAAAAACAGATAAAGCAACACCTCACGGCACAACGTGTCACGTTCTGGAAATATGGGACGGTAAACGGAGCGTTGGTGGAGTGACATTCCTTTTTATTTGCGTTTAACACCTAAACCGAAAACAACAAAGGAGAAAAAGCAAACAGTGCACTGGCGTGAGGACAATAACCAATGCAACATACACGCACAAGAATCCACACACAGGTGGAAAACAGATGAACATAAATAGAATCCCCAATTAGAGACAACTCGAGACAGCTGCCTCGAAATTAACCAAACCAAAAAACACCCTGTGCACTGTCAAGCTCTAACTGCGGCCCTACAGCTCCCCCCTAGAGGAAGCCAGATAACCTGGCCACAGTCAGAACCTGACACAACGCCTCTCCCCTATTTGACCTAGATAGGTTGTGTGTACGTATTGATATGTAGGCTACGTGTGCCTTTAAAAAAAGATTATGTAGTTCTGTCCTTGAGCTGTTCTTGTCTATTAATGTTCAGTATTATGTCATGTTTCATGTTGTGTGGAAGAGTAGCTGCTGCTTTTGCAAGAGCTAATGGGGATCCTAATAAAATACCAAATACCAAAGCTCAGTGTTGTATACTGACCTTCCTCTTAGTGTTTTCTTTGACCATGTAGCATTTCTGCAGAAATTCTACACTGCTAACTTAAAAATGCCTATCACTGATCGAATACTGATAACCTTGATGAAGCTGAATCTACTCCAGGGTGATCTTGCTTAACGCTTTGCTCTGTCCCAGGGAGTAATGCGCAGAATCCTTTCCAACTGGTTTGACACAATGGATGAGCAGATGAGGATCTACATTCCATGGATGCCGAGGGAGACAATCCAGAACACAATGCCTGAGTGCTTCAAAGAGAAGTTCCCCAAAACCACTTGCATCATCGACTGCTCTGAGACCATTCTTCAAAAAGTACACAATCTTGATTTTCAGAGCGGAGTCACACAGCCACTATTATTCGTCACTTGGTTTGAGACGTTTGAAACATATCTTGCTCAACCTTTTTGGGACTAAATTCCGCTGCTTCCCCGAGTTCCACTGGTATTGCTCATCTGTACAGGACACCCCTGTCAATCCTCCATATACAGCATTCAACAAAAAACTACAGTTAGAATAGTTAATTAAATTACAGTACAGAACAGAACACTAGTTTACATGGTGTTCACAGTTTACACAGTTCCCTTTTAACTAGTAGGTTGTTGGTAATTTCCTATTTCATTGCTATTTCTTCATAGACAGTGAAAAGCAAACATTTAATGCATAATGCAGTGCATGCAACAATAGATTAGGATCAGTTCACTCTCAGGATCATTCGCCAATTCTTCTTCATGTAACCCTCTCTGTTTTTCCTCTGTCTCTCTTCGGCTTTGTTTTCAGATTTGTTTCCCATAAAAACCCATGTCTGCTCACCAGCATCAAAGTCAGCTATTTTGCTTGGCAAAGGGAACACTCTCTGTACATGCACTCTTTCTTCAGATTCCCACAGCACAAAGACTCAATAAGGTTCTCAATGTTGCTGCAGCTGATCACTTTGTGAGAGTATAGTTTGGTCCGCCATGAACTGGAGGTTGGGTTTTGCAGAGTCATGTGTCCCTATCCTGGACTGTTGGCTTGATAACCCCAAAAGGATGTATTTCACTGAATTCATAGTAGGACATTTTAATCTCTGAATATTCCCTCTTAAACTTCTGATAAAGGTTCTGAATTGTGCCATTCAAGAAGCGCTTCTGCTTTTTTTTCTCGTTAGTGTGTCCTGTTTCCATGTTGCTGCTCTACTGTTGTCATCACATTCATAGAATCTAGTGATTTTCTATTCTGTGGCTGTGCTAGTTACTGTACACTGCTTTTTCCTGGAGTATTGAAGACTTGTTGACCTGTTTAAATTTTTCCTCATTGCTTTTGCTGAAAATCCAAATTCTCTGTTTGCGGCTTTGACCAGGCCATACTTTCTTAGGATGTTGCTGCTGAACATTTTCGAAGCCACTTGTTTGTCTTTGGCACTGCACATTTTTTTATACTTTTTCTTTAATTCTGCAATGATTTTCAAGTTCTTTGGAGTTCGTTTCATTTGCTTGTCTTGGTCTTTGGGGGATCTTATCTCTCCATTTTCTTCATCAGTCGATCATACCTTTTTTTGTATTTCTCAGCTTTCCGTAAAGCATTATCGAGTTTGACATTTGTCATGCAAAGATCTCTGTATGTCTTTATGCAACCTCTTCCAACCTTTTTCCTTCCAGCAAGTATTTAACTTCTCCTTCCAGTTGCAGACGAGGAGGAAGGGGTATCAGGGTGTGCATCAGGGGCAGGTAAGTTGGCCTCATGTTCTGACTGCAAGTCATCTGGTGACTCAGGTGGTGTTTTGCCTGATAGATAGTAGGTCTCCATTGCAATTGTTCTCTTTAAAGTGTGTATTCTATTCCATTGGTTGCATTTCCATTACCTTCTCTTGCTTCTTTGTTCTCGCTTTTTAAACTCAGAGATAGATTTCACTTCTCCCTTCTCTTTTTTCTTACAGTATCTCTCCCTGTCTTTTTACAGATGTTCCTGGTATCGTATGGGATCATTTTTTATTTTGTTTCTATATCTGTGACCTCTGTGCTGTTTAATGTGGCATCTAATTGAAACAAAGAAAAATACTACTTAAGTTTAACTTGGAGCATTTTCTAGATTACATTTATTTAAAACATGATTAAATAAGCCTAAAGTTAAAAAAAGAAAAAAAGAAGAAAAAAAAAGTACAGTAAAAACTAATAAGATAATGTATTTTTGTCATTTCCACCACGCTCTGTCATTTCCACCACAGTTAAGTTTGTGATGGAAATGACTGTGATGGAAATTACGCTTCTACAGTTTTTGGAGAAAAATAACAGACTGCTAGTATTACAGCTAGCATATAGTTTACACTAAATGCATAAAATATTTCAAAAAAATCTAAATTCTAGTACAAACTAAAGAAATGATAGACTGTTTAGAAATGACTGACAATAAAAATATTTGTTATTCCCTCAGTGGTGGAAATGACACCACTACCAAAGGACAGGTATATTTTGTGTAAAATGTTTTCTCATAGAAAAACATAGTAGAAGCTCAAAAGTCTGGGCCAGGGACAAGGGCAAAACAGTGAAGTTGAGGTATAAAATGCATCTGAAAAGTAGCTAAAATACTTTATAGAGAGGTGTTAAAGTTAAAACCAATTTATTTTTACCTAAAATTCTAAAACTCGACCCCGAGGACATAGAAGTGTAGTTGCAGAATCACCCAACTATTATGTACACTGAAGTCGCCGCACCATATCTCTCTAGAGCCCAATTCTCCTGATGTTTTCATCAAACATCGCTACAGGTAGTTAAAAATTGTGTAACATAACATTACTACCTGCACTGTAGATTTCCACCATCGCACATTCATATTACGATATACAAGCCCTTCCCTTATGAACATGGCCCAACCACCACCCTGTCCAATTGATCTATCAGATCTGATTAAACAATAATATTTTACATTTTAGCAGAAGCTCTTATCCAGAGCGACTTACAGTAATAAGTGCATACAATTTCATACAATTTTCATACTGGTCCCCCGTGGGAATACAAACCCACAACCCTGGCGTTGCAAGCACCATCCTCTACCAACTGAGCCACACGGGACCAATAACCAGGAATAATAAAATCGAGATGTGGTCCAAGCCATGTTTCTTGAATACATATCACATCAGGTTTGATCTCTAAATCTATAACATATTTCTTAAACTCCTGACCTTTAGCAATAAGGCTTCTGGCATTCCACTGAAGGATAATTAGCTCTAATTATCATCATACTGAGACATCATTTAGTATTATTAGTAGTCAACATATCAACAATCATGGCGACAGTAACATCTGTTACTCCTAAAAACTCTGTTGGTGCTTCCACAATGATCTTCAACTTGGTAGTTCTTCTTTCCACAAACACAGTCAGGTTGATAATCTTTCAACATGGCACATATTTTCTTTCCTTTGCACAGAGCCACTAAATGTCCCATTCTTTGGCATTTAAAACACCTTAATGGAGGTGGGACAAATCTTCTCAAACGTTAATAATAGTGACAGGTTTTCACTTTCTGCCCCTCTTTCTTACTGAACAGCCTTTAGGCTTCAACCACTATGTCCCCCTCTACATTTTATTTTATATAATCTATGGACATAGATAGTGGAACCCCAGAAATGATCCCCTTCAGCTTAGCCAAAGCACCTGGGACATGACTTTTGATTTTCTTCCCATTGAGAGTTTTCATTTTCCCTAGCTGAACATGGTCAGCACAGAATATTAACATTACCAATGAAGCGGCCTAATGTGACTTTCCCTACCTAGCAAGATTATTATTATTTTTTAACCTTAGTTTTTTAACTAGGCAAGTCAGTTAAGAACAAATTCTTATTTACAATGACAGCCTATCTACAGGGACAGCAATACAGCGCCCCTGGAGCAAATTAGGGTTAAGTGCCTTGCTCAAGGACACCGACACGTTTTCACCTTGTCGGCTCAGGGATTCAATCCAGCAACCTTTCGGTTACTGGCCCAACACTCTGAACACTAGGCTATCTGCCACCCCAAAAGATGACAAAGAAACAATTTAGATAGATAGATAGATAGATAGATAGATAGATAGATAGATAGATAGATAGATAGATAGATAGATAGATAGATAGATAGATAGATAGATACTTTATTGATCCCCGAGGGGAAATTTCTTTGTCAAGCAGCTGCAACAAAACATAGGGCATGTGCAAAATGCCAGAACGAAAATACACAAAAGACAGATACACGATACATGATACATAGAGCGGCAGTATGAAAAAGTATAGAAATACAAGAAGTCTGGAGTGCAAAAAAGCTATAAAAAGACATTGCATAGTATGGGTGGTTGGCTGAATATGTACACTATATATTGGTGGATGGTTAACTATACTATACAGGTCGATGGCAGAGAAATACTTCAATAGCTAAAAATGCGTATGATATGAGTGAGGGTAATAATAGTTTACTTAATAGACATACTGGTTAAATGGACAGGTAAGTGAATATTTTGCATGGTTAAATTAACTGTACAGGTAAATATACAGTTACATTTACAGGTAAGTGAATATTTGCATGGTTACATTAACTGTACAGGTAAATGACAGGAAGAGATACTTAAATAGTTAAATGTGTGTATGATATAATTTGGGTAATAATAGTAATTCCCTTAAAATACAGTCCTTAGTGTGCAGGGTTTAATTACAGATAACTGCACATATTGCACATTCGATATACTAAAAGCAATGAAAAAAAGATACAACTGAAAGGATACTAATATGCATTCCTGAGTGAATGACTACGTAAGTTAAGTCCAAGAATTACTTGCAATATTGCATGTGATATGATATAACAACTGTACATGAGTATGTATATACAGACCTGAATGAATAAATAAGTCCTGAGTGAATGAGTGATTACGGACCAGAGTTACTCACGGATGGATGCACAATTGTTAAACTAGGTCCTAACACCCCAACAGTTCCAGGTCTGTGTTGCCGACGGAACGGCACCCCGGTGAGGCATTATATAGTCTAATAGCCGTCGGCAGGAAGGACCTCCTGTAGCGCTCTCTGGCACACCGTGGTGGGATCAGTCTGGGACTGAAGGTGCTCCTCTGCGTCATAACCACGGCATGCAGAGGGTGGGTGACATTGTCCATGATGGCCAGCAGTTTGGCCAGGATCCGTCTCTCCGCCACCTCCTCTAGAGTGTCAAGGCTCATCCCCAGGACAGAGCTAGCCTTCCTGATCAGCTTATTTACCCGATAAGCATCACCGGCTTTTATGTTGGCTCCCCAGCACACCACAGCAAAAAAGATGGCACTGGCCACCACAGACTGGTAGAAGGTATGCAGTAGTTTACTGCACACGTTGAAGGACCTGAGCCTCCTCCGAAAGTAGAGTTGGCTCTGGCCCTTTTTGTACAGGGCCCCGGTGTTACCAGCCCATTCCAGCCTGTTGTCCATATGGACTCCCAGGAACTTGTATGACCCAACCATTTCCACATCCATCCCCTGTATAGGGACTGCAGTCAGTTGTGCCTTGGTTCTCCTGAAGTCCACCACCATCTCCTTTGTTTTGCTGATGTTGAGCTGAAGGTAGTTCTGCTCACACCACAACAAAGTCACTGATTGTGCTCCTGTACTCCTCCTCCTGCCCACCCCTGATGCACCCTACAATTGTGGAGTCATCCGAGAACTTATGTTGGTGGCATGTTTCAGAGATATATCTGAAATCCGAGGTGTAGAGGGTGAACAGGAAGGGGGACAGGACCGTTCCCTGGGGGGCCCTTGTGTTGCTCACTGCCCGTTCTGACACACAGCTCTGTAGTCGCACAAATTGTGGCCTACCGGTCAGGTAGTCCGTGACCCAGGAGACTAAGGGTGCTTCCACTTTCATCCTCTTCATCTGTCTCTGATTGGGGATCATTAATCCTCCCTCACTGAAGTGAGGACTGGGTTGTGGCTCATCCACTCCCCCTGATGGGAGTTAGCCCAGCCCTGAGGTGGTTGCTGGTGGGGGCTCCGGTTCCGGCCTTGGGCGTGACGCAGGCAGTGAAAGCTGCTCTCTTCCTACCTCCCTGTTGCACGCCCAGTCGGTCCGGACCCCAGCGCGATGGTTCCCCCCTCAGTACTCCCGCGATTCACCAAGTCCTGTCTGGACCCTGGTGTGGGAGCCCTCGACCCTGGAGAGGGGCTGATGTTTTTCCCCGGCTCGGGCCCCAGTGGAGCGGACTGCTCCGGCACTGGAGTGAAGCAGACGACCGGCCCCGGACTGGGCACCGGTGACGGCTCCTTTTCTCCGGACCCCAGCCTTCCTCCACCGAACGATAATGGGAGTGTTCCTCCTCTGTAATTTTCCCCATACCGAGGAGGATATCTCCCAATGTAATTCCCCGCTGCGTCCCTGGTTGGTGGATCATTCTGTCACGGTGCGTAGTAGATAAGGGATGATATACAGAGCGCTGGTGAAGCGTCATCCTTTTTATTCAATGAGGTGTTCTCACGAAGCATTAAAATAAAAGAGGAGAGTGAAACAAATGAAAACACAGTGACTTCGTTGAGTACTGGCAGTGCAGTCAAACAAAACAAACAATGATCTACGCAAAGGTGGATGTGGAGGACAGCTAAATACTATATCCCCAATCAGAGACAACACTAGACAGCTGTCTCTGATTGGGGATCATTAATCCTCCCTCACTGAAGTGAGGACTGGGTTGTGGCTCATCCACTCCCCCTGATGGGAGTTAGCGGCTTCACCACTACCCAGCCCTTACACCTCCCACTGTGATAAGTACCTATCGGCAGTCTATTGGCAGTGAGATTCTCTGTGTGTTTCATGCAGAAGGGTTCTTCGGCTGTGTGAACTTGATCCACCCAACTACTCAAATGAAAATTCTGGAAAAAACAGTGATACACAAGGAAGTGTTATAGTCTCTGACTGACTCATCTTTAGAAAGATTTCTCTTCCTCATTCCCACAATATTTTCTTGTGTTGATATTTTATTTTGAGAGAAGATTTAAAGGGGAAGATCAGTATTTTATATTCATGGTTCCTCAGTGAATGAGTGATTACGGTAGTCTATGGGCCAGGAGAAACTTGAATACAAACTTAAGTTTACTTTAGCCAATGCTAGCAAAAACTCTATGGAAGTGATAGAGGCATGCATGCTATTTATACTTTAAAGTAGTACTTAAGTCATTTTTTGGAGTATCTGTACTTTACTATACTGTATATATTTTTGACAACTTTTATTTCACTCTTTTTTTTTCTTCTCCCAAATTGGTAGTTACAGTCTTGTCCCATCGCTGCAGCTCACATACTAACTCGGGAGAGGCGAAGGGCAGTGCGTCCTCCGAAACACAACCCAGCCAAGCCGCACTTATTGACACAATGCCCGTTCACCGTACACCTGGCAACAGTGTCAGCATGCATGCACCCGGCCCGCCACAGGGGTCACTATAGCGCAATGGGACAAGGACATCCCGGCCGGCCAAACTCTCCCTAATCCAGACCAATTGTGCGTCGCCTCATGGGTCTCCCTGTCGCAGCAAAGCCTGGACTCAAACCAGGATCTCTAGAGGTACAGCCTTAGACCACTGCGCCATTCGGGAGGCCACTTCACTACATTCCTAATGAAAATAATGTTATTTTTACACCATACATCCCTGACACCCTAAAGTACTCTTTACATTTGGAATGCTTAGCAGGACAGGAAAATAGTCGTATTCACATACTCATCAAGAGAACATCCCTGGTCATCTCTACTGCCTCTGATCTGGCAGACTCACTAAACACAAATGAGTGTTGCAGTGGCTATCTGTAAATAAAAAACAAGAAAATGGTGCTGTCTGGTTTGCTTAATATAAGGAATTTGAAATAATTTACATTTTTAAAATGACTTTTGATACTAAAGTATATTTGAACAATAACATGTACTTTTGTCAGGCTCTGGCCATAGAGAAGCATATTGCTTCTCTATATAGCCATGGTCAGAGTCTGACAGATCTATAGTTTATTTTCTATGTGGGGGTTTTGTGTTGGATCCCTAATTAGAGGCAGCTGCAGTGCATTGTCTCTAATTAGGGATCCTACATATGTTTGTATGTCCCACACCTAGGTGTGGGTCATTTTTATCTCCAGTCACAGTGAAAGTAAGTGTGTTTCCGTTTTTTTTGTGATTGCGTCGTTGGTTTTGTTTGTATAGTTCGTACAGTTGAGTTTTGAAGAAAATAAAACTAAGTCGAACTACAAATCCTGCGCTACACCTTGGTCTCTCCATGCACCCACTTGTGACAACTTTTGATACTTAAGTATATTTAAAACCAAATACTTTTAGACTTTTACTGAAGTATTATTTTACTTCAGTCATTTTCTATTAAGGTATATTTACTTTTACTCAAGTATGACAATTGCGTACTATTTCCACCACTGCAAGGAAGCCATGTCTTTGCAGCATACTTACTATGATGTCAGGGTAAAGCTTCATGAAATTAAATGTAATTCAAACAATGAGAGAATTATTTCATTAACATGTTTTTTAATTGAATGATATAAATTGTAAAACAAACTGTGGCACATTTTCAAATCACAAAACAGTACTGATCAGGAGCTACTGTCTGTTCCAACAAGATCACACAATACTTTTTTCACTTGTTGAAAATCAATATCACAGAAACCAACAAAAATCCACATATTTATCTGCCGATTAAGATGTATTAAGCAAGTGAACCTCCCTGCTAATGAGTTAGTTGTTAGTAAGTGACTTAGGGTTAGGTATGGGGTTAGTTAGTGACTTAGGGTGTGGTATGGCAGTGACTAAGGTTCAGGTATGGGATTAGTTAGTGTTTTAGGGTTATGTATGGTAGTCACTGAGGCAAGGGTTAAACTTAGATTAGAAAACAAAAAACAAACACACCAAAAACAGCAGCACACCAGGATTCGTACCACTGACACTCGCAGAGTTTGGGGTGAACATTGTAAATCTCAGGATGTTGCTGTCATTTTGTTTTGGGATGTAACAGCCAATGCCTGTGAAAAGGTCCAAATATGTAACGTGTGAGTAGTTATACAGTATGTGCAAAATGTTGGTGACAGTTATATTTTATGAATGTTAATTATTGAAAATAACAAAATCATGCTCTTTTTCCTTACTATTTCTCTAGCTTTGCAGAGAGAGAGAGAAAGATTAAGTCAGAAAGACAGTCCGACCGATCGCATTGACCAACCAAAATACATTCCATCATTACTCACCCACATCAGGTCTGATTATGGTCCCATTCCCCCCAGTCTGAACAAGGAGCTCCCAGAAAGTATTCTCAGTATTGTTCCCAGCCACACCATTCACACTCACCAGGAAGGGACCATAGTTGCGGTCATCTGTGTAGGTGAAACTGCAAGAACAACAGAATAATGTATTTATTTTTAATTTGAGTCATTGTGAAATGCCAGAATACCACAATTATTTTTGACATTGAAGAAGGTGCAAAATGCAGTATCACTCCATGCCATGCAATGAATGACACCTTGCACTATAGAACATTGTCTGCACATGGTCACTGAAAGGTTCTACACAATTGATCAAACTGTAATGACTTGAACACACATCTAACAATTTACAGCATATGTCAATGACACAATGGAAGCTAATAATCTACTAACTTGAATCCTGCATTGGTCTGCAGTCTCCTCATGGCACCAATAAGGATCCCTCTGAATGCGATATCAGTACTGTAGGTCTTGTTGGTTGCATTTGAGATGCTGTTGACTACCACAAGCTCAATGGAATCTAGTCTGGAAGAATCTGTTGAAAAACAATGTGAACAATGCCAATACTGTGGTGATGACATTGCAAAGAGATAAACTTGTTCTAGAAGTTTTAAAAAATTACATTACTTCCTGCTGTCACGTTCCGAGGATTCAAACTTTTGCCACTCAGGGAGTGCGAGCCCGGGATGAACACTGTAAATCTCAGGATGATGCGGTCATTTGGTTCTGGGATGTAACAGCCAATACCTGCAGAAATAATGTACAAATAGGTAAATGTGTGAGTAGTTATACTGTACAGTATGTGCAACATTTGTGTGACAGGTATTGTTATATTTTATGAATGTCATTGTAAATAACATGCATGCTTTTTCCATTATTTGCATCGGATGAAGTCCCAAACAAAATAAACCACTAAAACATTTGAGAGAGAGACTTTCTATCATTACTCACCCACATCAGGTGTGATTGTAGTCCCATTCCCCCCAGTCTGAACAAGGAGCTCCCAGAAAGTATTCTCAGTATTGTTCCCAGCCACACCATTCACACTCACCAGGAAGGGGCCATAGTTGCTGTCCTCTGTGTAGGTGAAACTGTAAAAACAACAGTGCTCACTAACGACACCTGACTACATAACATAAAATCCCTGACACACCAACTGCCGAGAACCTAACAAAACAACATCTAACAATGAGTCAATGTAACCTAATAATCTACTAACTTGAATTCTGCACTGGTCTCCTGCAGTCTTCTCATGGCACCGATAAGGATCCCTCTGAATGCGACATCAGTACTGTAGGTCTTATTGGGTGCTTTTGAGATGCTGTTGACTACCACCAACTCAATGGATGTCTCTGTTGAAATTGTCATTTACAATGTCAACTATACTGTAGTGCGTAGGTTAGAGAGATTACATTACTAAGAGGTAAAGTAAGCCTATATATTACTTTCCGTCAGGATCCCAGGAACCAGCAACAGCAGAGCTGCGGAGAGAAAATATGCCGTGGTCATCATACTCATCATGTATTCAGGTTCAGTTGGAAGTGTACAGTACTCATATCACACAATACTTTTTATGTTGAACCGGTAGCCACTCCTTATCTGGGGAGTTTCTGACAAGGACAGAAATGTATATCTTCTTCCCTTTTTCTCAAGCTATTGTGTAATGTATGTGTAACATACATAACTGGCATGTCGCATGAGTGCCAATCTGTTTACAAGTGCCATCATGCCAACTCCTTGTCACCCATTGTAAAGCCAAATACTCAATTGTAAGATGCCTGTAGAGGATCTTCAGTTTCACTGTTCACCCACCAGGGGTCACCATTAAGTAATTACTTAGATTGAGGGCCACAGAAATGAAGGTAAAGTACAGTATATAAGGACATGCTTACAAATCAATCGAGATATGCTCAATCATATATTTTAAATTAGGAAATTGAGCATGTTGATTAAATTAAATATATGAATAATATCAAACTTAACAGCCTTTTACAATATCTCCATATGAACTTATGTTATTCATACACATATGACAATATAGTAGATCGGATAATACTTTAATGTTAGATAGTGTGTTGGTTTATTTTATAAACTGGGTGGTTCAAGCCCCGAATGCTGATTGGCTGACAGCTGTGGTATATCAGACCATATACCACGGGTATGACAAAACATGTATTTTTACTGCTCTAATTACGTTGGTCACCAGTTTATAATATCAATAAGGCACCTCGGGCGTTTGTGGTATATCGCCAATACACCACGGCTAAGGGCTGTATCAAGGCACTCCGCATTACGTCTTGAACAAGAACAACCTTAGCCGTGGTATATTGGCCATATACCACACCCGCTCTGGCCGTATTGCTTAAGTATACACTTGAGAAGGAATTTTAACTCTAGTAACCTCAAGCCTCACCCAAAGTAACCTATACTTCAGCATCAGTGGAACAGGTGCCGGTCTTAAAGGGACAGTGCAAATAAAAAGTTCAGTTGATATAAAGAAAAACCAAACACAATCACTCTATTTTGTGAACCCTACTATAGAATAGCATCATTTTAATTATGGTGGTTTATCCATCCAAACAAGAGCATGCTACCTGGGGTCCATTTAATGTAAACTGAATAGTTGCTCTGGTTATGTATATAAGCTACTGCTAGTAAATAGTGGTTATGGCCAAAGAGGTACCTTTGCAGTGGCGATCAATTCCATTTAAGATTAGGAGTATGGCCTTATTTCTATTACAGCATATTGGATCACTGTCATTCATATTCCATTCACCCAGCTCAATGTAACAGGGATAGGTTTAGACTACTACATGTGATCGGCGTATTTAGACCCCATTTACGGGGGCTTTATTTCATTTCAGCCCCCCTAAAAATTGTAATACAAACTATACGTTAGGCTTTATGATCACACGGAAGCCGCGGTGATAGACATAGGTGCAAAACGGACCAATGACCAGCCTTAAGGTCTCGGAGACACCGCAGCTCGACAGAAGGAGAAGAAGAAGACGACGAAGAAGAAGAAGAAGAGCTTTGAAAAGAAGAGAGCTCACACAACATTGTACCACTTGCGGGACGCATCTTCTGAAACAACAACACGGCTGATTATAGGCAGATTCGAGGGAGCGAGATTGCTGGCGGAGTTGCACGACTGTATCGAGACTGGGGCTGGCATGGCGGGAAGTTCGGATGGAAGTGAGAGGGAGATGGACGAGGGAGCGGAGGTAAGGAAGCAAGGGACGTTTAAGACGGTGATAGGGAAGAAGAATAGGAAAAGAGGTAGGATGGTGGCAGAAGAGATGGACAGGGAAACGACGAATGAAGGAGGGATGAGTGGGGTAGTCAGTGGAAGTGAACAGCTGGGCGAAGAGCGGTTGAATAAAGTTATGGTAGTGTATACGGAACCCACAATGAAATTGATGAATCCAATAGAACTAACGAAGAATATCAAGTCAGAGATTGGACAGGTGAAGGATGCTAGGAGTTTGACTGGAGGTAGGGTTTTGATCTTTGCTAGATAGGGAACAAGCTGAAAAAGTCTTGAAGATGCAGGCTTTAGGAGGGGGAAGAGTGAAGTGTTTTGTGCCAGGAAGCAATGCGAAATGGAAGGGTGTGATTACCGGGGTGCCGGTGGAGGTCACCATGGACGAATTTCAGAGGGAAGTGTCAGGAGGGAAGGTGGTGAGCGACAGAAGAATGAATAGGAAAGATCGGAAAGAGGGAGAGGAAAGCCGTACAGTGTTATTGGAGTTTGAACAGGCCTTGCCGGAGAGAGTTGGGATATATTAGCTTTTATGTGCGGGAATTTGTACCGCCTCCGTTGAGATGTTACAACTGTCAGCGCATGGGGCACGTAGCAAGCATTTGTAGGGCGAAAATGCGGTGTGCTAGATGCGGGGGTCCACATTAGTATGGAAAGTGTGGTGAAATGGAAAGTGTAAAATGCTGTAATTGCGGTGGTGATCACAGTGCAGTTTATGGGGGTTGTCGAGTACAAAAACAGGCGGCAGACGCACAGAAGTACAAGGTTCAGAATAGAGTTAGCTATGCTGAAGCGACGAGAAGAGTGTGAGAGCAAAGAGTAGACAGGGGCGAGGTGCAGGCTCGCAAGTGGGGGGACGCGGAGGAAGATAGGGCGAAGAGACAGGGCGAGGGTGGTGAGGAGAACATGTGAACGTGAGTGTAGGGTGGGTGAGGACTCCCTGGTAGTGAACAGGATTGATTTCTTGGCATTTATTTGCAGTATAATAAATGTAGGTGCGCAGGTTAGTGGGAAGTCGTCTCCCATAGACGTGGTGGTGCGAGCCGCCAGAGATTATTTAGGCATCTCTGATGTAATGGTGCACGAAATTATGTCAAATACAAGTAATGATGGGGTGGAGAGACATCGTGTTTAGGATGGTGTTGGTGGTCCTACAATGGAATGCCAGGAGTCTGGTGGCAAATGGGCAAGAGTTTAAAAAGTTTATATGTGAAATGGATGTGGTGCCTGATGTAGTGTGTGTTCAGGAAACATGGCTTAACCCTGAGTTGGATTTCGTGGTCCATGGTTTCGTAGCAGTGAGGTGGGAGGAGTGGGAGGGGGGTGTGTTACGTTTGTTAAGAAAGGGGTGTCATATCGGCAAGTTAGTGTCCAAGAATCGGAATGTGTGGGTGTAGATGTAGATATAAGAGGGGGTAACGTGTGTGTGATTAATTATTATAATCCCTGTAAACCGCTGGTGTTAGAAAAGCTGGAAGGTATAGAGAGAAGGTGTGAGGGTGGAAAGGTAATGTGGTGTGGTGATTTTAACGCTCATAATGAGTTGTGGGGAAGTGTGCGGACGAACGGTAATGGCAAAACTGTAGAAGAGCTTATGGAGAATAATGGATTAGTGTGTGTGAATGATGGGAGTGGGACCCGAATTAACGTGGCTACGGGGAGTGAATCATGTTTGGACTTGACGCTGGAATCTGCCTCGCTTGCAGGAAGGTGTGAGTGGACGGTGAGTGGTGAGTCTACGATGGGGAGTGATCACTATCCGATAGTGTGCAAAGTGGAGGGTGGTGTGGTTAGGCAGGACAGAGTATGTGGTGGGAGGTGGTGTTTTGATAAGGCCGATTGGAAGAAGTACCGGTTTCTATGTGAGGGTCTGTGAAAGAATCTGAGGTTGGTAGGGTCAGTTGATGAGTGTGCAGAGGCGGTGACGAAGAGTATGATAGTGGCAGCTGAGGTGGCTATTCCAGTAAGTAAGGGTGGGGGACGACAGCAAGTGGTGCCGTGGTGGACGGATGAATGTTCAAGAGGGGTGAAGGAGAGGAATGTGGCGTTGAAGGTGTTAAAGAGGGGATTGACGGTGAGGAATTTGGAGGATTATCAAAGGAAGAGGGCAGTAGCAAGAAGAACTATAAAGAGGGCGAAAAGAGAAGTGTGGCGGGAGTTTTGCTCAACCATTGGGAGGGGTGCGGCTCTTAGTAGGGTGTGGAGGATGTTCAGGAAGATGGTGGGTAAGGGTACCGCGGAGGGAATTCCTGTTATGGTGGAGGGGGATGTACGTGCAGTAAGTGACAAAGATAAAGCTGAAGTCATAGGAAGGGCGTTTGCTGCTGTTCACAGGTGCAATCATTTATGTGAGGAGGCGCAGAGGAGAAAAGGGGTAATGTTAGAGGAGCACAGAGATGTACTGAGCAGGAGAGTGGAGGGAGGTGATGCCATGGATGCAGAGTTTTCTATATATGAAATGGCTAAAGCTCTAGAGGGGTGTGGAAGGATGGCCCCAGATGAAGATAGGGTGTGTTATGTGATGGTGAGGAATGCCCCTGAAAGTGTGAAGAAGGCGGTACTGGAACTGTTTAATATGGTGTGGAGGAGTGGGGTCCTGCCAGGAGGGTGGAAGAGGGCAGTGGTGCTGCCGTTTGTGAAACCGGGGAAAGATCCTACAAAAGCTGCTAGTTATAGACCCATAGCACTCACGTCGAATTTGTGTAAGTTAATGGAGAAGAAGATTGTGAATAGGTAATAAGTATTATTTGGACAGTAGGGGTTTGGTGAGTGAAGATCAGAGTGGGTTCAGGAGAGGCCGGTCAACTACGGATTCCCTGATTAAGGTTAGCACGGAGATAGCCAGTGCGTTGGCAAGGAAGGAAGTTATGTGTGTGACTTATTTTGGTGTGGAGAAAGCTTATGATACAATGTGGAGGGAGGGCTTGTTGATTAAGTTAGGTGCGATAGGTATTGGGGGTAGGATGTATAATTGGAGTGTGGATTTTCTATTTGGGAGAGTGTTTCGGGTGAAGGTTGGGGAGTTTGAGGTGGAAAATGGGACGCCTCAGGGCAGTGTGGTAAGCCCGGTTTTGTTTACCATGATGATAGATGATGTCTTTAGAGAGGTGGGGCAGGGAATAGGGGTAGCATTGTATGCAGATGATGGGGCTATATGGAAAAGAGGAAGGAATGTGAAGTATGTGATGAAGAAAATGCAGTGTGCGGTGACGGCTGTGAAAGAATGGTCAATGAAATGGTGCTTTCGGATGTCGGTGGATAAATCGTGCTTCATGGTATATTCGAATAGAAAAGTTAAGGATGTGAGATTGCAGATATATGGGCAGGATATAGGCAGGGTGACGGCCTTTAAGTACTTGGGTCTGTGGTTTGACGAGAGGTTGACGTGGAGGAAGCATGTGGCGGCTGTGGAGGTAAAGTGCAGAAGGGCGTTGAACCTTATGAGAGCGGTGGTGGGAGTTAATTGGGGGGCTGACAGGCAGACATTGATGAGTTTGTATCAGGCGCTGATCAGGTCGGTGCTGGATTATGGGTGCTTTGTCTATGGGTCAGCAGCCAGGACTGTGTTAGAGGCGTTGGATAGGATTCAGGCGCGTGCGCTGAGGTTGTGCTTAGGCGCATGTAGGTCGACGCCAACTGCAGCGATGCAGGTGGAGACAGGTGAGATGCCATTGGAATTGAGGCGAGATAAGTTGGCTTTAGCGTATTGGGTGAGGCTGAAGGGGAGCTCGGTGAGGCATCCTGCAGTTGAGGTGGTGGGAAGGTGCTGGGAGAGAGAAGGGGGAAAGATGAGAGCGTTTGGGTGGGTGATAGAGAAGAAGGTGGAGGAGTATGGATTGACGGGGAAGGATGTCGGACCGGTGGTCGCGTTAGGGGGGGTACCACATTGTTTGTTTCCTGTGCCGAATGTTGACATGAGGATGTTGGAGAGGAAGAAAGAGTGGAATGCAAACTGCATCAGGAGTTGTGTGGAGAGGTTTGTGAGTGAAGGGTACAGTGAATATCTGAGGATATATACTGATGGGTCGAAGGATCCAGTTAGTGGGAAGGTAGGAGCAGGGGTGTTTATCCCAGAGTTTGGAGTAAGGATCGGTAAGAGGGTGACAGATCATGTGTCAGTATATACTGCTGAGATGATGGCATTGATTTTGGGGATGGATTGGGTGGAGGAGGTTAGGCCGCTCAGGGTGGTGGTGTGTACGGATTCGGCTGCTGTGCTGAGTAGTATAACGTTGGGTAGGTCAGATAGAGGGGATTTGTTAGTGGAGTTGATGGTGCAGTTGTTGGGGTTGGAGAGGATGGGGGTGGTGGTATGGTTCTGTTGGGTTCCAGCGCATGTAGGAGTTGATGGTAATGAAGAGGTGGATAGGGTGGCGAAGAGTGCATCACGGAAGGAGGGCGTGGATGTGAGGATACCGTATGGATGGGGGGAGATGAAAGCGATGATAAAGAGGGTGGGGATGGAATTATGGCAGAAACACTGGGATGAGTGCAGGACAGGGAGGGGATATTATGGTGTACAGAAAACAGTAAGGGTGGAAGTTGGGGATGTAGGAGGGATGAAGTAATATGGAGTAGGTTGAGGTTTGGTCATACAGGTCTGAATGCAACGCTGAAGATGATAGGGAGACATGAGACTGGATTGTGCGAGGGGTGTATGGTGGAGGAAACAGTGGAACATGTATTGCTGTATGGCGAGCGGTATGATGAGGAAAGGGAAAGGTTGTATGACCGGGTCAGGAGGGAAGGGAGGAGTTGGGGAATTGGTGGGGTGCTGGGAGGAGTTGGGGAATTGGTGGGGTGCTGGGAGGAGGGAGTGGTGACGGGATAGTGTCGAGGGAACTGTTGCAATTTATCAAGGATACGGGTGTGGGTGCTCACACTCCGATACAGTAGGTGGCGGTGTATGCACCTTTCAGTTGGTTGCGATCCGCCATTAATCCAAAGAAGAAGTAGAAAAAAAAGCTTGGCAGAAGGCAGCATTAAGTCGCGACTTGTAAGCTTGCGAAATACACACACACATGTTTTAGCTAATTATTGTAACATGGACAAGCTATGCCATGTGGCAGCCTAGACATTTGCTGTAGTCTTGTCTTTTTGTAAGCGATGCAGAATTAGCTATAGAGTTAGCTAGCTGACATATCAAGGCTTTTGCTAGGATAAGTTAGATGGATAGATTGCTAACTATGCAGCAACACAAACGTTGATCTTGACAAGCTAGCTAAGAGACTAGCAAAATATGACTGAAATATAATCCAATTAACTGTCACGGAAGGGTGCAGAGACAGACCAAGACGCAGCGCAGGGATAGTAGTTCGACATAGTTTTATTTTCTCACTATGTAATATCAAAACAAATGGCGAACTACAGGACACAAACACACTATAAACTAACGTCACGTTCACCAAAACACGGACGTAAAAAAAGGCACACTTACTTCTCACCGTGACTGCGACATATAACAACAATGACCCACACCAGAGTGAAGGACAGACTCAACATATATGGGATCCCTAATTAGAGACAATGCGGTGCAGCTGCCTCTAATTAGGGATCCAACCCAAACCCCAACCTAGAAACAGAAAAGAACGACACTGTCAGACTCTGACCATAACTACATAGAGAAGCCTATTTGCTTCTCTATGGCCAGAGCCTGACAGTAGGCGCGGACTCCCGGACGCCAAAAAAAACCACACAAAACAAGGGGGGGTTAATGGGAGGGAAGACTAGTCCATTGGGGGCGGCTCTGGCTCCGGCGAAGTGGACAGTTTTCTCCCATGCCCCTTCTTTATAACCGGGCCCGGGCTGGGTACCGGACTGGGCACCGGTGGGGTAAACGGCTCCGGCCATGGAGCTGGGCAATTAACCGGGCCCGGACTGGGCACCGGTGGGGCAAACGGCTCCGGCCATGGAGCGGGTCAAACAACCGGGCCTGGACTGGGCACCGGTGGGGCAAACGGCTCCGGCCATGGAGCGGGGAAAACAACCGGGCCTGGACTGGGCACCGGTGGGGCAACCGGCTCTGGCCATGGAGCTGGGAAAACAACCGGGCCTGGACTGGGCACCGGTGGAGCGGACTGCTCTGGCACTGGAGCGGAGCAGACGGCTGGACCCGGAATGGGCACCGGTGGAGCGGACTGCTCTGGCACTGGGGCGGAGCAGACGGCTGGACCCGGAATGGGCACCGGTGGAGCGGACTGCTCTGGCACTGGAGCGGAGCAGACGGCTGGACCCGGATTGGGTACCGGTGGAGCGGACTGCTCTGGCACTGAGGCGGAGCAGACGGCTGGACCCGGAATAGGCACCGGTGGAGCGGACTGCTCTGGCACTGGGGCGGAGCAGACGGCTGGACCCGGAATGGGCACCGGTGGAGCGGACTGCTCTGGCACTGGAGCGGAGCAGACGGCTGGACCCGGATTGGGTACCGGTGGAGCGGACTGCTCTGGCACTGAGGCGGAGCAGACGGCTGGACCCGGAATGGGCACCGGTGGAGCGGAATGCTCTGGCACTGGGGCGGGTGCGGGGAGTAGAGCAGAGGAGAGGTAGAGCAGAGGTCCGGACCCGGACTGGACATCGGTGAAGCGGACTGCTCTGGCATGGGAGGTACCGGACTGGGAAGGCGCACCGGAGGTCGGAGGCGTGGAGCCGGCACTGGAAGCACCTGGCTGGGCACACTCATGGGAGGTCGGATGCGGGGAGCAGAGTAGAGGTCCGGACCCAGACAGGACACCGGTGGAGCGGACTGCTCTGGCATGGGGGTGGAGTAGACGACCGGACCCGGACTGGGGATGCTCACCTTGGGCACCTTTATTTCCAGCTCCCTCCTCTCGCTCTCACACTCCTCCATATTGCGCCAACATAGCTCCATGATCCTCTCATACTCCTCCCTCTGTCGGTATTCCCCCACGTACTCAGGCCTCTCCATGCTCCACATGGGGGGTGGTATTGGCTCTTCCTGCCTGTAGCCAGGCCACCCCCATAGCCCCCCCCCAAAAAAATTACCTTGGGGTTGTTTGCGGGCGTTTCTCCGTCTCGCGCCCCGTCTATTATGCGGCACTCTCTCTCTCTCCGTCTCTCCCCAGTTACGCTGCTTGGTCTCGCAGTGGTGGGTCGTTCTGTCATGGAAGGGTGCAGAGACAGACCAAGACGCAGCGCAGGGATAGTAGTTCGACATAGTTTTATTTTCTCACTATGTAATATCAAAACAAATGGCGAACTACAGGACACAAACACACTATAAACTAACGTCACGTTCACCAAAACACACGAAATGAACGGACGTAAAAAAAGGCACACTTACTTCTCACCGTGACTGCGACATATAACGACAACGACCCACACCAGAGTGAAGGACAGACTCAACATATATGGGATCCCTAATTAGAGACAATGCGGTGCAGCTGCCTCTAATTAGGGATCCAACCCAAACCCCACACAGAAACAGAAAAGAACGACACTGTCAGACTCTGACCATAACTACATAGAGAAGCCTATTTGCTTCTCTATGGCCAGAGCCTGACATTAACATTGCAGTCTCTCATGATTCACTTGAAGTGGCCAACGCTACATGCATGCATAACCTAAATAAATGTATGTCTCTCCATAGATGGATATACGAAAGTATATGAGCCAGGGAAAATGTAGAGCAGCCAGGTGAGCGAGTGAACAGGCAGTCAGGAAGTTGCCAAGAGTCTGCTTCTCACAGACTGCATTGGTGTTGCACAACAACACTACAGTGCCTTAAAAATCTATTCAAGCCCCTTGAAAGTTATCAGATTTGTCTGAATGACAAATGATACACTGGAATGTTCTTCTGTGTAATATTTTATTTAAAAAGAATGACCCTTGAAATGTATTATTTTAAAGTGACATTGATTTTATGTTAGAACATATATTTAAGAAAAGTAATAACTGAAATGTGCTGTTTGCCTAAGTATTCAACCCCTTTGCTCTGTAAGCTCCCAGTTAACACAGATTAAACATAATGCCCTAACAAGGACCTGTGAAACATTTAAATAACTCATATTGTCACGTTCGGGTGTGTAGAGAGACCAAGGCGCAGCGTAGCGATAGTTCGACATCGTTTATTGAACTAATAAACTAAACTTGATGCGAACCATACAAAATAACAAATATAATATAAAGATGACACACGTAGCACGAACACGGGACAACATTGAACCACGCCAAGGGAGTGGAACATAGACATATAAGTAGGATCCCTAATTAGAGGTAATGCATAGCAGCTGCCTCTAATTAGGGATCCCACACACAACACCACCCAGAAGTAGAAATACTAGATCTGCCAGACTCTGACCATAGAACTACAGAGAAGCAAAGCTTCTCTATGGCCAGAGCCTGACAGTACCCCCCCCAAAGGCGCGGACTCCCGGCCGCAAGAAAAACAAACAAAAACATGAGGGAAGGGTCAGGGAGGGATAAAACATCCAACAATCATCGCAGGTGGCGGTTCCGGCCCCGGCGAAGTGGATAGCTTCCCCCTCATTTCTACTGGGCCCGGACTGGGCCCCGGTGTGGCAGGCGACTCAGGCCATTTAAAGGGGCAACCCACTGGTCCTAGAAATGACCATGGTGGGGCAAAAGGCTCAGGCCATGGAGCGGGGCACATAACCGGGCCAGGACTGGGCACCGGTGTGGCAGGCGACTCCGGCCATGTAAATGGGCAACCCACCGGTCCTGGAAATAATAATGGTGGGGCAAAAGGCTCAGGCCATGGAGCGGGGCAAATAACCGGGCCAGGACTGAGCACCGGTGTGGCAGGCGACTCCGGCCTTTCAAAGAGGTAAACAACCGGTCCAAAAAATGACACCGGTGGGGAAAAAGACTCAGGCCATGGAGCGTGGCAAATAACCGGGCCAGAACTGGGCACCGGTGTGTCAGGCGACTCCGGCCTGTGGACCACCACGGGAGTCTCCGGGCTGTCGACCATCACGGGAGGCTCCGGGCTGTCGACCATCACGGGAGGCTCCGGGCTGTCGACCATCACGGGAGGCTCCGGGCTGTCGACCATCACGGGAGGCTCCGGGCTGTCGACTATCACGGGAGGCTCCGGGCTGTCGACCATCACTGGAGGCTCCGGGCTGTCGACCATCACGGGAGGCTCCGGGCTGTCGACCATCACTGGAGGCTCCGGGCTGTCGACCATCACGGGAGGCTCCGGGCTGGTGAGGCGCACCGACGGTCTGGAGCCGGCACTGGAGGTACCTGGCTGGGCGCACGCACTGGAGGTCGGGTGCGGGGAGCCGGCACGGGACGTACCGGACTGGAGAGGCGCACTGGAGGCCTGGTGCGTGGAGCCGGCACTGGAAGAACCTGGCTGGGCACACGCACTGGAGGTCGAGTGCGGGGAGTCGGCACGGAACGTACCGGACTGGAGATGCGCACTTGAAGCCTGGTGCGTGGAGTCGGCACTGGTGGCACCGAACTAATAACACGCACCTCAGGGCTAGTGCGGGGAGCAGGCACAGGACGTACCTGACTGGAGACGCGCACTGGAAGCCTGGTGCGTGGAGTCGGCACTGATGGCACCGGACTGATGACACGCACCTCAGGGCTAGTGCGGGGAGCAGGCACAGGACGTACCTGACTGGAGACGTGCACTGGAAGCCTGGTGCGTGGAGTCGGCACTGATGGCACCGGACTGATGACACGCACCTCAGGGCGAGTGCGGGGAGTCGGCACGGGACGTACCGGACTGGAGAGGCGCACTGGAGGCCTGGTGCGTGGAGTCGGCACTGGTGGCACCGGACTAATGACACGCACCTCAGGGCGAGTGCGGGGAGCAGGGACAGGACGTACCTGACTGGAGACGCGCACTGGAAGCTTGGTGCGTGGAGTCGGCACTGGTGGCACCGGACTAATGACACGCACCTCAGGGCGAGTGCGGGGAGCAGGCACAGGACGTACCTGACTGGAGAGGCGCACTAGAGGCCTGGTGCGTGGAGTCGGCACTGGTGGCACCGGACTAATAACACGCACCTCAGGGCTAGTGCGGGGAGCAGGCACAGGACGTACCTGACTGGAGACACGCACTGGAAGCCTGGTGCGTGGAGTCGGCACTGGTGGCACCGGACTAATGACACGCACCTCAGGGCGAGTGCGGGGAGCAGGCACAGGACGTACCTGACTGGAGACGCGCACTGGAAGCCTGGTGCGTGGAGTCGGCACTGATGGCATCGGACTGATGACACGTACCTCAGGGCGAGTGCGGGGAGCAGGCACAGGACGTATCGGACTGGAGAGGCGCACTGGAGTGTAGCAGACAGCCGAACCCAGACTGGGCACCGGTGGAGCGGACTGCTCTGGCACTGGAGTGTAGCAGACGGCCGGACCCAGACTGGGCACCGGTGGAGCGAACTGCTCTGGCACTGGAGTGTAGCAGACGGCCGGACCCGGACTGGGCACCGTTGGAGCGAACTGTTCTGGCACTGGAGTAGAGCAGACGGCCGGACCCCGACTGGGCACCGGTAAAGCGGACTGCTCTTTCACGGGAGTGGAGTAGGCGACTGGACACGGATTATTCCATTCCGACATTTCCCGTTCCACC
Source organism: Thymallus thymallus (assembly GCA_023634145.1). Classification (NCBI taxonomy): domain Eukaryota; kingdom Metazoa; phylum Chordata; class Actinopteri; order Salmoniformes; family Salmonidae; genus Thymallus; species Thymallus thymallus. Next base: position 18,394,633 of record CM042379.1, on the reverse strand, counting down.
TCTTCCGCTATCTCCCACATCTCCTCCAAAACATCTCCAAAATGTCTCTCCAAATACTCCTCCTCTTCTACACTTTGCGCCCCCCATTTATAATTTGGGCACAGTGTATCCCACATGGAGAGTGGTACTGGCGCGTCCTCCTCGTTGCCAGACCATCCCCATAGCCCCCCCCCGAAATTTTCCTGGGGTTGACTACGAGCTCCTTTACCTCGATAACACCGCTGTCTTCCTTTCTTCTCCTTTGCTCCAGATTTACGCTGCTTGGTCGGGTGGTGGTTCATTCTGTCACGTTCGGGTGTGTAGAGAGACCAAGGCGCAGCGAAGCGATAGTTCGACATCGTTTATTGAACTAATAAACTATACTTGATGCGAACCATACAAAATAACAAATATAATATAAAGATGACACACGTAGCACGAACACGGGACAACATACAACAATGAACCACGCCAAGGGAGTGGAACATAGACATATAAGTAGGATCCCTAATTAGAGGTAATGCATAGCAGCTGCCTCTAATTAGGGATCCCACACACAACACCACCCAGAAGTAGAAATACTAGATCTGCCAGACTCTGACCATAGAACTACAGAGAAGCAAAGCTTCTCTATGGCCAGAGCCTGACACATATTTTCTGGATAAAAAAAATACAATGTTTAATGATCATTTAACAGACTGTGAATCTGAAGGAAAGGTGTGAAAATGAAGACTAAATATAAAGTAATACACATGCATACATTAGGAAAAGGGTACAAAATAACATCCAAGTGTTTGGATATCCCATTGTGCACTGTTGGATCAATTGAGCTACGCTCAAGGTACTGAACATTATCATAATCGCCATCGATAAAAGACAGTACTGTGCAGCCGTCTTCATCGACCTGGCCAAGGCTTTCGACTCTGTCAATCACCGCATTCTTATTGGCAGACTCAACAGCCTTGGTTTCTCAAGTGACTGCCTTGCCTGGTTCTCCAACTACTTCGCAGACAGAGTTCAGTGTGTCAAATCGGAGGGCCTGTTGTCCGATCCTCTGGCAGTTTCTATGGGGGTGCCACAGGGTTCAATTCTTGGGCCAACCCTTTTCTCTATATACATCAACGATGTCGCTCTCGCTGCTGGTGACTCTCTGATCCATCTCTACGCAGACGACACCATTCTGTATACATCTGGCCCCTCTTTGGACACTGTGTTTACTAACCTTCAAACAAGCTTCAATGCCATACAACACTCCTTCCGTGGCCTCCAACTGCTCTTAAATGCTAGTAAAACCAAATGCATGCTTTTCTATCGAACGCTGCCCGCACCTGCCCACCGGACTATCATCACTACTCTCGACGGGTCCGACTTAGAATACGTGGACACCTACAAATACCTAGGCGTCTGGTTAGACTGTAAACTCAACTTCCAGACTCACATCAACCATCTCCAATCCAAAATTAAATCCAGAATCGGCTTCCTATTTCGCAACAAAGCCTCCTTCACTCATGCTGCCAAACATGCCCTTGTAAAACTGACTATCCTACCGATCCTTGATTTCGGCGATGTCATTTACAAATTAGCCTCCAACACTCTGCTCAGCAAATTGGATGTAATCTATCACAGTGCCATCCGTTTTGTTACCAAAGCCCCATATACTACCCACCACTGCGACCTGTATGCTCTTGTTGGCTGGCCTTCATTATATATTCGTTGCCAAACCCACTGGCTCCAGGTCATCTATAAGTCTTTATTAGGTAAATCCCCGCCCTATCTCAGCTCACTGGTCACCATAGCAACACCCACCCGTAGCATGTGCTCCAGCAGGTATATCTCACTGGTCACCCCCAAAGCCAACACCTCCTTTGGCCGCCATTCCTTCCAGTTCTCTGCTGCCAATGACTGGAACGAATTACAAAAATCATTGAAGCTGGAGGTTCCTATCTCCCTCACTAACTTTAAGCATCAGCTGTCAAAGCTGCTTATCGATCACTGCACCTGTACATAGCCCTTCTGTAAATAGCCCACACTACTACCTCATCCCCATATTTATTTTTATTATTTTTCGCTAATCTTGCACTCCAGTATCTCTATTTGCACATCATAATTTGCACATCCTTCATTCCTTTGTTTATGCTAATCTGTAATTTATATCACCACTATGGTCTATTTATTGTCCTACCTCCTAACCTTATTGCATTTTGCACTACATTTTGCACTCTGTATATAGATTTTCTATTGCGTTTTTGACTATGTTTGTTTACTGTGTAACTCTGTGTTGTTGTTTTTGTCGCACTGCTTTGCTTTGTCTTGGCCAGGTCGCAGTTGCAAATGAGAACTTGTTCTCAACTGACCTACCTGGTTAAATAAAGGTGAAATAAAAAAATAAAATAAAAAAATCAATAATGACCAAGTGGAAGCTGCATCACACCAGTGCCTCAAAACTGACTGGTGCACCTTCACTCCAATCTCAGCCACTGTACTCTGTTGCTCTTTCAAAGTGATTGTCGGCCTCTCCGTGGCTTCCCACACTCCTCTCCTTTTATGGACGCTGAGTTTTGAGGCACTTCCTTGTCTAGGGCAGTGCCTGGGTGGTATGATGCAGCTTTCACTTCTTCCTTATTTATCCAAAAGTGCACAATAAATAATAAAGGGGTTGACTACTTATGCAAACAGCATATTTCAGTAATTTATTTTTCTTAAATATATTTTCTAACATAAAACCAATGTCACTTTAAAAGAATACATTTATTTACTATTTTGGATTTAAGACATTTATTTCACTTTTAAATGAGTTGATTGAACTATTGATAGATAATAATAATATAATATACTAAACATGAGTTTTAAATATATGTTGAAGCTGTAAATGGTTTGTTTACATTATTATTGTTTTCCATCAGCAACTCCTACTCTTCAGAAATATATGTGCATTTACCCACAATTGATTTAAGTAAATCCCAGATTGGAAAGTATAATTGTTTTTGTTTGATTGTGGTTGTCACAGTACAGAGAGAGATCGGGGCAGCAGAGAGAGAAAGACATCACAGTGTCGGAGAGGCAGCAGAGAGAGAGCACAGTGTCGGAGAGGCAGCAGAGAGAGAAAGAACACAGTGTCGAAAAGGCAGCTGCGACTAGAGATGACTTGGGAGATAAGGACACAGGTCCTAAGCAAGTGAAACTACAATACTATCCCCAAGAGTGCTTTGGCATGCAGAAAAGAGCCTTTCAGGAAAAGTGGTTTGAAACGTTTAAATGGTTAGAATACTCTGTGGAAATAAAATACATCCTTCTGCTTTGCATGTCGAATATTCGGTAGAAACATGAAACACGACACATTTGTTGAAACTGGATACAAAAATTTGAAAAAAGCTCTGAACGTGTTCCAAAAACAATCTCACAAGGAAAGTGTTGCCTCCTGGAAGAGCTACAAGGCTAGTGCCTCACCAGGAAATGTTGTACAGCAGATAGAAGCAGCACATGTAAACAAAATAACTGAGAGAAGACAGTACATATGTGTTGTGGCGGTTACCTCCATGTTAGGAAAGCAAGGAATACCTTTTAGAGGTCACATCGAAAGTGTTGAAAGCCATAATAGAGGGAACTTCCTTGAGTGCATGGCCCTTTTAAAGCAGTTTGATCCTTTCCTGCAGAAGTACAAAGCCCCATCGAACAGCACTTACCTCTCACCAGTGTGCCAGAATGAGATGATCGAGTGCTGCAACTATTGTCAATGAAATGAAGGAGTCTAAGATGTATGCCATTATGGCTGATGAGGCCAGAGACGGATGCTCTGAACAATTGGCAGTCTGTGTTAGATATGTTAGCACAGAGGGTCCAGTTAAGGAGTGGTTCCTAGCCCTAACAGAACTGACAGGTTTTGATGCTAAATCAATAACAGCTGCATTAGAGCACCAATTGCAGGAAAAAGGAATTGATGAGTTAACATGTGTGGCACAGACCTACGATGGGGCTGCAGTCATGAGTGGGTCAGGTGGGGGTGTGCAAGCCCATTTCAGAATGCAGCACCCCAAAGCAATATATGTGCATTGTTATGCACACAAGCTAAACCTTGTCTTGTGTCACACGTGCAAAGCAGTTTCTGAGGCTACAGAGTTTTTTGACACGCTGGAAAGTGTGTATTCCTTTTTTAGTGTCTCGCTGGTTAACCACCAAAGTTTGCAGACACTCAAAAGAAACTAGGATTGCAGCCCTCTGAACTTGTGCAACTGTCAAACACCTGTTGGGCATGCCATCTTCGATCAGTAAATGCAATGCTTGACAATTTTCCTGCCGTCATTGAGTGCCTTTCAACCATCAGAACAGCTATGGCAGTGGGATTGAAGGCAAAACTGTGCAAAGTCTCCACAGTCTATTTGTTGCTGATGTTCCAGGATCTTCTGTCTGTGACAGCAGGTTTACACAAGTATCTACAAAAGGAGAACGTTGACCTTGCACAAGCATTGACATACAAAGAGGCTGTGTATGACACTCTCAAGGAGAAACGCAGTGATGCTACAGCTGCCGATCTGTATGACAGAACAAGAAACCTGTGTGAGGCTAATCAGATCCCAGTACCAGAACCATCTTTTGTTATGGAATCAACTTGCGGGGCAGGTAGTGAACATAGTTGTTCAGACTCGGAGCAATTTAAAAGGAAATTATTATTTCCTTGCCTGGATAGAATGACAGCTGAGCTGGATAAGCGTTTTTCAGGTGTAAATGCTGAACTACTGAAAGGCATTCAGGCATTTAGTCCAGCCTCGGATCACTTCCTATCAGTGCCACATTTGGCAGAGATGGCAATGCATTACAACATTGAGCTGAAATCAGAGGAAGTCATGGTAGCCAAAAACTCTCTGACTCGTAAGTCACAGGCAGGTGCTGCTTCTGGATGCTGATATGTTTCCATCATTGAAGGCTGTAATTCAGGTTGCCCTGACTATACCTGTCAGCAGCTGTAGCTGTGATCCTTCAGTGCATTACGTCGTCTCCACACCTGGCTTAGGAGCACCATGGATCAAAACCGACTGAATCATCTGGCTGTAATGTCCGTAGAAAAGGATGTCCTTGAAAGGTTAAGTCGGTATACAATTGTTGACAGATTTGCTACACTCAAACAGAGATGACACAGTCTGATGCTCGCACCAAAGAAGTGAAATGGGATGGCAACAAGAAACAGACTTTTATTTCTTGTACCCTTTTTTTCTGCTGTACTTTGGAGGGCTTGGTACCATGTACCCTGCACCTGAACCCCTGGGCTGGAGGAGCTCACAATTTGTTTCAGTGAATAAAGGTCCTATTTTGACAGACCATTCAGTGTTTTTTATATTATAGTATGGTATTGTATTAGTGCATTGTTGTATTAAATGATTAGAGATTAGGGTAGGGTATAAAACCAAACTTTCCCAGGTATTTTTTTAGATCTTAATCTCAAATGTATACTCCAATATGACTATTGTCCTTAAATACAAACACATGGGTGAGATTATGAACACATAATAGGCTACTGTAATGAATTTCACAGAGTCCTGTCAAATTAAGGACAATTATACTGCAATTAATTAATCAATAAAGAAATTCTGCGTGCTACCTCACCTCATGCGGGGGGCTGAGCCCCCCTAAACCTCTAATCCTAGAATCGCCCCTGCCGAAGTATGTCTGATCTGGTAAGAAAACGTGGCAATCTTAATAGACAGCCATCTAAGAAACACAGGGCATGTCAGCACTTTTGCATACAGAACAAAGCGATCCTGCAGGTTGTGTTACAATACAGTACATATTATCTCTTGGAGTGTAGATAAATGGTAGATGGTGAGAGGGTGTTATGAAACGGGAGGGGGGTGGCATGGTGCTTATAATATAATGACACCTGACTGGAGCTAGACTGAAAAGGCATCAATACTTTCAAAAAATTACAACATTAACTCTGAATTTCAACAGTTACAGTCTTTGACCATCCTATTGAAGCTTGAGGACTGTTAGAAAGAAGTCTAGGGACCATAGAATATCCTGCGTCGTGAGATTGTAATGTCCCGGAAGGGTACAAGGGGGTCAGACAGATAATAGTAATCACTGATAACTACTTTTTTTTTTCCCCAAATGACTTCTGAGTGTGGGTGTCCACTGTGCAGCAATGTCCACACCTACTGGGTCTCAGGCTTACAGATGTAATTCTAATATTGTGAGATGAAAGTAGACAAACAACAGACTGTGCGATATGAAGTCATAGTGAGTGGACAATCTAAAGCATGTTTTAGGGTGGTAGGTCACATCACCAGGGAACTATTGAAATTAAAAACGTGTGCGATGAAAATTGACAAACTAAAAGGTGTGCAATATAGAAGGGTAGTCAGTGGACATTCTGAACCTTGTTTGAGTCCAGTAGGTCACATGACCAAGAAGCTATTGAAATTAGAAACATTGAAAAACATAGAAAATTCATGTAAAATCGTGTTGGATAAAAATTTACAAACTAATGGGTGTGCAATATAGAAGGGTAGTCAGTGGACATTCTGAACCTTGTTTGAGTCCAGTAGGTCACATGACCAAGAAGCTATTGAAATTAGAAACATTGAAAATTAATGTAAAATCGTGTGAGATGAAAATGGACAAACAAAAGGTTCTGCTACCTATAAGGTTACTCAGTGGATATTCTGACAGCAGTTTGAGGGTTGTAGGTCACATGACCAAGGAGCTATTGAAATTAGAAACATTGAAAAACATAGAAAATTCATGTAAAATCGTGTTGGATAAAAATGTAATAACTAATGGGTGTGCAATATAGAAGGGTAGTCAGTGGACATTCTGAACCTTGTTTAAGTCCAGTAGGTCACATGACCAAGAAGCTATTGAAATTAGAAACATTGAAAATTAATGTAAACTCGTGTGAGATGAAAATGGACAAACAAAAGGTTCTGCTACCTATAAGGTTACTCAGTGGATATTCTGACAGCAGTTTGAGGGTTGTAGGTCACATGACCAAGGAGCTATTGAAATTAGAAACATTGAAAAACATAGAAAATTCATGTAAAATCGTGTTGGATAAAAATTTACAAACTAATGGGTGTGCAATATAGAAGGGTAGTCAGTGGACATTCTGAACCTTGTTTGAGTCCAGTAGGACAAATGAAAGGACTATTGAAATTATAAAGTGTGAAAAATTCATGTAAAAACGTGTGAGATGAAAATGGACAAACTAAAGGGTGTGCAATGTGTAGGACCACTGAGAGTATATTATGAACCTTGTTTGAGTCTAGTAGGTCACATGACCAAGGAGCTATTGAAATTAGAAACATTGAAAAACATTGAAAATTAATGTAAAATCGCGTGAGATGAAAATTGACAAACAAAAGGTTGTGCTACATATAAGGCTACTCAGTGGATATTCTGACAGCAGTTTGAGGATTGTAGGTCATAAGACTAAGGAGCTATTGAAATGTTATACTTTAAAAAATTATCAAACAAAATGATGTGCAATGTGTAGGCCCACTGAGTGTACATTATGAACCTTGTTTGAGGTGTGTGGGTCACATGACCAAGGTGCTATAGAATACAAAACCAATTTTAACATAGACGAGATGTAAATCGACAAAAAAAGTGTTTGCAATGTGTGTCTATACCATCGGGTTAGCTAGAACCAGTTTTGAACGTTTTAGGAGTAATGGTTAAAGAGCTATTGAAATTTGAAAATTTGTATTTGTCACTATGTTGACGATCCCTAACTGCTGTTGGTGGACGTAGGGAAAACTACAGGCGAATATCCAACCTGAATCTGGCTTTACCTCGGTTGCTGCTAGCAAGGTGTAGCAGTGGTAAGGTGTTGGGACAGCTTTTTGTGCACACCGTTATAGTGCAATTATTGTATTGTTTAATGGTGTGTTGTGGCTTTGCTGGCATGCATCAAAGAAAATTGGAGGAGTTTGCCCCACCAAGATTTACATGCTAAAATCGCCACTGCATCTAGGCCTATTAGATTTGTTGGCATGCACTCGTTTACAAGATTCACAGTTTTAATGTTAAAGATTAAACATTTATGAAGTAAAAGTATCAAGTTAAAACGATATTTTGAGTAGAATACATGTATTTTTCACCCCAGATGCAATACACTTGCCAGCCAAAGTGTGCTGCACTATGCTCTCGTGCAAGGGTAATGCCATCATGCTCTACTTACTGACAGCACCATTTGTACACAGTCAGCTCGGCTGAGGAAGTGGACTAGCCTACATTGCGCCACATGAAAAATGATTGTGGTCATAATTTCTTATTCTGCACGAGCATTTTAAAAAGCACAAATCATTCCGGATACTAGACCGAGTCAACAAAGTACCGCAATAATTCGGCGTCTGACTTCTGAAAAGAGAGGTAAGCGATAGCATTAGCAACTCTGAATTCGTTAGGCTATCTAATGGTTAATATTATAGAATTTTAAACGTCGTCGACTAAGTCATTCATGTTTTGGTAACAGTTTCAGTTTTCATAAAAGTAGCTATGCCTTCGCTTCAATTCGTGACTTTTTTGTACGCATGCACTAGAATTAGGAACATTTTCTCTGCAAGGGTACTGTAGTCAAGGCTATCTGTCACTTTCAAATGTCGACTGAGTTCTTTTTATCCTTGTGTTTCTACAGGATTTGGTATAATGGTAAATCGCCATTGGACATATATTTCATTGAGCAACAATGTAGCCTGTTTCAGCTTGTCCACTTTGCTACAATGTATCAACTCAGAATAGTTCGAGTGAGTGTAAGACAGTTTTGTTGGGTAACCAAGGAATAGCCTATCATTCAGAATGTAGCCTAACGTTTTTGCTCATTGAAGCAGTTATATCTACTGTACTTAATGTATCCAATAGTTCCTGTGAAGGAATGAGAAATCACCAACACTAACAGTTTACATAAAAAAATATATATATATATATTTGTATTTTTTATCTAACTAGGCAAGTCAGTTAAGAACAAATTCTTATTTACAATGACGGCCTACCAAAAGGCAAAATACCTCCTGCAGGGATGGGGGGCTGGGATTAAAAATATAAATAAATTAAATAAAAATATAGGACAAAACACATATCACGACAAGAGAGATAACACTACATAAAGAGAGACCTAAGACAACAACATAGCATGGCAGCAACACATGACAACACAGCACAGTAGCAACACAACACTGCAGCAACACAACATGGTAGCAGCACAAAACAGGGTTCAAACATTATTGGGCACAGACAACAGCACAAAAGGTCAGGAAGGTAGAGACAACAATACATAATTCAAAGCAGCCACAACTGTCAGTAAGAGTGTCCATGATTGAGTCATTGAATGAAGAGATTGAGATAAAACTGTCCAGTTTGAGTGTTTGTTGCAGCTCGTTCTAGTCGCTAGCTGCAGCGAACTGAAAAGACGAGCGACCCAGGCATGTGTGGGGACCTTTAACAGAATGTGACTGGCAGAACGGGTGCTGTATGTGGGGGGTGAGGGCTGCAGTAGATATCTCAGATAGGGGGGGAGTGAGTGCAAGGGGGCATTGAACTATGCCAATCAAATTAGTTGTGTTTCCAAATACTTTGCCCTTGATCATGACTCAGTTCTATTACATTACACATAAGTCATTGGACGAAGGCGACGCTCGGTCTGAACATTAACACGCATCTCATTAAGGTCCGTATGCTTCCAAAACCATATTATCTTTCATATCAGCAAGAAATAATACTACTTTTAAAAAGTATAAATTGATACACAACTTTATAAGTTTAGGGTTCCCACACGGCCATATGTCCATGTTACAGGGCTTGTTTAAAGAAAACGGACTAAAGATGGAGGCGATCACCTGTGCTAGAATACAGCTCAGTAGTGAATTCCCATGAATAAAAAAAAAGGCTTAACATCCAATTATTGCAGGATATCCCAGTGTTCAGAGCATTTAGCATAACTCGAGAAATGTAGGGGAAGTGTAGTTGCGTCAGATGGAGGCACCCATGTATGGATCTGTGCAAAACTCTGTGTATACTTTTTATTTGAGGGATTATTTCTCGCTGATGAAAGCAATGATTATTGACGTTTCTAAACGTTAAAACACAGCGTCGGAATTGTAGTTCACATGAGCCAGTCGTGGGCGAAGCTAACCACTGAAAACTAGGGAGAAGGCAGAATGATGCCTAGAGTTTTCAAGAGCTACCAAATACTGTACCCGCCTACAGCAAAATGGGGCATTTGGTTTATGCATTGTGTTAAGGTCGCGTCAATTCAAATCTGGTATTTGAACAAAAGGATTACTACGCCGTTTAAATCATCTATGTATTTTATTCTAGCAAACCCTTAAATGGTAAATATGAAGTTCGTATATACAGGCTCACTGTGACACCACGCAGGGCAAACAGCAAGCAGGGCCAGAGAAGAGAGAGAGAGAGAGCGCGAGAGTGAGTGAGCGAGAAAACAAACAGTCAGCAGCGCTAGAGAAGAGAAGCGCCCCTATCCTTTGTTCTTCCTTAAATACTCCGACAGAATCGTTTCCGCTCCTGGTTTAAACTTACTCAGCCTATCGTTGGCGTGCAGGCTGGTCCCAGCCTCGTGATGCAATCCAGTTGACGGAAGTAGTGGTCCTCTCAGTAGATGTCCTAGTTTCATATTACAACAAAATACTGTTCTATCGTGAAACCCCCAGCTAGCACATTCCTTCCACATAGCTCCCCCCTACCCAAACCTACAGCAGTTCTAAAGATCTATGATCACACAATATATTCAGTTAATAACTCTTGTTGTAGATTAACATATTCATTAGCTAAACATGTATCAGCCCTTACAATTGCAAACCTTTTATTTTTTCTCTCTGCTCTATTCCTCCTGGTCTTCATAGGGGCGTCAATTGGTTATGGCAGGGTATGGCCATACCCTAGCTCAACACCAACAATTTAAAATAGGCTACTAAAATCATTCCAATCCTGATTTTAAAAGGCAAATACAGTTAAGCAGTATTAGCAGGCTGGCTTTCGGACCATTTGGATGCCTGGGAGAGGGAGGGAAGGTTGCATCGATGCAGCTTCAATCAACAGCAGGACTTTTTCTCAACACATTGTCAGTAGTGGTGCATGGGTAAAATCACTGGAGAAGCAAAGCCAGGAAAAAAAATGCCATATGAAAACCGATGTGTTGTGATAATTGCGTTGTTTGCTTTATAACTTGTTAGTTCATGCAGTATGCCTTGACACCGTAATATTTAGGCTTAAGGCCGAGACAATAAGAAGGCACAGTAGCACCTTTGTTTCATCACAAAACCGGAGAGCAACATATATCTGGTTAGAGCGGCAGGTAGCCTAGAGTTTAGAGCGTTGGGCCAGTAATGAAAGGTTGCTGGTTCGAATACCAGAGCCTACAAAGTGAAAAAAAACCTGTCTGTGTCCTTGAGCAAGGCACTTAACCCTAATTTGCTCCAGGTGCTGACCCTGTAGGTAGGAATTTGTTCTTAACTTACTTGCCTAGTTAAATAAAGGTTAAATAAATAAAATAAAAAGACCACAAAACATATTGCATGGTCAAGCAAGTACATATTTCTGACATTTTCGGACTAGTAAACAACTAATGATTTAGAACCATGGAGGTTACCGCAAGTCGCAAAGGGAACGAGCGCTGCCTCCACTAATCCAGCACCATTTAAAATGTAACATAAGCTAATCACCTATGCTTAGTCTAGTACAGTACAACTAAAATATGCCAAAAACTATTTAGTCCAATCAACGCAAACTAAATATGATGTGGCTGTCCATGGTACTATTTATGTATCTCTGTCTGTGTGTGTGTGTTTGCAAGTAGAAATAAACATGTTGAATCACCCTACTTGAGAAACGCCAGCAATGCCATCCTCCTCTTTCATGTTGCCTAAATGGTCTATGACTCTGGCATACAGTGCATGCTTTTAGTTATTGTTGTCCTAGGCTACCTGGCTTTTATTTTTTGTTGTCCTAGGCTACCAGGCTAAAATGCTTGCTCGCTAGCCTAACTTCCTTTCATGGGCAACAATGTGTCAGGTCTACTACATCTAGCTACGTGTTGAACTTCCATCCTTGCAGGCCAGGGGCACAATGTATACATTTATGGTTGGATCAGAGTGTCCATTATAGTCATTGGCCAGTACGGAGAATTAAGTAAAACCACATGTCCAAATCTCCATCCATGGCTAATTTAGGAATGGGACGATTTTAGCTTGCCACCCACTGGATCACAACTCAACGAGATGCAACAATAAAAAAACAATTATGTAATTGACGTTTGGCTTCTGATGTGATTGGTGTGAAGCCAAATCCAAACTGGCTCACAGCTGAGCTCACTTAGTTTAGCTCAACACTGACTGGCTATTATATGTATTTTTTATTATCAAGGGATGCCAAATGTTCGCTGGCTTCCGTTGCATTCAATGCTACGGGCGGCAACAATGTGATACTGTTTTTGACCAGAAAGCATCAGATAGATGGACTACACATACTGAGATAGAGGGGCGCTGTTTCTGTTGAGAGACATTCAGCCTCTTGTGACTTTTTTGGGAAAGCCTGGCTTCCCTTAGCATCCATGAATACATGCCACTGCACATTGCAGAGGTGAAGATGGCTGTAGTAGATGGCTTTGGCTAGGGAACTGCTGTTTAACTTGACATGAAACTAAACTTGTCACTTTTCCCATACCCTAGGTTTAGCTGAAATGATGCCCTTGTGACCTTGTCCCCTGTCCTTTAACACAGAGGGGCTCCCAAGTGGCGCAGTGTTCTAAGACACTGCATCTCAGTGCTAGATGTGTCACTACAGACAACCTGGTTCGAATCCAGACTGTATCACAACCGTTCCATTAATTCCATTCCAGCCATTACAATGAGCCCATCCTTCTATAGCTCCTCCCACAAGCCTCCTCTGATAGACTGTTACAAAATTGTCCTGGTAATTGTTGACCTTCCTTAGGAGGGGCTGAGATTCCATGCATTGTGGGAGGACTAAAGAGAGCGGGAGAGGGATAGGTGGATTAAGGAAAAAGGGGAGGGCCTTACACAGCTGTGCTGGGTAAGGATTGGACAGGGGAAATGGTGTGGTGGTTTGGGAGAAGACTGTGTTCCAGGCCTCTCTGACATTGCTGTCATGACTCAGCCTGTCTGGCCAGTAAAGAGCAAGCAGCTGGAAAGTGGAGCAGGACAGCCTCGCCTATTATTTACATGTCTGATCCTGAGAGAACACAGAGGAAACACATTCTGATTGGGACTAACTTTTCATATGGTGGGACGGGTATAGTGGTTATTTTGTGTGTATGAATACTTCTTAGTGAAATTATATTTGTATGAGTCTGCTAATACCCGGGTGATAACCTACTGGGGGCACACTGGTTGAATCAACAGTGTTTCCACATAATTTCAATGAAATTACGTTGAACCAACATAGAATAGACGTTGAGTTGACGTCTGTGCCCAGCGGCAACTGTAACAATTACTTAGCTTCAATGCAACTAAGATAGTGTTGACAATGTCAACACAAAACTTTATTGGTTGCATCGAAGCTAACACTTACTGTGTTATTTACTTAGTAGGTGACTTCGGGCTTTTTGGAGGTCATTGATATGATATACTGCACTAAGTTGAGTATCATGTTGCATTGCAGGTTTACATTAAACTACGGTAAACCGAGACCCACGGTAAACAAAGACTTAGGATTAGGAAGTGGAAGCACTGTTTTCAAGTTTCCTCAAGAAGTGAACTAGTTGGAACAGGTGAGTCGTGCATTCAAGCTTTCTTCTGAATAAATAACTTTTACTTGTATGCACAACCAAATTAATCAATGAAATTATAGACCGTTATTGACTCATTGATTGATTTATTTTCTTTGAATGTTGAAAGCCTACTAGGCGGATGTGGCAGCGTTGGAGATGTACTCCCCAAATCTAACATCTCTATTTTACAAAGAGGTAAGAAAAAGCTGTGTCTGTGTAGCATATGAATGAGTGAGTGAGGGAGTGAGTGAGTGAGGGAGGGAGGGAAAAGTTACAGCATACTGTATGTATTATGTATTCCTTATAACCGCTGAGAATTATATGATGTGGTGACTGTGTTTGTCTTTAGACGTGAACCTCAGCCGACTCACAAGCAGAGTAGCAGAGTCATCACTTATAGGAAGATGAGCTCATGTCACAGGTTAGTCAACATTCTCTTACACAGACGTGCACATTTGACAGAAACACCAAACCAACTACTCATCACCCAGACATTAGCATTTTACACTTCCATCCCTACATACAGTGTAGACAGACAAAAGCATTTTTTTATGGCGATTCTCCATTGAGCTTGCTTTTTGGTAGAGATTAGAGAAATAATCAGTGTTGTTGAGTGAGCCACTCTGTGTCCACCCCCACAGACAGCTGAGGCTTCCAGGAGGACTATGGAGGAAGTTGAAATACTCCTCCGTCTATTCAGCCAGTGGATTTCATTCAAGGTTTTTTTGCTCCAGTGGGCCTGAAACAGGTAAGTCTAGTCCATAATCAAACAGGTAAACAGAGCTTGTACGTATGTCCCATCACTTAAGGTTGAAGTCTGGTCCTCGTAACTCACACCATCTGTTGTGTAGGTCCTTGCTATGTATTAGGAAGCCTCCTTCACAAGTGAATGGGAAAGATTGCCACCATCTAATTGCATAAGCCTCTTCTCTCTTATTATGCCCTTTTCTCTGCGTGTTTCAGCCACACTTCATATTACATACCAGGCATTATTTCTAGGTAACTATAAGGGAAATAAGTATGCAATAAACAGACAGGTACTAAAAAGAGCTAAGTGGTAAGTGTTCCATTACAGTACTGTACTTACTGGTCTGTTATAGGGTAGTTACATGGATTATAAGAAGAAAGTTCATCATACTGTAGGTAATGTATCGTGTGGCCATACTAATCCTGCAACGATAGAGATTTTGGCTTATGTATTTCAGTAATCTCGGTGCTCTTGATAATTCAAGAGTGTGTTCGTTCATTACTGTGTTTAAATACCGGTCCTTTCCTTTCCAGATCCCATTGAGATCCACAAGAAGAAGTTGACCTTATGGTTCAACCACCTACCTCAGGAAGAGAAGCAGTTTGGGGGCTACTTCACCCCCGAGACCATGCACGTGGAGCCACTTATCCTGGAGAGGAGGCCAGAGGAGAGGAAAGGGCCTTTAATCACCCCCCTCCTCAAGTCATCCCAGGCCCCCCAGAGCGCCTCGGTCACCGTGGAGCAGCTCTTTGAGCCCACTCAGCAAGGAGGCACGGAACGGGGCCTTAACGTGCTGCTGTACGGGGCGGTCGGGACAGGGAAGAGCACGGTGGTGCGGAAGCTGGTTCTAGACTGGTGTGCCGGGCTCACTTTGACCCAGTTCAAACTACTGGTGCCATTCTCCTGCGAGGACCTCTCCCAGTTATCCAAGTCCACATCTCTGAGAGACCTGGTCAGCAGGAAATACCTGCACCTGAAGAAGATCCCCTTGCTGAGTGGAGAGAGCGACCAGGCCAAGGACGTGCTTTTTCTGTTTAACGGCATGGAGAAGATGAAACTGGACTTCCGAATTGGCTCCACGGAGCTGTGCAGCGACCCCAACGAGGCCCTCCCCTCCGGGGCAGTGGTGGTGAACCTGCTCAGGAAGTACTTGCTGCCTGAGGTAAGGACCCAGAACCATAATTTAGTCAGTTACATACAGTAGAATGTGATGTGTGCTAAGGAAGTGCTTTTTGAGCAATGCAGATGCTACCATAAAATCTAAATACAGTATGTTACCATTCAAGGCTATCAACTTCATCACATTCAGTATGTCTATTTTCAACCGCTGTAAGTTGTGATTAAAATGTTTAGTAATGTATATGTATTGATAATTTTTTTAGGCCAGTATTTTGGTCACCACCAGGTTGTCTGCCCTTGACCACATCCCTACAAAGTATGTGAAACGCTATGCACAGATATATGGCTTCAATGACCCAGATCGCCAGCGAGCATACTTCACAAGCCGACTGCTGCAACAGATTGGAGATGAGCCGGGAAACCAGGAGGCCCACTCCCTCATCGAGCTGCTTTACCTCAACCTACAGAGGGAGAGCCAGTTGGCGGCCGCCTGCTTTTTACCTTCCTATTGCTGGCTGACTTGTGCCATCCTCCACTTTTTACATTTCACCGACACCCAGGCACCCATACGTACGCTAACTGGTATCTATACCAGTTTCCTGAGACTCAACTTTGGAGGGGAGGTGCTGGACACGGGTGGGGGTGTATCTTCTCTAGATCACCAGAACTCGTTGATGCTTTATGTAGTCCGCACTGTGGGCAAACTGGCCTTTGACGGAGTCACCAAAAAGCGCACTTCCTTCTCCGAGGAGGAACTGGAACAGTTTGTGGGGGGTAAGACCAAAACAGATGAGGAACTGCGTCAGTTGGCCATGTTTCGCACTGACGTTCTCGACTTCTTCCTGGTACCCTGCGTTGAGAACAAACAGTCAGAGCTGTATGAAAAGGAGAAGCGCTACGTGTTTGCCATTCCTGCCATGCAAGAGTACCTGGCTGCCCTGTACGTCGTCCTCGGCGAGAACAAGACAGCTCTGGAGAAGCTGAGCAAAGAGGTGACCGTGGCCATCGGCCAAGTGGGTGACGATGTCAACACCCTCATTAACATAATCTCCAAGTTCATCCCCCTCAGGGTCTTCGCTGTTTTCAACCTGCTCAAGCTCTTTCCCAGCGTGTTTGAGAAGATCAGCAGCCGCAGTAAGGGCCGCATCGCCCGCACCATGGCGGCAGAGATGTTCCGCAGCGAGGACAGCTTCAATGAGGACGTGCTGGACCAAGTGGAGCAGAGCCTGCTGGGAGTTCAAGGCCCCCAGCCCAAGGAGCACCTGGACAGCCGGGCCTTCGAGCTCTACCCCATCTTCATGGGCGGCCTGCTTCATTACGGGAATCGGGTTCTGCTGGAGCAGCTGGGCTGCAGCATCAAAAGCACCACAGTGGCTCAGATCACACGGACCCTCAAGAAGCACCTGGCGGCAGAGATTGTGAAGTTCCAGCCCCCTGAGGAGCTCATGGACCTGCTGGTGCTCCTCTACGAGTTCCAGAATCCCCGGCTCACAGCAGAGGTCCTGCTCTCCATCCGCAGCATCAAGCTGTCCACCGTGCGCATGACGCCCCTCAAATGCTTTGTCCTGAGCTCTGTGCTGGCCTGCGCACCCTCGAGTTACCACCTGGAGGAGCTGGACCTTTCTTCCTGTCACCTGACCAACAACCTGCTGACCATGCTGTGGCCTGCCTTCCGCCACACACACAACCTCAAGTGAGAGAAGGCTTGATTTGTAGGCCTTTAGTCAAGGCAACTTTGTTTTGTTAGGAGTTAGGGAAATAGGATTTGTTTTTAAACAAAATCACAAGATTGACCCCTTGTATCTGTCCATGGTGACAGTCACTATTTACCACAGTAAAAAGGTCATATTACTAGTGTATTTTGACCTACTATGTTACATATACCCTCTGTTCACCTTATTGAGTTATGTTATCATTTTCAGAATACAGGTGGTAAATCTAAGGTGACCCAAAGCCTTATCAATAACACTCCAAATCCTCAATTTACTGAGAGATGTCCAAACATGCAGCAATATTTGCCTTTTTGGCTTGTATTGCTAGTTAATGTTTGCGAGGGAGGCCTTAAAATCATTAACTGCCAAGTGACATATCAGGTCCTAACTTGATCCATCCAGTAACATTCATGGGTTCATTCATGGTAGGTTTCACATTATAGCCTAAATGTGTTTGACTTGATGCGTAAACAATGTACTCCCTATGGGCATTTAGAAAATGGTATTCTGATGCTATTAAAGAAAAGAGCATTGGGAGACTTTATTACCCATAATATAACCTTTGATATCTATTTGAGTGTTATCAGGTTATTCAGCCTGGCCTGCTTTTTGGTTGTGGTTGTAAAAAAAAAAAAGCATGGTGTTACTTCATGAAGAACTGCAACATGGAGTTTAATCTGTGTTCGCTGTATTTTAATCTGGAGTTCACAAGTTTTAAAAGGAGTGCAATCTGTGTTTCTTTGTATTTAATAGTTGTTCTATTGACAGTACCTGAGGTTTGTGGTTTGCATGCTAACGCATGTGTGTGGGCGTGTGTTTGTGATAGCTGTGTATGCTTTTTTTTCTCCGTTGTCTTCAGTCTCCAGTTTAATAGCCTGGGTCCTGAGTCCTGCATTCTCCTGAGAGATCTGCTACTTGATCCCAACAGTACTATTAGATCTCTACAGTAAGACACTGACTCTTTACCAGGCTTATCGCCTTATTGCCTTTTCTATGGCTCACAAGGTATGTATTGGTAGTAGTAATAATAATAATAATAATAATACCTTAAGTATGATAAATAAAGCTTTATCAGTAAATATTGCCTTATTTATTAATTAGCTTTTGTCAGAAAATGACAATTTCTCTAATTTGAGAACTTGCCCACTTTACACTTCAAATAAGAGATTTACTGTATGTAGAATACCCACATTGTCCAAATGAGGGTTGGTCTAATTGTCTAACTAACAGATGACATGCTGCTTCAACCAGCCTCCACTTGTCCAGTCTGAATGCTGATACAGTGTCCTGTGACTGTCCCTCTGTAGCCTTTGTGATAATCCCCTGTTAGAGTCCGGAGCTCGCTGTCTGCTGGACGCCCTGCTAGGGAACCAGTCTCTCCGGCAGCTGTCCCTGATGCACACGGGCATGGGCGACGCGGGGGCCTGCGAGCTGGCCGAGAGGCTCAACCAGCACACGGGCCTGCAGGAGCTTAACGTGGCCTACAACAACATCGGGGACAACGCTGCTCTGACCCTGGTGGACGCCTGCAGAGAGCACCCCAGCATCCACACTGTGCAGTAAGCTAGAATTACATGATATGGGGTTAGGCGGGGCAATTAATTATTCTGTGGGGGCCAGATATAGCTTGTGGGCAAACAGTTGCAGACTCCTATATACACATAAGAAATTTAGTTACATGACAACCACTATGGTTTCTGTAGTACCTTTATTTGGGCTATTTTCTTTTCGTCCATTCATCGTCTTTGTATGAAGTGCTGTTTGAATGTGTCTATATGTAGGTTATGTGTATAAATCTATTCCATTGTGTTCCACAGCTTGTACCTGAATCCTCTCAGCAACGTTGGGAAGCAGTCCCTGTATGTGCGAGCAGTCCCGCTGAAGCAGGGTGGCACGGGGCGGCGCGTGAAGGTGCTGGCCTCGGTCACCGAGGGCTCAGACATCTCGGAGGACTGGCACCCCATCCTGAGCGTTATCAGTAAGAACGCCTTGTCCTGGGAGCGGGAACGCGTCAGGGAACAGCTGCAGATCTTCCTCCGAGACCTGGAGTGGGGTAGGAAGCAGGCACCAAGCTTCTGGAAAAAGATGCACTTCCGCAGGGTGGAGAACGGCGTCAGACAGACTCTGCAGATGCTGCAGAAGGACATCCCGACGAGGACCGGTGGTAGTGCCAAGTAATGGACAAGCAATGTCTTTTTTTTTAAACATGCGCTATGATGTTCAGTATGTCTTTCATTCTGGAGGTGTTTGGCCCAGTATTTACAAAGTCTTCCAGTCTTTCAACCATTGCATAAGCCCACCCATCCATCGCCGAGAAAACATTTTGCAAGTGATAAGTGGGACAGCCAAATCTATGCAAAATAAAATATATTAATGGTGTGAAACTGAAAGTGTCCTTTTCAAGACTACGTAGGAAGGTGTCGCATACTCCGTTATGCATAATTATGCAAGTAGCCATATTTGTTTTGGGTCTCCTGGTGTACCTGTGTGCAAAAGGTGTAGTATCTTGTATTTTCTCCCTGTTTTTTGCTTGAGGATGTCTGTGTTTGTGTTGAATAAATATATTCAGGTAGGTTTAAAAGGAAATGTGTTCCGTTTGTGTTTATTAATAATAGCTTTTCGCTGTTTTAATAGGAACAATCAATTGATTGTCATCATGGATTGGTACTTGAAAATACATCAAGTGTTACGTATACTGTGAAAGTATTCACAGTCTATTATATTTACTAGACGAAATGCTCCAAGCAATGGCTTCAATGTCATCATGTTTTTATAGCAGGCTGTGTGCTGTGCTGTTTCATCAAACATTTGCTTAAAAAAAAAATTGTTCATAGCAGTTTACCTATTGATGTACTTGAAGGTTGTCCTTCATTCATTTGTACTGTATATTATTATGTGTGATGGAATTCAATGCTTGTATTGGCCAAGATAGGATAGAGAAGCAATGTAAATCTACTGTATGTGCGCTTTGATTAAAGGAATTTAAGATCAACCATGAACTTCAAAGTCCAAATCAATGTCATTACGGTATGTCTATTTTCATTACATCAGGTTTAGAATGGACACTGATCTACTCGAGGTCCACACACCAACACATTTAAACCATAGCCCTAACCAATATCCTCATAGTATTTCCAGATAGGCTCATTGCTGTTTTAGTCTCATTGTGCCCGTAATCAACCATTCTTTCACCTGCGGTGTAGCACTCATGACCCCAATGGCCTTACATTGACAATATAGTCAAATTGTTGATATCAGCTCAGAGTTTAAGCTCGTAAACCATTGTATGATAATACTTATCTAAGAAACCTGGGGAGTGTTTAGTGTTGTGATGGGTTACCAGGTCTGGTCACAGGTTAGCTAAACATTAAGCCTAGGAGGCCTAGTGTTATGGTGGAGGAAGAAGGAGTTACCGTCTCAAATGCTGACATAACAGAGGAATCTTAACATCCCAATCTGCTTTGTACCTTGCACCTCCACACAACCTCAGGCAGCCAGGAGGACGTCCCGACACAAGGACAGACAGAAGCCATGAAGTACTACACAGGTAAGAGTCTGTTTTTCTATGTCTAGTCACAACAAGGACAGGAGGATATAATGTTTAATGTATACGTTTTGACACAAGGCCTTTCTCAAGACCAGTCTCCATTGTTAAGACACAGACATGCTTCTCTGCTTCACTAGGCTGGTCTTGCTTTAGAAATACGCAATATGAGAGTTGTATATTCAAATAGCATTTTACGTTACCATAGCCTTTAGGTATATTCTGACATGCGTTCTCTGTGAGTCAGTGTGAGTGTGTTCTAAAGTGTGTTTAGTCATTGGGGATTAAAGGTAGCCTTCTGTGTTATGTGACAGTGCTGGAAATTACTGTCTCTACCTTTACGAAGTAACAAGTTGGATTCTAAAAGCATTCTTTGAATGAATAATGTATTCTGAACTGCTACCCCTTCAGCATACATTAATATGCTAGCCTACATTGACTGCTGTATCCAAAATAAACATGTTGATAGTCAACATAGAGAATGAAAAAAGGCAGCATTCCTTTAATAAAGGCCAGGCCCTGTGATAAAAGCTGTCTGGTCCCTCCACAGCTAGAATAATGGCAGTCAGCAGATAGCTGGGTACATGACACGGCAAATATCACCACTAACAACCTGAGACTGCACAGACCTCTCCTTGCCAAGAGGTTGAATGTAGGTACGTGTTGTCAGTGTGTGTGTATGGTGTGTGCAACGGTCGAGCAGGAAGGGAAGGGATGAATTCTGCATACAAATGAGAAATGCTTGTATACGGGCTGGCATGCTGTGGCGTGTGAGTGTGAGTATCCTCCTCCTCCTAATAACAGTGATTAGGCCAGGTTAGGATATTCATGATGAAAGACCCAAACCTTAGAATGACGTTACTTGACTGTGCCTATCAAATGCTATGTTGTGACACTGGTCCTTGCTTCTAATGTTGAAGTTTTTCTCTCAGTACGATTCATTCATCAAAGTAATCTGTAAGGACATTCACTGTACAGCTAAACTTAGAAAAATAGAAGTGCCGGATGCTGGAGAGACATGAAATATTTGAGCTAATGATCACCAGCGATGCTCATGCATCCGGACAGGGCCAGGGGAACATACAGTGAGTGCCTTCAGAAAGTGTTCATACCCCTTGACATTTTCCACATTTTGTTGTGTTACAGCCTGAATTCAAAATAGATTCAATATTTTGTATTTGTCACCCATCTACACACAATACCCTATAATGACAGTAAAAACATGTTTTTAGAATTATTTTCGCAATTTTTTGAAGAAATATCTCATTTATATCTCCCTTTGACAGTTATTACAGCTGTAACTTTTTCTGGGTAAGTCTTGAAGAGCTTCCAAACCTGGATTGTGCTACATTTGCCCATTATTATTTTCAAAATTCTTCAAGCTCTGTCAAATTGGTTGTTGATCATTGCTAGACAACCATTTCTAGGTCTTGCCATAGATTTACAAGTAGATTTAAGTAAAATCCTAACATGGCCACTCAGGAACATTGTCTTCTTGGTAAGCAACCAGTGTAGATTTGGCCTTGTGTTTTAGGTTATTGTCCTGCTGAAAGCTGAATACATCTGCCAGTGTCTGTTGGAAAGCAGACTGAACCAGATTTTCTTCTAGGATTTGGCCTGTGCTTAGATCCATTCAGTTTCTATTTTATCCTGAAAAACTCCCCAGTCCTTAACGATTAAAAGCATACCCATAACATGATGCAGCCACCACTATGCCTGAAAATATGGAGAGTGGTACTCAGTAATGTGTTGGATTGGATAACACTTTGTATTCAGGACAAAAAGTTAATTGCTTTGCCACATTTGTTTGTGCCTTGTTGCAAGCAGGATGCATGTTTTGGAATATTTGTATTATGTACAGGCTTCCTTCTTTTCCCTCTGTCAATTAAGTTAGTATTGTGGAGTAACTACAATGTTGTTGATCCATCCTCAGTTTTCTCCTATCACAGCCATTAAACTCTTAAAGTCACCATTGGCCTCATGGTGTCACGTTCGGGTGTGTAGAGAGACCAAGGCGCAGCGTAGCGATAGTTCGACATCGTTTATTAAATGAATAAACTATACTGATGGAACTATACAAAATAACAAATGCAATATATAATTGAACTGAAACACACTTACTTCGACACGGGACAACATACAACAACAACAATGAACCACGCCAAGGGAGTGGAACACAGACATATAAGTAGGATCCCTAATTAGAGGTAATGCAATGCAGCTGCCTCTAATTAGGGATCCCACACACAACACCACCCAGAAGTAGAAATACTAGATCTGCCAGACTCTGACCATAGAAATATAGAGAAGCAAAGCTTCTCTATGGCCAGAGCCTGACAGTACCCCCCCTCAAAGGCGCGGACTCCCGGCCGCAAGAAAAACCAACAAAAACATGAGGGAAGGGTCAGGGAGGGAAAAACATCCAACAATAACCATCGCCGGTGGCGGTTCCGGCCCCGGCGAAGTGGATATCTTCCTCCTCATTTCTACTGGGCCCGGACTGAGCACCGGTGTGGCAGGCGACTCAGGCCATTTAAAGGGGTAACCCACCGGTCCTGGAAATGACAATGGTGGGGCAAAAGGCTCAGGCCATGGAGCGGGGCAAATAACCGGGCCAGGACTGGGCACCGGTGTGGCAGGCGACTCAGGCCATTTAAAGGGGTAACCCACCGGTCCTGGAAATGACAATGGTGGGGCAAATAACTCAGGCCTTGGAGCGGGGCAAATAACCGGGCCAGGACTGAGCACCGGTGTGTCAGGCGACTCCGGCCTGTCGACCATCACGGGAGGCTCCGGGCTGTCGACCATCACGGGAGGCTCCGGGCTGTCGACCATCACGGGAGGCTCCGGGCTGTCGACCATCACGGGAGGCTCCGGGCTGTCGACCATCACGGGAGGCTCCGGGCTGTCGACCATCACGGGAGGCTCCGGGCTGTCGACCATCACGGGAGGCTCCGGGCTGTCGACCATCACGAGAGGCTCCGGGCTGTCGACCATCACGAGAGGCTCCGGGCTGTCGACCATCACGAGAGGCTCCGGGCTGTCGACCATCACAAGAGGCTCCGGGCTGTGGACCATCACAAGAGGCTCCGGGCTGTGGACCGTCAAAGGAGGCTCCGGGCTGGGGAGGCGCACCGGCGGTCTGGTGCATGGAGCCGGCACTGGAGGTACCTGGCTGGGCGCACGCACTGGAGGTCGGGTGCGGGGAGCCGGCACGGGACGTACCGGACTGGAGAGGCGCACTGGAGGCCTGGTGCGTGGAGCCGGCACTGGAGGCACCTGGCTGGGCACACGCACTGGAGGTCGGGTGCGGGGAGTCGGCACAGGACGTACCGGACTGGAGAGGCGCACTGGAAGCCTGGTGCGTGGAGTCGGCACTGATGGCACCGGACTGATGACACGCACCTTAGGGCGAGTGCGGGGAGCAGGCACAGAACGTACCGGACTGGAGAGGCGCACTGGAAGCCTGGTGCGTGGAGTCGGCACATGTGGCACCGAACTAGTGACACGCACTTCAGGGCGAGTGCGGGGAGCAGGCACTGGACGTACAGGACTGGAGATGCGCACTGGAGTGTCGCAGACGGCCTGACCCAGACTGGGCACCGGTGGAGCGGACTGCTCTGGCACTGGAGTGTAGCAGACGGCCGGACCCGGACTGGGCACCGGTGGAGCGGACTGCTCTGGCATTGGAGTAGAGCAGACGACCGGACCCCGACTGGGCACCGGTGGAGGGAACTGCTCTTTCACGGGAGTAGAGTAGGCGACTGGACACGGACTGTTCCATTCCGACATTTCCCTTTCTACCTCTACCGCTATCTCCCACATTTCCTCCAGAACGTCTCCAAAATGTCTCTCCAAATATTCCTCCTCTTCTTCACTTTGCGCCCCCCACTAGTATTTCGGCCTCAGCGTATTCCAGATGGAGAGTGGTACTGGCTTGTCCTCTTCAAAACCAGACTACCCCCATAGCCCCCCCCCCGACATTTTCCTGGGGTTGACTACGGGCTCTGTTACCTCCTTTTCCTCGATTACGCCGCTGTCCTCCTTTTCTCTCCTTAGCTCCCTCATCACGCTGCTTGGTCTGGTGGTGGTTCATTCTGTCACGTTCGGGTGTGTAGAGAGACCAAGGCGCAGCGTAGCGATAGTTCGACATCGTTTATTAAATGAATAAACTATACTGATGGAACTATACAAAATAACAAATGCAATATATAATTGAAACACACTTACTCACGAACACGGGACAACATACAACAACAACAATGAACCACGCCAAGGGAGTGGAACACAGACATATAAGTAGGATCCCTAATTAGAGGTAATGCAATGCAGCTGCCTCTAATTAGGTATCCCACACACAACACCACCCAGAAGTAGAAATACTAGATCTGCCAGACTCTGACCATAGAAATATAGAGAAGCAAAGCTTCTCTATGGCCAGAGCCTGACACATGGTGAAATCCCTGAGCGATGTCCTTCCTTTCTGGCAACTGAGTTAGGAAGGACGACTGTATTTTTGTAGTGTAATTAATATCTTCACCATGTGTGGAGTACAGAGATGAGTGACTCATTCAAAAATCATGTTAAACACTATTTGACTTGTTAAGCAAATTTTTACTCATAAACATAAACCTATTTAGGTTTGCCACAACAAAGGGGTTGAATACTTATTGACTTAAGACATTTAACCTTTTCACCTTTTATCAATTTGTAAAAATGGCAAAAAAAAACATAATTCCACTTTGACATTATGGGGTATTGTATGTAGGCCAGTGACCATTATTTTTTTAAATTTAAAATGTAGGCTGTAACAGAACAAAATGTGGAAAACGTCAAGGGGTGTGAGTACTTTCTGAAGGCACTGTATCTCAGTTGGAGATGAGTAACCTGGATGTTTGGCTTGGCTCAAGGACACAAAGGTAATTCCTGGAATTATTAAGAGAAAAGAAACTTGAGTGATTTTTGTCATTCTCTTTTTTCTGTCATTCTAGGTCTTGATGCAATGGAATTTTCACGGTATGAGGACTGATTATAGTTTTTTGTTTTGATGGCTACAAATTGTACTAGAGACAATTTGCATAATACAAAATATGACATTAGCGAATATGCCATTATCACACATTTTGGGCATCCTTTGGGTCACTTCATGTTTCAACAACTTTTCATTTTCTTCACTCGAAGATTCACCTTCAATCCAAAAGAGGGGATCGACAATCCAGCCTTAGTCATCTCGGACGACCCTGGTAAGGTTTGAGGATAAACACATCCAAAATGATCCATCATCTTCCAACGCAATGAAGATGATCTGACTAACACTAGTTCATCACTCATAGTAATCAAGATAAGCATGACTTATTTAGGTATCTTCGCACAATGCCCATCCTATGTCAATGGCAGTGTTTTGTCTTGCCCTCCAGAGCCAGACCCAAGTCCGGTACCTCGCCTGTGCCAGATAAAGTGCAAAGAGGGCCAGAGTTTGGGCTTCCATCTGTGTATGGAGAGGAGCTGCCGGGGCTATGTTGTCCACCAGGTGGATCCGTGGAGTCCTGCAGAGCTCAGTGGGCTCAAGGACGGAGACTGTGTGCTGGAGGTCAACGAGGACTTTGTCGACAACATGGAGTTCCCCAGGGTGAGAACCAGATCTCCCGTTATGCCAGTGGAATCATTGTGCACCCGTTTCTTAAAGATTTAGCACAATTCTGTGTGTAATGTGTGGGTCTGTATGTAATGCGTGGGTCTGCGTCATCATATGTGGGTCAGAACCAGACTTTAAGAGACCTGAGATAACCTCTTCTCTTACAATGTCTCCAACATTTACAAATAAGCCACATTGTTCAAAATGTACAATATGTGCCAAATACTTGGGTTCAATGCAAAAGACTAGCGTCCTGTCCAGGGGGTGTACATGCACATCAAGCTGCCCCATGCTACATAAACAGGCTACTGCCTTATGGGACGTTCTGTCTCGGACAAGGCTTACCTACTTGGTCTAAACAGAGTCTTTGTTTCTTAGCTGAAGCATGTTCTGTTCTGATTGACAGGTGGTGCAGAGGATCCAGGCATGTGGGCTGCAGCTGTTCCTGCTGGTTCTGAATGGGGGGGAGTATAAGGAGGCACTTGCCAAAGGACTGGACCTCCAGGCTCTGACCAGGGCTTACCGAGGGGAGACGTGTTCCCGGCCCAGGCTGTGTCACATCACCAGAGACCCTGTCTTAGGTCTGGGGATCAGCGTCATCCACATTGAAGGTAGCTATGAGTTATTCATTCCGTAATATTTTGTGGCAGATAATTTGCTAGACAGTAGGAAGGAGAGAGGGGGAGATGGGGAGGCAGATAAGGGTGAAGTCAAATTTGAGAAACGGCGGAGTGTGGAATTCAACCCAGGTCTCTAGGTTGATATAGGGTTAGTCAAGAGACGGTCGAGAGATGGTGATGTTTGCCACTCAATCAAACTCTGGCATCTTTCTCATCTCTTCAATATCAAAATAGTTCTACCTGGAACCGAAAAGGTTTCAACTTGGAACCAAAAAGGGTTCTTCAAAGGGTTATCCTATGGGGACAGCCAAATAACCCTTTTAGGCCTCTCTTTATGTAGTGTTGTGGTGTCTCTCTTGTCGTGATGTGTGTTTTGTCTTATACACTGTATATATATTTTTTATCACAGCCCCCGACCCCGCAGGAGGCCTGTTGCCTTTTGGTAGGCCGTCATTGTAAATAAGAATTTGTTCTTAACTGACTTGCCTAGTTTAATAAAGGTTAAATACAAAATAAAAAACAAAATGTTCTCTAAGTGTGGCTGCATCACTACTTGGTAGAGCAACTGCTTGGCATCCAACCGCAAGGTGCTACAGAGGGTAGTGCGTACAGCCCAGTACATCACTGGGGCCGAGCTCCCTACCATGCAGGACCTCTATATCAGGCGGTGTCAGAGGAAGACCCTAAAAATGATCAAAGACTCCAGCCACCCAAGTCATAGACTTCTTATATCGCACGGCAAATGGCTACTCTGACTATTTACTGTACATACTGTAGACCCGCTTTCTTTTACACTGACATTCTTGCACTGGTTCTATGCACACTCACTGGACTCTACCCACACACTCACACATACTACACTGACACTCCAACACACACAAAACACCATAGACTTACACTCACACATAGACCCACTTTCACACTTTTAACATACGCTGCTGCTACTTAGTTCATTATCTATCCTGATTGCCTAGTCATATTACCTCAAATTACCGCAACTTCCTGGTACCCCTGCACATTGACTCGGTGCTAATTTGTTCATACTTTTTAACTCTGCTTTGTTGGGAAAGGGCTCGTAAGAAAGCATTTCCTGGTCAAGTCTACACCTGTTGTATTCGTTGATGTGACAAATAACATTTGATTTGATTTGATTACCGACGAGAAGAAGGTGTTTGATTGTGTCTGTTTGTTTCTCTCCAGGTCAGAAGGGTCGATACATGTTGAGCACAGTAAGTGAGGGCCCTGCAGAGAGGGCAGGGGTGCGTAGTGGAGATAGACTGGTCTGGATCAACGGTGCCATGGTATCAACGCTCACCCATTCAGCTATAAATAAAATGGTAAGTTTACAGACACTCCTTCTCAGAAATGCTTTTGGTAAACAAGCCACGTGGCAGATGTGTGTGTGTGTCTCTGTGCGTGTCTCTGTGTGTGTCTTTGTGTGTATCTCTGTGTGTGTCTCTGTATGTGTCTTAGTATGTCTTTGTGTGTGCACGTGCAAGCATGTTCTTCACTTCTCCCTCACGTTTAGCTCTTTGTACTGCTCAGGTGAAGAAATGTAGCGTCGATGTGACCGTCCTAGTCATCGACAGAGAAAGTGAAGCGAGCTACATCCGGCGGAAACTGCCAATCTTGCCTATCATGGCCGGCTCTCACAACCTGCCACACAGACCCAAAACGATGCATCTGGTCCAGGGGTCAGATGGATACGGCTTCCTATTACGACAAGAGAGGTTGCCATCAGGGGGTCGTATTGGTGAGAATGATGCACACATATGCACACATCAGGTGATAATAAATACTTTTATTTTGCTAGAAACTTCCATTTGTTGCATGCATGACCATGTTACAAGCACCTACTTTGGCCACCTTATAATGTCTTATTATCATATATTAATGATCCTGACTAAATAACAGTCATTTTAAGTCCGTAGAAAATGTGCTGCATAGACAGACATACTATACACATTACAAACCTTGTAATAGGACATTAGAAATACTCATACATGCTTATAACAAGTAATAAGCATTATACCTGCTGTCTGATCAAAATGTTTTGCTGTCGATTACAGCTCACCTACTCCGTGAGGTGGATGTGGGGAGTCCAGCAGAAGAGGCTGGTATGCAGGATGGAGACTTGCTGCTGGCAGTCAATGGGCAGCCTTCAGAGTCTATGGAGCATGAGGATATTGTCAGGAAAGTGAGGAAGAGTGGCAAGCGGGTTAGCCTCACCACCATACCCATACACGGAAGAGACTTCTACACACAGGTGTGTAAGCTGACGGAGGCCATGTGCAGTTTGGAGAGTAGGAGTTAAGCAATTTCTGGTGTTAGAATATTGATTGTTTAAGAATTGTGTCAACTAAAAATACCTTCCCAGTCAAAAACACTGTCTATTTTTGTTTCCTGCAGTTGGGTCTATCTCCCCTGCTATTCCATGAGGACAGTCTGCCAGAAGGAGAGGGGATGAGGAAGACACAGTCCCCTTGCACTGAGATTCAGGATGTGCTGAGTGAAAACGAGCATGGTACACTTCCCTGTCCAAGACTCTGTGTCCTCGAGAGAGAAGAATCAGGCTTTGGGTTTAATCTGGGCTGTGTTCAACATGAGCCAGGAACTTTCATAGGCCAGGTATTCCTTCGAACATCAACAACATAACACCCTGGTCATCTTTCTCTCTCTAATTGTTGTAATCGCTATCATTTTGTTTCCTGCCATAAATAGGCAATTTGAAAAATCCCCAAAGTTGTGCTAATGAGTAACAGCTATCATCAATCAATGGTTCCTGATATTGATCTGCTGTGTGGTTTTCCACAAGCATTGTTGTAATGCTGGTTTGAGTACCTGAGCCTACAAGGTGAAAAAACCTGCCGATGTGTCCATGAGCAAGGCACTTCACTCTAATTTGCTCCAGGGGCGCTGTACTACTATGGCTGACCCTGTAGGTAGGCCGTCATTGTAAATAAGAATTTGTTCTTAACTGACTTAACTGACTAAATAAACGTTAAATAAAAATAAATAAAATGTGGAGGGCAGGTGTTAAGATGGTTCCTATGAGAAATGAGTGGCACGGTTATGACTGCTGTTTTATTTTGTCCTGCAGGTGGTGGTAAAGGGCTCAGGACATAGGGCTGGACTGTGGGAAGGCGATGTAGTTGTGGAGGTGAATGGCCAGAATGTGGAGAACGAGTACTTTGAGGACGTTGTGATGCTGATAAAGAAGAGCGAGACGTCTTTGAAATTACTGGTTGTGGAGAGGTCAGGGTATAAGAAACTCAAACAGAGTGGGCATCCAATCACTCCTGGGGTCATACTCCACAGCACTCAGGTGAGGAACACTCACATCTCCACACGCACATAGACACACATGCATGCACACACACACACACACACACACACACACACACACACACACACACACACACAGATACAAATATTAATACAGAAAATACAGAATGAGATTAATAATTCTTCATAATCTAATGTTGCAGGTTTTAGAGAAAACTAATGATGCTTTCTTGTGATGGAATGCCGAGAAGTGACCAAAGTCGTTATGAAGACAACATTAGGCATCTCACCTAACAGAGGAGGACCTGGCACTAGCACAGCATCAACAAACAGCTGCAGTCATTAATTAATGTGCCAATGATAACACTGCAAAACAATGCCGGATGAAATCAATGACGCTATTCACTCTACATCTGAACATACTGTACACATTGCACTGTATACAACTTCTGCTATTATAGTGGCCCTTAATATGTTACATAGAACTGGCCATGCTTCTTAAGTGAGTTGCTGATGAACATGAATGCAAAATGAAGGTAAGTTGTAGTGTAGTAAAGACACAAAATAATGACACATAGAAACAGAAATAATGTCAGTGTTCGTTTTTATTCAAGCTACTCTGAAATACCTATTTCCCAGAGGAACGTATTTTCCAGAGGGACATTTAAGCCAATGTTGGAGAAACTGAAAAATAAACTTCCCTGGTCGTATTTAAGACAATCAAGCAAGCTCCTTTAAAGCCAAACCTACAATAATCAGACTTATGAACTAATACTTATTAATCAGGTCTGGTCCAAACGTCTCTTAAGGACCCACAGAGCGTGCAAGCCTTTGTTCAAGCTCAGTTCTACCATACATGTTTCTACTAATAAGGTGATTAGTAGAATAACGTGTGGTAGAACACGGATTGAGCAAGAAGCCAACCCTGACACAAAATACTAACAAATTACAAACTGCTTGGAAAATATGTCATTAAGTACAAAGCCATAAAAAAGGATTGGATTTAAGTTAATGGACCACTCTATAAAGGCCTCCAAATAAGCAGCGAGGCTCCTCTGAGTGTAAACTCTGTGGATTTGGAAACTAGACGTCCTCCTGGGTAGAATGGACCACCCTTTTACTACAACACAACGTACAGACACGCACAGGGCCGGCGCAAGAACGAATCATTTGACGGGCCTTTGATTTCCACCATAGGCGGGCACGTTTATTCACGGGACCTCCTATGTGTGCATGCACACGCGCATTCAAGTTTTAAAATGTGTGTTATAGTTAAGACCATAGGCAACTGGTGAGTTTCAAGTTTGGGAATGCTTCCAATCTATCATACCTTCGGCGTGACAGTTGTGATGACTTTTTATTTTCATTTTAATAATAAGGTTTTGGTTTCTCAAAATCATTGTCGCGTGTTTAATCATAAAAATCGGAAGTTAATTAAAAAGTTAAAATTCAACTAAGGCTAGAGCACCAGCCTCTGCCATATGGACACTTTGATACAATGTGGTCTATTGGCGCTAAATACATGAGTGCATAGAACTCAGAGATAGCCTGCCTATAGGCCAATGCAGCAGTAGGTCTATAACTTCCATGTCAACTAAGTAAAATATATAGGGCTAAAGCCGACCAATAAAAACATGCAGGTTCTTTCCAATCACATTAATCTCTCTACTTCACCTGTCTGCCTTCCTTTCTATCCATCTTGACTTGAGCTATTGCTATAATGCAACATTGTATCAAATCATCAACTGGGTCCAGCCTGAAGCTGTCCTAGCGAACTTGCAACATTGTAGCTAGCCTATTCCGGGCCCTGAGAGTTTCCAGCGCCAGTGAGCTCAGGACAGACAGCTGTATTTAAAATGATGTTTCCACTGGATATATGATCATCAGTTCATGATGTGTTGCTCTTTCACACCGAGGCTTGGTGATTATAAAGGCTGGGAGTGTTGGAAAGATTTTTTCAAATACTGAGGAACTATCATTTGCAATGGATGTTTAAAAAACAGACTTTGTTAACTTACTGTGTGAGGTGAATAAATATTACTGAGAAACTCAGTTTATGGTGAGTTAAGACACTCAGAAATCAGGCCATTTGGATACTTTCCGACATGTGCATTCAGCAGGCCAGGCAGGCCTACTTCTATGCTTGCTCAGGCACATGAGACAATAAACATATAGAAAAAAACTCGTAATGGTTATGAAACAACCCAAAAGTTGTTTTCTCACAAGTGTTGCAAGCAGCTTTTCACTCTGAGAATGGTAAATAATACACGCATTAACAGAAATGAATGCAACCAAATTATGGGTGATTAACGGTACATTTACTAATCCTACTGGTTACACATACTGTATGTAATTGGCAATTGATTTAAAAAAATGAACAATCAAAGGGCAAACAATCCCATTATGCATTCTGGAGGGACGCGTCATATCTTTGCCACACACCTCCCTTTCTTCTTGTTGCAACATTTTAAATTATAATCAAGACACATTATCTTCACACATATTTTAGACGCTTTTCTCTGACGGCTGCAACCCAATCAGCTAAAAATATTGGCATGTAAATTGCGAGCTTCACAAATAGGAATAGGCCTACACACTTGTGATTTGAAACAATCAAAAGCTTTTTTTTTTTTAAACAACGTTAATGACACAATATCTTATAGAAAAATAAAAATAAAGTTATTAATTATTAATTGACAAAGTATACAGGGTGGGTCTTTTATTCTGAAAGATTCCAAAAAAACGTGACCCGGAAGTAAGTTATTCTCGCCTGCTTCAGAGTGGTGTGAGAATCACAGTAGAGGAAAGAAAGCATTTCTAGCTAATTGAAATACACGTATCTGCTGTTGTTTCAGGTATGACAATATTCCGGTATATTATTTTGGTTTGACATCTGTCAAAAGAGTCAGGTTTTGCCCCGTAACTGACAAAGTACAGCGGTCTACAATTTACCTGGCTAGTGTAATGCAGTCCAGCTGCTAGCCTAACGTCAGCTAGCTAACCAGCTAAATACGACGCCTGGCTGCGACTGCTAGCTAGCTACTTGAGCGGAACCAGTGATTCACTGACAGCTAGCTGCAGTAGCTAGATTATCAGGTTGCTTATTGAGTTGTTTCTGCAATTGATTTTAGGTATTGAAAGATATGTAACTAACTATGTGGCCTTCCTTCAAATAACACATCACATTACTGAACACCTTTTTTCGTTTGTTGTGATATAGTTTCATCGAGTCATCACTTGACAGCTAGTTAATTAGCTAGCCAGGCACTAGCTAGCAATCTAACTAGCTAACGTTATATGACTAACTAGCACGTTTGAGAGGTGTCAAGGTTAGTTTACCACCAACTAGACGTTGACAGACCCTTTCCTACGCAAGATTATGATGATGATAATAATAATAATGTATACTTACATCATTATGCAAAATGAAAGTGGAAGACGGCCATCTGTTGAAAGTCTGTATATGCTGCTTTATTTCAGTCAAACAGTAAACATCCTCATTCATTCAGGACTGTACTGTGAAATGTTTTACAAGGAGCATACTTGAGCCTAATTTGAAAAATGTAGTAGCACAATTACAACTTTGAGGTATTAAAGGCGCAATCCGTAGTATAAACAATAACAAAGAACTTCCCCGCCACTGTTTCTGTCAAAGGTTCTGGAGAAATGTAACCACACTCAAATGGCTTTATATAATTAATGTTTAAGTTCAAATGTATATAGTAATTATACGAATTGTCAGCAAATTCTAAGTACAGGGTTTAGGAGCACCAGAAAACAATTGGTAGCACAGAGATATAGCTCTTTGAGATATAGCTTATATGATTCCTAGCTACATTTGAAACTCTCCCTTTTCCTTTCTTTCTGTGACACCACATGTTTTCATAGCCTACTACTGAGGCTGCAGGCAGCTGGACAGTGAAGAAATTATTGCAACAATTATTACCTGGGTGATTTTTTTTCTAGGGCACAAAATATTTAGGATCATATGCCCCAAATGGTAGCACTGTAGAGCCCTGTCAATACGCTAATCAGTCAGTCTGTGGTTCACAGTTTTCAATAGAATGGGTTATTAAACAATTTAACGTTGGGTTTCTGTTATTCCTCAGGCCTGAATGAAAAGTCATGCTGTCTGGGTTTAGCCTAGGGGTACAAGTCTGTTTAAGTTATCATTCCACTTCTTGGCACGTAGTAGCGTATAAGAAGTGGACAGTTAGAAAAACAGGTTCTGGATTTTAGAATCTAGGTTCCCCTGGTTGCCCTAACAGACTGACACACAATTAACACTTTAACACTTCTGTAGATTTGTTTGAACTCACCTAGTCCAGTGCTCTACCGTAGTGTATCTCTCTGTCCAGGCTGGTGCCAGCACCTGTGGATGGAGTCTATGCTCCAGTGAGATGACTGACCAGGGCAACAACAACCAAAACTTCTCCCGCAACCCCTTCGCTGCCCTTTTCAGCTCCCTTGCCGACGCAAAGCAGTTTGCATCGGGCCAGAAACCACATTCGCACCATGGCGAACCACCCTGTGAGTTAACCCTCCTGAGGAGGAGTTACAGGGCGTTCAGGCTTTTGCTCCAGCCCAGCTCTAACACACATGACCTGACTAATCGGCATGACAGGACCTTGATTAGCTCAATCGATGGTGTTTTAGTGCTGGACTGGAATAAAGGCCTGCAAACCTCAAAGCTCCCCAAGAGTTGGCCACTCCAGCTCTAATAGTTCACTGTGTTACTCATTTTGGTCTTTCTGTCTAACTTAAACATTACTGATATGATGCGGCATGCTCCCTGGCTTGACGCTCGACAATGACCTCATGCGGTTTCATATATCTGCTGGCTTATGCCATGTGTTGCAGTGGAGGACTCGGAGGGGAGTCAGTCAGAGTCGGAGAACTCGGACAGCATCGAGGACAATGACGACTCGGTGGCCGAAGTCAGCCGCTCCTTCCTGTCACGGCAGGAACTGTGCGAACAGCTCAACGTCAACCACATGATCCAGAGGATCTTCCTCATTACCTTGGACAACAGTGAGTGCAGGAAGTTAGATGGGAGTGTATTAAGGTTTCTACTTCATTTAGGACACTTTTCTCCATTGAAGTAGCAGCATGATGCCTTCTTCTAGTTTACTGAATCTTGTTTTCATGTAAACAGCCCATACTGTCGCCTGGCTTGGTCTATCTGATGTAGCGTAGTGATATGAACTAAAGAAAATCATTCTGTTTCCCAGGCAACCATTTATGTGCCCACACACAAGCAACGGCTCGATTCATCACCCATCAACATCCCCATTTTAATGACAAAGCCCCCATTCTGACTGTCTGCTTTATTCCCCTGTGTTTTCTGTTGATTGATCTGAGGTGCTGGATTGAGGCACGGTCAATGTGGGATTACAGCTTTCTTAAACTCCTTCGTAAACTCAAGGGAATTCAGTACAACCATCCTTCCTGGCAGTCTTTTTCTTCATGACATCACACTGTGTCTGCACTAGATTAGATGGAGTTCGATCAGCGTGGCATAAGCCAACTGACAGTCTCGGAGGCTGTGTCATCCTCCTCCTCCTCCTCTTCCCCCCCCCCCATCATCCCTCACTGACTGGCATGAAAGTGCCCCGATGATGGAGCCCCCATTTCTAGTCTAAATCGTGCTCGTGCTTTTTGGTGCTGCTGGACCGCTGGCCTCTTTTAGTATTTCATTTCAGGGCCAACCAGTAAACAGTAAATGACTCACCCCAGCTCAATACTCATAAACTGGAGACTGGAATGAGTCATGAATGTCCGTGTCTGCTGTAAGTGAAAAGTAAAATGGTCTGGGTGTTTGGAGTCTGCTGTTCAACCTGACTGTTGTTTGACCTCAGGTGACCCCAGTCTGAGAGGAGGCAATGGGATTCCTCCACGCTGTGTGTTCCTGGAGGAAATGGCCGCGGAGATGGACGGGCAAGACTGGCTGGACATGGACAACATCGAGCAGGTACAATAGGATTGGACGTTGGGAACGGTGGTGGCGATCTGTTCGTTGGCCAGCTCAGTTGACCTCTCTGCCATAAGATCCACATACAGTACTGTATCCTCTTCTCATGACGATTTCCTCGCTGGCTTGTATTTTCAGGGGACAAGGCCTATTATATATACAGTGCATCGTCTACTCTAAGAAGATGGTATAGTGAAAAATACATAGCGTACAAAGTTCATAGCAACCTTGTGCTTCACAGGGAGCAGAGATCAGTAAGTAAGTACATCGAATTCGTAGCACAGAATGTCGGCTAAGTTAAAAATTGTTTTTCTCCTATATTAGGCACTTTTCAACAGATTACTGATGCTGGAGCCAGGGAACCACCTCATCTACATGACCTCGTGTAATGCTGTGAATCTCTCTGCCGACCGAGACGCTGGGGACAAGTGTGCCATACCGTTCCTCTACGCCTGCTACCAGAGAGCAAAGGAAGAGGTGGGGTCACATACACTGTACTCACTCGAAGTCCTAATTTCTTTCTCCACAAAAAGGTATACACTGTGTACAAAACATGACAGACATGCTCTTTCCATGACAGACTTGCCAAGTGAATCCAGGTGAAAGCTATGATCCCTTATTGATATCACCTGTTAAATCCACTTCAGTCAGTGTAGATGAAGGGGAGGAGACAGTTTAAAGACCTTGTGACAAGCCTTGTGACAATTGACAAAAGATTTAAGTGCCTTTGAACAGGGTATGGCAGTAGGTGCCAGGCGCACCGGTTTGAGTGTATCAAGAACTTCAACACTGCTGGGTGTTGATAATGTTTTGTACACACAGTCTATAAACAATGCTGTATAGGACAATGTAAAACGAAAATATCAGAGCCTGTACAGTTCGATTTGGGTTGCCACAATAGTGTGAAAAGGGTAATAGTCTTACTGAATATAATGAAAGACCTGTCTAAGGTTAAATCTGCAGTTTTTTTTATTTCTAGATCATTTCAGTCTGCGTATAGGCAGAATAAAGCAAGTTTAGCTTGTGCTGACAATGATGTGACAAATTGTGAACGTTCCTGCTCCCTCCTTACATTACACACCCCCAGGTTACCAAGGTACCAGAGAAGCTGCTGTCGTACGCAGTGCGCTGTAAGAACCTGACAGTGTCCAACACGCGCACGGTCCTGCTCACCCCCGAGATCTACATCAGCCAGAATGTGTACGAGCAGCTACTGGATTTGCTGCTGGATGGAGTCGGCGGAGCCCGTGAGTCCAATCAATTATTAAAGCCCCCGACTGTCTGAGGATCGCTATTCTGTTCCGTCTCAGTAGCCAAAGAAAGTGGCGTTGTCTGCTTAGGCTAGTTTGACCCCGATGATGAAAGAACTGGTTTGACTGGTTTGAACTTGTCAATCTGCATTTATGAGAGTATAATATCCTCACTTTGCTGTCAGTTGTCGTATGTTGTGTGGGGTTTGTGTCCAGAAAAGGGTGGGAAAGAGGCCTGTACAATACAGATAATATACTTTACTGAACTGAATAGGCTACATAGTTTTTATTCCTGATATATACCTAAGCCCTTTTTTGAACCAGGAAAAACCCTGTACATGTATGGTTCTGTAATGTACAGTATCTTCTCTGCATTATACAGGCCTATTATACAGGGCTTTTACTTGTCTATACTTAAGCCCCTTTTTGAGCCAAGAAAAACCCTGACATTAAGTGTGGTTTCTGTTGTGAGTTGCAGAGCTGGAGGAGGTGGTGGAGTTCATGGAGGAGGTGATCGCTGGCCTGTTGGCTGACCAGGAGGTGCGCACCTTCAGCGAGGTGATCGTACCCATGCTCGATATCTTCCAAGGCCGTCTGAAAGACTTGGATCTCTGCCAGCTGCTGCTCTTCTCCTACTTGGACCTGCTCCTCTACTTCAGCCGCCAAAAAGATATCGCTACGGTCAGGGGCCGTAATGCATCGTCATCACTCCTCTGGACTGTTTTGTATAACCATGATTATTACTTGATTATATTCAATGCTATTCTATTCTATTTATAACAAGATTGTTATTATTTTAAAAACTGCATTCGTATATCTGAGATAGACAACTTTGGTCTCAAAAGTAGTTTACTCTTTGTTAATATACTTCAAATT
The DNA here is from genome assembly GCA_023634145.1 of Thymallus thymallus. Classification (NCBI taxonomy): domain Eukaryota; kingdom Metazoa; phylum Chordata; class Actinopteri; order Salmoniformes; family Salmonidae; genus Thymallus; species Thymallus thymallus. The sequence goes on along the minus strand of CM042379.1, from coordinate 18,356,156 downwards.
GTCTTCCTCCAGGTATTTGTGGAGCACATCCAACCCAAAGATCCCAACAATGGGCTTCAGTATCAGAAGACCCTCCTTGGCACTGTGTTGAGTATCTCTTGCCTGCTGAAGACCCCGGGGGTGGTGGAGGGTCATGGCTTCTTCCTCAACCCGTCACGCTCAAGTCCACAGGAAATGAAGGTCCAGGAGTCCAACATACACCAGGTAAGGGCACTAGAAATAGAGGCTTTGGTCAAAAGTAGTGCACTATATAGGGAATAGGGTAAGATTTGGGACGGATCCCTAACCTTGTCATCTTCTGTGTCTCCAGAACCGTACATCTAGCTTACTGCCAAGTGTCAGACAGATTCTAAGGGTCAGACACTAGCTTAGTCTAAGCTTACAGTATGTCAGTCACTCTCACTCAGATATCATAATGTTTGGAGGATATTATCTTTGAAACGGCAACATTTTCTCTCCACCCCATTCCAAAATGTGGAGAATTGCTGAAAGTTTTACTTGAACAATACATAAACAATTATCCACGGCCAAAAGGCAGGGCACTAAAATGTTTTGTTTCACCCCAAAAGGCTAGAGGTGCTTCTGCCTGATGAGCAATCTGTAGTTGCTACATCCCATTTTTTTTACTTTAATATACACAGTATATCAATTGATTCATGAAGAATATTACTTATAAATGCCTCATGAGCTTAGTTCAACTGTCACACTCCATGAGAACCCAAACTATAAGCTTGTTTTTCTATAGTTGACCTTTTTTCTATTTCTAAATAAATAATGTCTATTTGTTCGCCCCGCGGCCCACTTCTCAGATTATATTTTGGCACAGCAAGGCCAAAAGTTTGAGCACCCCTGTTCTTAACACCACTTTGATAGGTTCCAGACAGTAACAGGGTATCATAACATTCTGAACTGAACAAGAAATGGAGTGCTGAAATGATTCACTGACAATATAACATGGGGCTTTGTCCAGAGAATTCACCACAAGATCTTATAAACACACCAGTAGAACAACAAGTGTAGGTTACAGCGTTGTTAAGTGATCACCTCCCGTCCAGAGTATGTGAGCTGAGCTGTAGCAGCGCGAGGAGCGGAGTGTGCCCTATTTTACTAGAGAGCAGAGTGAGATTCCCAAAGGCTGGAGTGTCGGCCTTCTCGCCCCTCCAGTTTCGCTCCAGTAGCGCTCAATTCATGAGGTCAGGGCATCCCCAGCCCAGCATGCATTTGTAGTCTACTTGTGTGCTGCTATAGCGCCTTGTTTTAGCTACTGTCATGGAGTTTGCTAAATATTTTCATAAAGAAAATGATAAAACACAAAATCAAGGTGACTTACAAAGATGTGGACCGAGAGCAAGAGAGGGAAATGTAGTGTCCACAACTAAAGAATCATTGTGGAATCTGCAAAGACACGTATCCCGAAAGCATGATGGTGTACTTTATTTAACTAGTCAAGACAGTTAAGAACAAATTCTTATTTACAATGACGGCCTACCTACAGGGTCAGCCCCTGGAACAAATTAGGGTTAAGTGCCTTGCTCAAGGACACATCGACACGTTTTTCACTTACTATGCACATGCTAAAAGAAAGGAATGAGGTGGGTAGATAACCAAGTGTGTCATTGTAGCAAAGTATTTACAAACAAAACATCTGATCTCTTAAAAGTTTAATTCCTTCTGGCTGGCTGGCTGGCTGGCATATTCCTTTCAAGGAGCTTTTCATTTTGATTGGGTTATTTTGCCTAAAAACCTTTAGGCCTACCTATAGAAAAAGAACAAAACAACTGCATCTCTGCCCAGCCTGGCAAGAGTGGCTAAAAGGGTGTTTAGCATACCCAGTGGCTCTGCAAATGCAGAGAGGATATTCTCTGCTGCTGGCCTGCTCTCCAGGCACCATCGCATTAGCCTGAAGCCACAGACTGGCCTCGTGTTTATAGAAATTAATTCAAAGGCATTTAAGCTCTGAGCCTAAAAGGGCATTTTTCATTTAATTTGTATTTAATTCTAAGTAAGTCAGAGCTTATATGCGCAGTTTATAGACTATAATGATGAAATACAACAACATTTTGTTTAAATGCTGAGCGCTTCATGACCCTACCAGCCTATGGTGTCGCATGCGCAAATGCTTCACAATGTATTTCTTTGTAGGCTATAGCCTTGAAATAATATAGCCTACATAATACATTTTTGTTCCTTCCTTAGGCTCCCTGTCTGGCTCCTGACCTATTTAGAATGTTTATATGCTGTTTAATATGAGAGGTAGCCTATTTGAAATGGTGAGCGCTTCTAAAATACTTTAATTAATTCAAAACCAAATGGTAGGTCCAGGTAGTCACAAAATTAGATATTGGGTATTGGTTAAATTGTGATTTTAATGAATGGAGCGAATTTGGAGCAGTGTTTCTTTTTTCCTGTGAGCGCGGACCGCTCTACTCCGCTCACATACTCTGCTCTAGTTATTGACATCTCCTTTCCTGCTCTCCTTTCCTCACAGTTCATGGGCCAGTTCCATGACAAGCTGCACCAGCTCCTGAAGAACCTGCTGCAGCAGTCTGGTGAGACGCGCCACCTGCTGCTCTCCTGGCTGGGCGGCTGCCTGCAGGCCAACGCCGGGCGCGCCAAGATCTGGGCCAACCAGATGCCCGAGATCTTCTTCCAGATGTACGCCTCAGATGCCTTCTTCCTCAACCTGGGCGCTGCGTTGCTCAAGCTGTGCCAGCCCTTCTGCCGGCCTCGCTCGCCCAAGCTGCTCACCTTCAACCCCACCTACTGCGCCCTCAAGGAGCTCAGCGAGGAAGAGCGACGCAACCGCAATGTGCACGCCCGAGGTGTGTGTGTACACGCACTTGTATATGCATGCATGTGTGTCTGGGTCATTGGATATCCTTTTTACATAATTCGTTCTCTATTTTATGTTAGTAAATATGAATCTATCCTAATTTTCTCATTGGTCATTAGGTCTGGACAAAGAGACGTGTCTCGTCCCCCTCCACCCCCAGCAGCCGGTGGAGTACGCCCAGTCATACAGCCTCCTCACTGAGAACCTCATCCTCACCCAGATGACCCTGCACCTGGGCTTCCACAGGTAACTAACTGGCCCTGTTACAGAACATTCATATATGATACAAATTATGGGATAGATATGGTTGTCTTTCAAGTAGAATATGTCTATTCACTGCATTTCTATCTGCAAATTTGTGAACATATTTCCTCACTGAATATACCCCTGACCTAGCAATGCTGTATCCATATGATGAGCATTAGTACTGTATATCATCACAGGGTTTTTTTTGTACATGAAGAAAGTTCTACTTACCATGTTAGTACACAATACTTTTGGTGCTGGTTTTTCTAACCCAGATTAAGCCTGTTCCTCGACACATAACTCTCAGCGGAGGTTCTCCATTGAGAATGGGTTTAAGTCCATGAGTAGGCTCGATATGTACCCAGGAACCTGGCCCTTGGAGTAGACTTGTGATAATATCTCATAGTGTTATCCTTAATAACAGCTAAGCCATATGTACTGTATCTAACGTTTTGAACTGGACCTTGACAAATGTCTATCTTTCGCTGTAACATTTGGTTAATAAAGTTGTATTGTGTCTTCTCCTTGCCTCTCCCTAGACTCCACGAGCAGATGGTGAAGATGAACCAGTCGCTCCACCGGCTGCAGGGTACCTGGCGGGAGGCCCAGCTCACGGGCGGACCGGCGGCCGAGCAGCTCCGCGAGCAGTTCGAGCGCCTCATGACGGTCTACCTGTCGACCAAGGCAGCAGCCACCCAGCCAGGCATGCTACAGTGCTGCCTCAACCTGCAGGCGTCCAGCGCCACACTCCTGGTTCAACTGGGCCTTAGCAACCAGGGGCCCGAGCACGCCCAGCTCTCCTTCCCCCTGCCGCCGCTACACAGCAGCCTGCTCTGTCACATGCCAGGTAGCTCTGTCATTTTACTTTTGTATTTGTATTTAGCTGAGCGACTTACAGTCAGGGCATTTAACTAAGGTAGGAGACACAACCAGGTATCACAGTCATTGCAGGTAAAACTGTCTGTCAACCTTGCTTGTTTACTTACTTACTTAGACCAATCGCCCCATGAGGAGCAAAGGCCGTCAACAACTACATTTTTGGCAGTCTTTTCAAAATTGCGCCATCAACCTTGACATCACGTTTTTCAGTCATTTGACAGATGCTCTTATGCTGATTTGCAGTCAGTGTGTACAATAGAGGTGATAAATCAATGGTTTTCAACCGGTGTGCCGCTGCACACTCTCAGGTGTGCCGCAAATGTTTTCCTAATCTCGATAATTGTGTTGAACACTCACTTATAAACATGTCCTGTGGAATGGGAGCACCAGTGCTGCTCAGATAATACATTGAATGGCACATGGTTACAACTGTATTGTTGTTTCAAGTCCAGTTTGCTCAGGCTGTTGTTACATTTGTATCATTTGAGCAAAGTAATTTGTATCATTTTATTTTGCCTGTGAGAGGAGGACGGGCTCATTGTAATTGCTGGAATGGAATTAATGGAAACACCTACCACATCAGACAAATGGAAACAACGTGTTTGACTCCATTCCACTGATTCCATTCCCTCTTTTAGCCCCTCCAACCAGCATCTAGTAGAGAGTGTATTAATAGGATGACTACTAGGAGGGGTTGGTTATTAAAATGATTCTTGTACGTCTGCAGAGTTCTTTGCAGAGAACTTGGGAGATTTCTTTGTCTTCCTCCGCCGCTTCGCTGACGAGGTCCTGGAGTCTTCTGCAGAGAGCTTGGAGCAGGTCCTCAACTTCATCACTGTGTTCATGGGAAACGTGGAGAGGTAGGGGAGAGAGGGAGAGGCCTTGAGTTCACCCACGCACACGCACACATACATAGTACCAGGCCACATGTTTACACCTCTGTGCATAATATCCATGTGTCCTGGTATATGCAATGCCTTGAGGTTTGTTTATCTCAATTGTGGATCCTCATTGGCTGTTACAACAGTCACACTTCTGGATGTGATATTCCTAAGGGGTTTATGTTTCTACCATTTGGACTCATCTGTGTTTCTATTGTGTTACTCTTTACCCATGTACCCAGGATGAAGAACCCTCATTTGCGGGCGAAGCTGGCAGAGGTGCTGGAGGCGGTGATGCCCCACATGGAACCGGCGTCTGCCGGCACGGCCCAGCCAGTCATGTTCCAGCGCCAAAGGGTCTTCTGCTCCTACCCCCACGCCCCTCACCTGGCCGAGGCGCTCATCGCTGTGTTTGTGGACATTGAGTTCACTGGTGGGTTTAGTGTGTGTGGGTGTGTGGCACGTGTGTGTGAGTTTGTTTGTGTCTTGCACACATGCTTTTGTGTGTGCTAGAATCTAAACCTTTGTGATGAAGTTCAAGTGCATGCATGATGTGACTTGTGTGTTATTCGCTTTTTCTCCTCAGGTGATCCTCACCAGTTTGAACAGAAGTTCAACTACAGGAGACCTATGTATCCCATCCTCAAGTACATGTGGGGGAAGGAGAGCTACAGAGAGAGCATTAAGGCAAGCTTGTTTCCTTTTTTGTCTTAGTTATTTAGATGGTACCACATGTAGAGTCGTCCTTATTGAAGACAGCAGAAAACACACGGTATTGCTTTTCAGTTCTGCACCATTATGTAACAAAATGCTTTCAGTTGAAGTCGGAAGTTTACATACACTTAGGTTGAAGTCATTAAAACTCATTTTTTAACCACTCCACAGATTTCATGTTAACAAACTATCGTTTTGGCAAGTCGGTTAGGACATCTACTTTGTGCATGACATAAGTAATTCTTCCAACAATTGTTTACAGACAGATTATTTTACTTATAATTCACTATATCACAATTCCAGTGGGTCAGAAGTTTACATACACTATGTTGCCTTTAAACAGTTTGGAAAATTCCAGGAAAAAAAAGCCAGACTATGGTTTGCAAATGCACATTGGGTCAAAGATCGTACTTTTTGGACAAATGTCCTCTGGTCTGATGAAACAAAACTAGAACTGTTTAGCCATAATGACCATCGTTATGTTTTTGTTGTCCTTCAGCAAAATGGCTGAAGGACAACAAAGTCAAGGTATTGGAGTGGCCATTACTGACCTCAATCCTATAGAAAACTTGTGAGCAGAACTGAAAATGCGTGTGCGAGCAAGGAGGCCTACAAACCTGACTCAGTTACACCAGTTCTGTCAGGAGGAATGGGCCAGAATTCACCTAACTTATTGTGGGAAGCTTGTGGAAGGCTACCCAAAAGGTTTGACCCAAGTTAAACAATTTAACGGCAATGCTACCAAATACTAATTGAGTGTATGTAAACTTCTGACCCACTGGGAATGTGATGAAAGAAATAAAAGCTGAAATAAATAATTTCACATTCTTAATATAAAAGTGGTGATCCTAACTGACCTAAGACAGGGAATTCTTACTAGTATTAATTGTGAAAAACTGAGTTTAAATGTATTTGGCTAAAGTGTATGTAAACCTCAGACTTCAACTGTATGTGTAATGTTGTTTACTCCAGAGTCTTGCTGTTTATGCATCCGCGAACCTTGAGGCCATGAATCCTCCACTCTTCCTGCGGTATTTGAATCTCCTGATGAACGACGCCATCTTCCTACTCGACGAAGCTATACAGGTGAGGAACTGTCAGCATTTAGCTTTCGTTTTATGAAAAAGACATTCCTAGCATTGACTTATGTTGACTTATATCCATCTCAGTGGTGGCTGGTGCCACTGTAAATCGGAAGAGTCGTCCTCACCTCACCAGACTACTAGGCCATCTTTCTTTTTTCAATCTGTTCCAAAGTATTCCCATGCATAATAGAGAGATATATTTGTAAGCAAAATGCTTATGTTTTAGTCAAATATTATGTGTGTTTGGGCTTCTTGTGGTCAATTTGCCATCTACAATTTGCCATCCACTCAAGAAGAAGTTGGCCCGCGGCTGAATCTAGTTGATGTTCTCTGGTTTACATGAAGATCCTACATTTCAACTGTGTCAGATTTTGTCACTACTTTTCTCTGATCTGGTCCTTGTCGTGGTAGTACCTGAGCAAGATCAAGCTACTGCAGCTGGAGAAGGACCATGGCGAGTGGGAGGGCATGGCTCCTGATGCCCTCAGGGAGAAGGAGTCCAGTCTGCAGATGTTGGGACAGCTGGCACGCTTCCATAATATCATGTCCAATGAAACCATCGGCACACTGGCTTTCCTCACATCAGGTTAGTTGGAGAGGGAGGATGAATGGATAACAATGATTGGATAACGTCTTGGACATTTGTCTCTACCTAGAGCTACACAAACTATGGGTGTTTGTGTATGTATTTTTTTTATATCTTTGTCCAATTCATTGTTAGTGAAACCATAAGCAGAATTAAGAGATTGCACTGTTAAAGGAAAATGGCAATAATGTATATTTGATGGCACTGTGTTGTACACTGAGGATACAAAACACCTTTCTCATATTGAGTTGCACCCTCTTTTGCTCTCAGAACCCACAGTTGTGTCAAGTTGGCTGGATGTCCTTTGGGTGGTGAATCATTCTTTATACACATGGGAAACTGTTGAGTGTGAAAAACACAGCAGAGTTGCAGTTCTTGACACACTCAAACCGGTGCACCTGGCACCTACTACCATACCCCGTTCAAAGGCACTTAAATATTTTGTCTTGCCCATTCACGCTTTGAATGGCACCCATACACAATCCATGTCTCAATTGTCTCAAGACTTAAAAATCTTTCTTTAACCTGTCTCCTCCCCTTCATCTACACTGGTTGAAGTGGATTTAACAAGTGACATCAATGATAGATCTTTCACCTGACCAGTCCATCATGGAAAGAGCATGTTTTCCTAATGTTTTGTATACTCAGTGTATATGAATGTATTGAAACTCATACTCGCTTCTCCCTCTCCATGATATCCCAGAGATCAAGGGTATTTTTGTGCACCCTTTCATGGCCGAGAGGATAATCTCCATGCTCAACCACTTCCTGCAGCACCTGGTCGGCCCCAAGATGGGTGCCCTGAAGGTGAAAGACTTCAGCGAGTTTGACTTCAAGCCCCAACAACTGGTCTCCGATATCTGCACCATCTACCTTAACCTGGGGTATGTTTCGAAACTGCAATATTTCAAGGCTCAAAAGTTTTTGGGGTTGAAATTCACTTGCTTTTTCAATCTGTACTTCAGACCTGTATTCTGATAGTATTTGAAATCTGGCATATTACATTTACATAAGTATTCAGACCCTTTTGAAGTACCTTTGGCAGCGATTACAACCTTGAGTCTTCTTGTGTATGACGCTACAAGCTTGGCACACTTGTATTTGGGGTGTTTCTACCATTCTTCTATGCAGATCCTCTCAAGTTCTGTCAGGTTGGATGGGGCCTGTCGCTGCACAGCTATTTTCAGGTCTCTCCAGAGATGTTTGATCGGGTTCAAGTCCAGGCTCTGGCTAGGCCACTCAAGGACATTCAGAGACTTGTCCCGAAGCCACTCCTGTGTTGTCTTGGCTGCTTGCTTAGGGTCGTTGTCCTGTTGTAAGGTGGAACTTCACCTAGTCTGAGGTCCTGCTCTGGAGCAGGTTTTCATCAACGATCTCTCTGTACTTTGCTCCGTTCATCTTTCCCTCCACTAGTCTCCCAGTCCCTGCCGCTGACAAACATCCCCACAGCATGATGCTGCCACCACCATGCTTAACCGTAGGGATGGTGCCAGGTTTCCTCCAGACGTGGCGCTTGGCATTCAGGCCAAATAGTTCAATCTTGGTTTAATCAGACCAGAGAACCTTGTTTCTCATTGTCTGAGAGTCCTTTAGCTGAATTTTGTCAAACTCAAACTCCAAGCGGCCTGTCATGGTCCGTCTGGCCACTCTACCATAAAGGCCTGATTGGTGGAGTGCTGCAGAGATGGTTGTCCTTCTGGAAGGTTCTCCCATCTCCACAGAGGGACTCTAGAGCTCTGTCAGAGTAAACATTGGGTTCTTGGTCACCTCCCTGACCAAGACTCTTCTCCCCCAATTGCTCAGTTTGTCTGGGCGGGCAGTCTCAGTGGTTCCAAACTTCTTCTATTTAAGAATGATGGAGGCCACTGTGTTCTTGTGGACCTTCAATGTTGCAGAAATGTTTTGGTACGCTTCCCCAGGTCTGTGCCTCAACACAATCCTGTCTCAAAGCTCTACGGACAATTCCTTCAACCTCATGGCTTGGTTTTTGCTCTGACATGCACTGTCAACTGTGGAACCTTATATAGAAGGGTGTGTGCCTTTCCAAATCATGTTAAATCAATTGAATTTACCACAGGTGGACTCCAATCAAGTTGTAGAAACATCTCAAGGATGATCAATGGAAACAGGATGCACCTGAGCTCAATTTCGAGTCTAATAGCAAAGGGTCTGAATACTTATGTAAATAATAAATAATTTCTGCTTTTTATGATTAATTTGCAAATAAAAATAAAACCCTGTTTTTGCTTTGTCATTATGGGGTATTGTGTGTAGATTGATGCTGAAAATGTTTTATTTCATTCATTTTAGAATAAGGCTGTAACGTAACAAAATGTGGAAAAAGTGAAGGGGTCTGAATACTTTCCGAATGCACTGTAAGGTGGCTATTTGGTTTTTATCGATTGTAACAATGTCTGTTTTCTCTTCGGCAGTGATGAAGAGAATTTCTGTGCCACTGTCCCTAAAGACGGGCGCTCCTACTCTCCCACGCTCTTCTCTCAGACTGTCCGAGTCCTGAAGAAGATCAACAAGCCCGGAGAAATGGTTGTGGGTTTCGGTCTGCTTGCTGACAAAATAAAGGTTAGATCTGTAGTAGTATAAAATCACCTTATACTGTACCACTATGCCCTCTCCATACCATAAGCCTAAACGAATAACTACTGCATGTCTCCTGTCTTAGTCTCATGCAGACCGACAGCTGCAGGATGAGGAAACGTTCGCGGACGCCCCAGACGAGTTCCTGGACCCCATTATGTCCACGCTGATGCTCGACCCTGTGCTCCTCCCCTCTTCCAATGTCACGGTTGATCGCTCGACCATAGCACGGCACTTACTCAGGTGAGTGATTCCCATAGGAGTAGTATGACTGCGTGCTGCTGGTTTATTCCAGGGGCCGTATGCATCAAGCATCTCAGAGTAGGAGTGCTGATCTAGGATCAGGTCCCCCCCTGTCCATGTAGTCTTATTCATTGTGATCCTAAATCAGCAGTCTTACTCTGAGATGCTTGAAGCATACGGCCCGAGATCCATTTTTTTGTACGATATTCACCCAAGTATCAATTTTAATTTCAGCGATCAGACAGACCCGTTCAACCGCAGCCCCCTCACCATGGACCAGATCCGGCCCAACGTGGAGCTGAAGCAACAGATCTTACAGTGGCTGGCCCAGCATAAGCAGGAGGGAGTGCAGATGGGCCCTAGTGGCTAGCCCTGGGATCTTCTCAAACAAACTATGACTGTTCCATACCTTCCCTCACCTCCTTGCTGACAGTAGTATGCTCCAATTTGACTCATCCACGTGTGCTTGCCATCAAGCTTCGGACTTCAAACCACGTGAGAGACTGGTATATCCCTCTCATGCCCTCACCAGTCAATGGAAGATCCCATGTCTCATAAACTGTCAAGAGAGAAGGTAGTGGTACAATTGAAAACTGAGTTGCACTGCTACATTCATATACCCTGTGGTGGTTTTGGAATTCTGCCCCCTGCTTCAGAGAATATACTGTTTACTATCAGTGGTTGCAGTCTGGTCAGAACCACTGGTCTTATTGGACAAAAGTTGTTTAACAATTCGTAAATGATCATCTGCTCTGCCAAATGTTTTATATTTTAAAAGTAGGCAAAGTATACTGAAAACTTGGACTTCAGTACAAGAAAATGTCATATGTCTTATTAACTTCCCCTTGTCTCTATAGTAACCATAAGGTCTGTATGCACCATCCATCTATGAACCTAAACAAGATTATCTGATGTTATTTAGCATTTACCATTGAAATAATGTGTTATGCAAGCATATAATACCATATAATAAAATGTGGGCAAACAATCTTCATTGAAAGAATCGGTGCCTAAAACCACCAGCCTTGCTTTAATTTCATCGAATGAGACCAGACATTTTTCAAGTTATTATTTTGTGGCGTTGTTCCATTTATGATGTTAAATGCGCCGTCAATGGATGTGTCTTATCTCCTAAACAAGAGATGGTATAGACAGTGGAGGAGTCAGGGTGTCACTTGCTTTGGTTATTTACAAACTTGTGTGAGTTGCTCATGTTTGGAATTTGAGACTTTTAATTCAAAGTAAAGTGTGATTTGCTAAAGAAATTAGTAGAACATGTGGGAAAGAATACCCATTTGATAGCATGCATTTGTATATGGCATATCTACCAACTTGATGATTACCGGGGTGAAATTATAATGCAATATTTTAACTGTCAAAAGGTATTTTGAATGTACAGTATGACTAATAAATAAAAAGCTTTGATGTGTTACAGTATCAAGCTTGCAACAAATGTTTGCATTACTTCTTCCAGTACCATAATAACAGGCAATAACCAAGTATGATTGTTATTTGGTAGTTGTTTGTACGCAAACAGTCACTCATTTATACCATAACATAATGATAATTTAATGTTATTAGACACTGAACAAGAAATTACTTCCCAATGAACACTATCCAATTACACTGAACAAAAATATAAATGAAACATGTAAAGTGTTGGTCCCATGTTTCATGAGCTGAAATAAAAGATCCCAGAAATGTTCCATATGCACAAAAAGTGTATTTCTATCAAATTTTGTTCACAAATTTGTTTACATCCTTGGTAGTGAGCATTCCAATGTCGTTTTAGAGAATTTGGCAGTACGTCCAACCGGTCTCACAATCGCAGACCATGTGTTACCACGCCAGCCCAGGACCTCCACGTGTAACCTTTTATTTAATTAGGCAAGTCAGTTGAGAACAAATTATTATTTACAATGACGGCCTACCTAGCCCCTGGAGCAAATTAGGGTTAAGTGCCTTGCTTAAGGACACATTGACAGGTTTTTTCACCTTGTCGGCTCGGGTATTCGAGGCTACCTGCCCCCCGACTTCGTCTCAGACAAAGCCACCCGGACATCTGATGAAACTGGGTTTGCACAACAACAAAAAAATATTCAGAAACCTTCTCAGGGAAGCTCATCTGCGTGCTCGTCGTCCTCACCAGGGTCTTGACCTGACTGTAGTTCGGAGTTGTAACCGACATCGATGGCCACGGGCACGCTCTTCACGGATTAATCCTGTACCGGGCAGATGGCATACAGCATGTATGACGGTGTGTGGGTAAGCGGTTTGCTTATGTCAACGTTGTGAACCGAGTGGGGTTATGGTATGGACAGGGATAAGCTATGGACAATAAACACAATTGCATTTTATCAATGGCAATTTAAAGGCACATTGTTGTGCCATTCATCCACCACCATCACCATGTTTCAGCATGATAATGCACAACCCCATGTCTCATGGATTTGTACACAGTTCCTGGAAGCTGAAAATGTCGCAGTTCTTCCATGGCCTGCATACTCACCAGACATGTCACCCATTGAGCATGTTTGGGATGCTCTGGATTGACGTGTACAACAGTGTTCCAGTTCCCGCCAATATCCAGCAACATTGCACATCCATTGAAGAGGAGTGGGACAACATTCCACAGGCCACAATCAACTCTATGCGAATGAGATGTGTCATGCTGCATGAGGCAAATGGTGGTCACACTAGATACTGACTGGTTTTCTGATCCACGCCCTTACCTTTTTTTTAAGGTATCTGTGACCAATAGATGCATGTCTGTATTTCCAGTCATGTAAAATCTATAGATTAGGGCCAAATGAATTTGATTTAATTGACTGATTTCCTTATATGAACTGTAACTCAGTCAAATCTTTTAAATTGTTGCATGTTGCGTTTATATTTTTGTTCAGTGTAGCTAAGGACAACCAATGCAAAATTTTGTTGTTCAAGTACACACTTCTACACACACTTTTTTATTGTTTGACAGTATTGGAATAGACAAATATTTCAATTTTAAGTGGTTTAAGATCATACCAAACTTTACAAGGTAAGAGTAAACATGTCATCCCCCACGAATGATGCAGGGCCCCCAATGGGCCAATCAGTGTAATTTTGTAAATGACGGATCTCTATTACAAAACCCTACATTCACCCAAGTTTTGTCAAAATGGGGCCAGTGGTGTCTGAAATATCACGTGTGAATAATGTATGTACAGTTGATTACTATAGCGCCCCCCTGGGCCAATCAGAGTAATTTTGTACATGCCAGATATCTCTGGCAAGACGCATCATTCACCCAAGTTTAGTCAAAATCGGGCCAGTGGTGTCTGAGATATCGTGTGAGTTAGCTAGACTCATATCCCTGAGCATGTGTGCCAAATGTCAGCAAATCAAGAGATAAACATGTGCCCGTTATAACGCCACCGTGAGGTCCATATGAATGTTGAGTCTTGACAGTGTTAGCAATTTTCTTACAATCCATCACTCTCCTTCTTGGTCAAATAGCCCTTACACAGCCTGGAGGTGTGTTGGTCTAATGTCCATTGCTTGTGTTTCTTGGCCCAAGCAAGTCTCTTCTTCTCATTTGGTGTCCTTTAGTAGTGGTTTCTTTGCAGCAATTCGAACATGAAGGCCTGATTCACATAGCCTCATCTGAACAGTTGATGTTGAGATGTGTCTGTTACTTGAACTCTGTGAAGCATTTATTTGAGCTGCAAATTCTGAGGCTGGTAACTCTAATGAACTTATCCTCTGCAGCAGAGGTAACTCTGGGTCTTCCTTTCCTGTGGCGGTCCTCGTGAGAGCCAGTTTCATTGTAGCGCTTGATGGTTTTTGCGATTGCACTTGAAGAAACTTTCAAAGTTCTGACGTTTTTTACCAAATAGGGCTCTCTTCTGTATACCACCCCTACCTGGCGGCAGGTGGCCTGGAGGGTAGGAGTGTTGGGTCAGACCAAGTGCCTTAGACTGAGTGGCGAACTACAGTCCCTGGTTCAAATCCATAGGGTGGCGCACAATTGGCCCAGCATCTTCCGGGTTTGGCCTGGGTAGGCCGTCATTGTAAATAAGAATTTGTTCTTAACTAACTTGCCTAGATAAATAAAGGTTAAATACATTTTTTTTAAAGGTCCCGGTGACTACCTCATGATGCTGGTTGATAAAATGCAAAGAGTGTGCAAAGATGTCATCAAGGTAAAGGGTGGCTACATTGAAGAATCTCAAATATAAATTATATTTTGATTTGTTCAACACTTTTTTGTTTACTACATGATTCCATATGAGTTATTTCATAGTTTTGATGTCTTCACTATTATTCTACAATGTAGAAAATAGTTTAAAAAAATAAAGAGAAACCCTTGAATGAGTAGGTGTGTCCAAACCTTTGACTGGTACTGTATATCAAAACTGACAATTCTTGTATATTTCAACATATACAGTATGTGACAAATATGTGTGGAGACATATAAGCTTATATGGGCATATACTATATGTTTCCACCATATATGCCCATATAAACATATAAGTAATTTATGTATATTGCCATATATTACTTTTCCATACCGATGCAACACGTCTGGAACCAATAGTTCCCCGAACAGCTTCTACCCCCAAGCCATAAGACTGATAGTCCAGGCTATTGGTTAACTATTTAACTATCTGCATTGACCCTTTTTGCACTAACTCTTTTGACTCATCACATACGCTGCTGTTACTGTTTATTATCTATTCTGTTGCCGAGTCACTTTATCCTTACCTATATTTACATGTCTACCTCAATTACGTCATACCCTGGCACATCGACTCGGTACTGTTACCCCGTGTATATAGTAAAGTTATTGTTACTCATTGTGTATTTATTCCTTGTATTATTATTTTTAAATGTTTTAATTATTTATCTATTTTTTGTTATTTTGTTCTCTCTCTGCATTGCTGGGAAGGGCCCATAGTAAGAGTTTCACTGTTAGTCTACACCTGTTGTTTACAAGAAATCTGGAAGGGTATGGCTGCGAATTGATTGAGTAAAACATTTTCTGACACAGTTAACAGATTTTAAATTAGATGTATTTATTTGTGTTACATAATATTGTGTTATACAGGGGATCAAGTCATAGGGTAGATATTTGAAGTAACTAATGTTATACAAATAAATAATAAATTAAGTTTCATCAAAAAAAGACTGTTTAAATTATTGTAATTTAAGTATTTCAGAATGTCCTGTGTGTTTCAGGTACAATCCAGGCTGTTTCACATCCGGCCGTGATTGGGAGTCCCATAGGCGGCGCACAATTGGCCCAGCGTCGTCCGAGTTTGGCCGGGGTAGGCGTCACTGTAAATAATAATTTGTTCTTAACTGACTTGCGTAGTTAAATAAAGGTTACACAATTGCAGGTGCACTGCACCTATTTAGCACTTTACAATTGTAATTAAAAGTCAAATTTTTCATAGCAGACCAAAGACAGTGTTAGTGACTGTCTTGTACAATTTTGTTGTAGGATTTGTGAAAGTAAGCAATTTATGCATTGCGTTTTCATAATTTTGCCACCAATCACGATCCAGGGCCGACCTACCTATGAGCACGTTCCTTCTGTTCATGTCAGGTTATGGCGCAGTTTTACGAAATAAAGCAGCCTAGCTACTTATTGATATAAATTTAACCAGGTGTATGTGTAGTCGCATATTTTTATACCTAGCTAGTTGTTTGTTTAAATTATTGTATAATTAAGAAAACGATATGAAAATGTATCTATTTTTGTGGCAGTCGCCATACTTTCTAGCTAACGTTACAACGTGGCGAGCTGGCTTCGACCACGTCATGTTGTAAAACATATCTAGCAAGAGAATTACATTTCTAGTCTGCCATTTGGAATGTGTGAACAATATGTAATTTATGTATCTATAGGGCATAGCTGTTCAATTCAAAGTTAGCCATCTCCGCTATCTGCTCAGTCTGACTGACTGCGAGTTCAAGCTGGCTGCTACACATGTTTTATGTGGGCTAACGGATGGACCATAGAATTAGGAATTTAATCGGATCTCTGAAATGGATCAAGCATCAGTAGCTAAGGACTGTTAGGTGTTTTTCCGGACACGGCCCTGGAACCTGTTTAGTTAAGCTATGGCTACAAATGGCTTGACTAGGAACATTGTCAATGAAGAAATGCATATTCGGGGCCAATATATGGGCACCCCGCAACATGAATACTGATGTTTTCACCGTAGTGAGTGGCGGGGGTTTATGTGATATGCTGGTTCAGGGCCACGCCCACTGAACGCTCTGATCTTAGGGCAGACAGGCAGAGTGTAAAATGGCGCACAGCTGTCGGTGGCGGTTCCCTGCTCGGCCCGGAGGGAGCAGCAACTTAGGCACCGGGAGGAGAGCGGGCCGAATCCGGGTCTCTGCCTCCCTCCGAAGTGACACGGGGACCCACCCGAACACTGCTGGGCTTGGCCCCGGCTTTGATGCTGCGTTACAGGTCTCATCTGCTATCGGTTGCAACCTGCAGAAATTTCGGGATGTTTTGGGGGAGTCGAGTGGTTCAAGCAGCGGGGAGGTAAGCGAAATACCAACTTGATTGTGGTTGGTTGGTTAGCTAACTTGTTAATGTTAAATAGCTGGAAGGTAACATGAAGTCCGTACACACGCTAACAATGTTATACAGTAACATTAGTACCAAGGAGCTGGACGCTGCTGCCTCCGTATTCGGTGTTAGGAGTGTGACTTAACTTGTCAACGCCAAATAGTTCACTTTTTGTTTGGCCTGGATCCCCTCACTGGGTATCAAGCCCATCAACATACTTCAATCCATGTGCTGCTGTAACTACAGCTTTCACATTGATGCACCACATAAGTCACAGCAAGGAAGCCCGTTTAGGATCGGTAACTTGCTGAGTAGTACCAACGGTGTTGATGTTGCGAATAGATAAAAGTTGCCTGGTGGTTTTCTAGCCACAATTTGGCCAAAGTGAATAATTGATTGGCTATTTAGTTTTCCAATATTGCCAAAAAGCTACAATAGCTAGTTAGCGGCCATCGTTAGCTTAGTTGTGGAGTGCGGTGACTTGTAGGGATAGACCCTCATCATATATCACCATCAACTCATCTTCAGAGTTAAGAATTAGGTCCTACGAGCCAGTTTGCTACAGTAGATAGCTAACCAGCTTGCTAACTTGATCGCTATTTGGGTAACTTTAGCTCAGTTTTTGGTAAACCTCTGTTACTGTTACATTGATTAACAGTAACATGGGACCTCCCGGTTAGCGATCGAGGCTCCTGTTTGAAAACAGAACATGTGAACTTGGGGTGGACAAGGAACCTGAACTTCATGTGTTTGATTCTTACTAAGGAATCTAGCTAGCCAACGTTATTTATACTCAATAGCTCGTTTGAATAGCTCTAGCGTAATAACGTTACAGCTTTTTTGCAAGCATTAGTTAGCTTAGCATTAAACGCCTGTGAAGAGTTCAATAAGCTACCGTTATCACTAGCTTGCTGCGATGTGTCAGCGCATAAAGCTAATGTTGGCTAATGTAACCTTCGAAGGAGGCTATTTACCTTGCCTAAATGATCAGCTAGCTAGCTATTATTCGTCTTTCTGCCTTGATCCACGTATCTAAAGTTGCTAGGGAGACGCTAGTTGGAAACAACGTTATCGAATTAACAATGTGGGTATGACTAATGGTCTGTTTAGCTTTCTAGGTGATGGATTTAGTTTATACTCGCATTTGGCTAAGTGTTTAGCTCATGAACCTCTACCATGCTACGCACTACGCCACGGTAACTAGCTATTGCTGATACATAGGAAAATGGGAGGTGGACATGTTTTCCCCCCCTCTTCACACAGTGCGTAGTACCAAAATAATGTCGGAATTGTGGACGTCTGATGAATTACAGTTTTTGGTGGGCTGAGAAGCACGACAAAGTATCATGTATGTTTTATGTGTGTTACTCCAAATCCCATCGTTCTAGTACTGACTGTGAGCTCGCGAGCTACAATAACGAGCCTTTTGACAGACCTTGTGATGTGGGGGTGTGTTCAGTTTAGCGAACTACCATCTTTCTTTTTTCACGATGAGCACGCGTTCAATGCAGTGGGAGTAGACCCTAGTGTTGTAGTAGATCATCCGACATGGAGGTTAACTCAAGACTTTATGAACATGATAAGATGTACTGTTATATTAGAGTACTTATTGGTGTTATTCGGGGTTTAATGTTTAGATCACATTTTGAGTGTTCACCAGTACATTACTCCCTCATATGTATTATTTCAATGAGCCCATTATCATGATAAGACCTATTGGGAAACTGGAAACACTGATTCTGCCCTGTGTGTATACACGTCTCCTACCTTCATTAGTAGATTAGCCAAACGGTTAATAGTACTTTGATGTTGGCCAGTGTTATTGAAATTAATCCCTCTGCCTGGGCTAATACTTTTTAGGAAGGGGGATCAACATTCCCCCTCCCTCTATCCCAAGACACACAAAGAGAGGGGGGGCGCACTATCTGGGATGCAGTGGGACAGACGGCCAAAATCCCTGTGCAACTTACCGCTCATAGAAGTTGCAGACACAGCATTGTGATTTCATTCAGAGTGGATGTTGCGCCTGGGCAGGATTGTTCTGGCTCATCGCAGCCTGCTGAGCTCACAGAGCAGCCGGACACTGAGCCCCTCCTTCCAGACAGACCCAAATCCACTTCAGCCACATAGGGGCCGCCTGAGCTCAACTTTTCTTCTGACAGCTGCCACTTTGGAATAGATTAGCCAAGCCTTATGGGATCTCTCAAAAGAGGGCTTGTAGACCATTGTTGTTCAAATGGCAGCATTTGTAGGCTATTGAACTTGCTGTCAAAAAAGTATTTATTTTATTGATCCAGCCAAATGATGGTTGTTTAAGCACCCATCTGTCAAAGTTGTCTTTTTGGGGACGTTTGTTTAAAAAAAAAAAAAAAAAAACAGACTCACTTTCGTTTTGTCTATTTTAGAATTGAACCCCTCTCTCTCGACTCAGATTAAGATTGATGTCAATCCCTCACACAAGTGCAGCTGAATAGATGTTAGAAAACGGAAAGCTTTGCCCCTCTGGTTTTTGGTAAATTTGGGGTTTGGCGGAATGGGTCCAGCAGGTGTTTGCCCTATTTATATGGTAGAGCTTTGTCTGCTTTTATTCCAGCTTTCATGAAGTGCCGACGACTGAAAGAGCACAGGCACGGATATCAAAGGGGAAGAGAGAAACCTCCTCCCCCAGGGACTACGCTGGGAGCAGAATTAGTCACAGGCCCTCTCATCAACGTCTTTATTCTGCTCTAGCAGGCGGCCAAAGGGTTTTCACCTCTACTTTCAGAGCTGTGAGAAAGACGTCGTGTGTGTGTGTGTGTGTGTGTGTGTGGGGCTGGTCCCCCAGACTTTATGTCCCTTATTGTACCTCGCAGGAGGCACGTCTTCAGCTTTTTGATTAGGGTGCTTGTCGGAGCTGCCTCTCCCTGCCACTGTGGGTGTGAGGTGTTGGGAACATGAGCCATCAATCCTAGCAGCATCTCCTTGAAGGTGTTTGGTGTGTGGGCAAATGTGAACCAATGTTTTTTACCCAGTGTTTTGCTACCCAAGAGAGACTAATATCAACCTTTTTGTGGGACACTCAGAATTCCTCCTTTTATTTATTGAGTTCTTCAAATTCTTCTGAGACTAACCATTGCAGTCATTGGCCAGAGCAATCTGAGAGGAATACCCCAGTGGCCTTTTAGTAGGATTGTGTCACCGGAAGGGCATATACAGTGTGATCTCCTCCCAAATTGAAATTCAAAGTAGGGGTGGAGTATCCAAAGTAAATCGAAGTGAAGCCTCTTGCCCTTCATTCGGTTGCTCAGAGGTATCAGTGTGGATTTAGAGGGACTGCTGCTCCAAGTTACTATCGTGATGAGAGTATGATCAGGAGGGCTGTTTGTCAGTACCCAGCTCCAGGCCATTTTTGTTGTATTGGAGTAAGTCTTGTAGCCCACACTGAATAATACAGTTGAGTAGTATGAAATATCATGCTATTTTACCCAGCCCTTCATTCATTGCATCAGTCTCAATGGTTAAATAAACAGATTTTGAGTTTTCCTGTGCTCGTAATCTTATTCCCTGACCACATTCACAATTTCAAGACTTGCTTTGCACAGTTTCTCGGCATACAGTACATTTATTTTCTGACATCTCTCGCCATTGACTTGGGTTTAAACATCGTAGTTCCAGGTTAGCACAATAGTGTACAAGGACTGTCTGAAACTTCAAAAGGCAGATGTCTCGCAAGATGATTATACATTATGGAATTATTTAGAATTCTGAGGAAAGCGTCAGTTAAAACTGTTCAGAGGTGGGAACTTTCCGTGTGAATTGACGGAAATATATGCAAATGAATACCATTTAAATGTAGTTTTTTTTCATTGGATATATTTACCATATCATATGGAGACAAACATAAACCTTTTACCTGATCATAAGTAGACATAATTGCTAATTATTAAATCCTTTCAATTGTAATAAAAACTATTTAGTTATGAATTTAACTTTAATTAAATGAGTTGACTTCACATGGGATGATTTCACTGAACAACAAAATAAAGGGAATAATTAATGAACCCCAATGATCCATAGCATCTCCCAAAAAACGTTTTCAATATACATTTGTAAAATGATAGTCTAGAAACTAAAGCTTTGGTTGTATTCCTCTCAGGCTTCCATGTCTTCTCCCTGGACCTCCTCAATGTCTACCTCTTGAACATCAGACTCTGAGGCCTCATCTTCACGGTCACTTTCCAACCTTGTTGAGGATGGCTCGTTGTAAGGCTCTAAAAGCCTCAAATTTGCCCGGATGGCCACCAATTTTTCAACCCTTGTATTGGTCAGCCTGCTTTGGTGTATGTGTTCCCAAACAAGGACCAGTTACGCTCTGAGGTGGCTGATGTTGGTGGGATTTGGAGGATGATGGAGGCAACAGGGGAAAAGGGTCTCAGATCCACAAAGTCCTTCCACCAGGTGGCTGATGAGATATGTTGGCACGACTGCCATATTGCATTTCCACCCCAAAGCCCTTGCTTGCAAGTGTACTTCGCCAGACTGCCAAGAACCTTGCCCTCATCCAGGCCAAGGTGGCGAGACAGGGTAATGATGACACCATAGGCCTTGTTGATCTTTGCACCAGACAGGATGCCAGCATATTTGGGGTCCAACATGTACACTGCGGTGTGTATGGGCTTCAGGCAGAAGTCTTCACGCTTTTTGATATATTTCAGAACTGCAGTTTCCTCTGCTTGGAGCAACAGTGAAGTGGGCAGGGCAGTACAGTTTTCTTCTCTTACATCTGCAAGCAGAGTCTGAACATCAGACAGGATGGCATTGTCTCCCTCAATCTGTGCACTGGCTACTGCTATAGGTTTCAGGCTGCTTACCACTCTCTCCCAAAATGCATCATCCAGGAGGATCCTCTTGATGGGGCTGTCCATATCGGCAGACTGTGATTTCTTGGAGAGACTCCTTCCCCTCCAGGAGACTGTCAAACATTATGACAACACCACCCCAATGGGTGTTGCAGGGCAGCTTCAATGTGTGCTCTTATTCTTCTCACTTTGCTTGGTGAGGTAGATTGCTGCTATAACTTGAGAAAGCTTCACATAACTAACCATTTCCTTGGCTCTATTGTAGAATGTATCCATTGTCTTCAGTGCCATGATGTCCTTGAGGAGCAGATTCAATGCATGAGCAGCACAGCCAATGGGTGTGAAGTGAGGGTAGGACTCTTCTACTTTAGACCAAGCAGCCTTCATGTTTGCAGCATTGTGTGTCACCAGCTCAAATACCTTCTGTGGTCCAAGGTCATTGACTGCCTTCAGCTCATGTGCAATGTAGAGACCGGTGTGTCTGTTGTCCCTTGTCTGTGCTCCTGTAGAATACAGGTTGAGGGGTGGAGAGGATGTAGTTAATTATTCCTTGCCCACAAACATTCGACCACCCATCAGAGATGATTGCAATACAGTCTGCTTTCTCTATGATTTGCTTGATCTTCACTTGAACTCTGCATCCAGCAAATTTAGTAGATAAAGCATGTCTGGTTGGAGGGGTGTATGCTATGAGCAGTTACTGCCTTTTCGCTTGGTAGGGCAGTACAATTGAATTGAGGATGGTTTAATTGAATTGTCTTATCTGTATCCCACAAAGGTTCACTGTTATAAGCATTTAAACAAAAAAAAGCTAAATTCCCCAAATTCCAGGGCTTACCGGAAAGTTTACGACCCTTTGCAACCCTTAAAGTAACAATACTAGTAATTAAAGGGAACTTTTTAGATTCCATGGAAGTTTGGCGCTGAATTCTAACTCTTTATAACGCCTTCCACAAGCTTCCCACAATAAGTTGGGTGAATTTTGGCCCATTCCTTCAGACAGAACTAGTGTAACTTTTGAAAGTATGCTTGGGGTTATTGTCAATTTTTGTAAGACTCATTTGCCACCAAGCTTTAACTTCCTGACTGTCTTGAGATGTTGCTTCAATATAGCCACAATTTTCCTTCCTCATGATGCCATCTATTTTGTGAAGTGCACCAGTCCCTCCTGCAGCAAAGCACCCCCACAACATGATGCTGCCACCCCCGAGCTTCACGGTTGGGATGGCTTCCCCCTTTTTCCTCCAAACATAACGATGGTAATTCTGGCCAAACAGTTCTAGTTTTGTTTCATCAGACCAGAGGACATTTCTGCAAAAAGTATTATCTTTGTCCCCATGTGCAGTTGCAAACCGTAGTCTGGCTTTTTATGGCGGTTTTGGAGCAGTGGCTTCTTCCTTGCTGATCGTCCTTTCAGGTTATGTCGATATAGGACGAGTCTATCTTTTCTGCCTAGTGTTTAAAATTACATTAAATGTTGAAAGTAGAGGAATACGTTTAAAACTTTAGTTGAACATCACTAACTAGTGTTCTGTTTTCAGGTTAAAGAACAGTCATATTGGGCTTCTCACCTCGCCAACATACACCCACATACTACTGATGCTTAACAGAATACCTCAAACCACTTTTACATCCGGTCTGATGGTTCTGCGCTTGCAGGGGACAGGCCCAACTAGCAGACCGAGACATGAACATCTCTGCAATGAATCGGACCTGTTGCTCTGTCTTAACTAATCTATGAGGAAAGACTAGGCAATACATGATGTGGAAGTGTAGGTGAAAATTTGAATGTTGTGGATGGAGAAAAAAAAAAACTGAAGCAGAGGCTAAGAAAATAAGGAGCTTCTGAGTACTTCCGACTAGATTATGCATGCTACCTTTCATCCCCTCTCTCCCTGACTACTGCTACTTTGTATTTACTGCATTTTATTCATTTAGCAGATACTCTTATCCGGAGCGACTTACAGGAGCAATTAGTGCCTTGCTCAAGAGCAAAAAGAGATTTTTTTTACCTAGTCGCCTTGGTAATTCAAACCAGCTACATTTCGGTTACTGGCCCAATGTTCTTAACCGTTACCTGCCGCCCCCCTGTCCTAGTTGTAGCAGGTGGCTCCAGGTCCTGCAAGCAAGCCCATAAGCCCTTTTGGTTTCGCAGTACGCTGCTCTCCGCGGCCTGCCTGTGGGCATGGAGCAAGTGTGTGTGTGTCTCTAGCACATGGCTTGCTCCACGGGGGAGTGAGAGGCTTGTGTGTGGGAGGCTTGTTTAGATTGGGATTTAGCTTGCTTCTGTGAGAGCTTGTTCAACCCCAACTTCTTTTTATCCTCGCAGTCCCCCTGGAGACGTGCACAGGCTGTTGCTGTACCAGGTGGTCAAGACGCTGCTCCCCCCTACACACACTCTACTTTTCTGCCCATCGCCCTTTCCTCTTCCTCCTTCCCTCTCCTGTTTTGGCTCTGTTTACATCTTGCGGTGTGGTTCATGCGAGAGGAGGAGGATGCGAGTGCCAGGGAGGCAGAGCTGTGATGTTATCGAGCTACTTGCGTATGTCACGTTCCATCCCATTAGCACCCTGCAACTAACAAACACCTATAGCAACCTGCCTGAGAAGATGCTGATAAACGCTGCCTGTATGAACTGTAACACAGTCTGTCAGAGTTGAAGTGAGAGATGGATAGATCGAAAGATTCAGGTGTAAGTGGGCAACATGATTAAAAATGAATGAATTTGAAAAAGAAAGCTAATCGTTTGAGGCTGCTACTATATTGCAAATTATCGTCATCACCAAAAATCTAGGCTATATGCCAAATGAAATTGCCACTGACTGAATGTCACTATATTAATAGTAAATGTGATAACAAGTTGGCAGTGCTATTCAGGTTGGACTTAAGACTATAGTGTGGACTCCTAGACAGCAGCTGCTCTACAAACAGGGCCGAAGGGACTTAAACTGCAGCCCCACATGCTGCTATAAATAAAGATTATGAAATGACACACCCCCACCCCTCTGGCACGAGGAGTGACACAAAAGACTTCCAAAGGAGCTCTGAGATATGAATCATGTCAACGGCCCTGCAGGGTTGGTTGGCTGGCTGGGGATGCTCTGTGGACTGTGGCTAGTGGGGGTAAGGCCTAGCTACGGTGGCATGTAAAGATGGGCATCTAAGACCTATGTGTTTACTGACATGCATGGATGAGTTCTCTTTGGCCTCGCAACTTGCCCAGTTGCCCAAGTCTAATGGTCAGCACTACTGACGGTCATAAACAACAATACTTGTGCTACTTAAGCTAGGCCTACCATATAATATACGTTTGCTGTTAAACTTACAGGCATTTTGCAGTTGTTGAGCGGGGTCCCACCTTGGTGTTGGACGACCATTGAGTCCGTCTGCCTCCGTTTTATCTGCTTTATCTATAATTACTGTTACACACTCATCCTGTGGCCCAGACGTAATTACAAATGGAGGGTCCTGGAGACTGAGTAATATTACATTTCTGTCCAATTCTAAGTGAGAGGATCTTTAATTGAGTCAATCCAAGGATTCAGTTCCTGGTGCTGTGAGTGTGACACGTTTTTATATCCTCATATAAAACATCCCACACCCTACTGTAGAGACCGCTGATTAGGTCCGCCATCATCATGTACATTTGTAGACGAGGGCACCATACGGTACCCTATTCCCTATCTTGTGTGCTACTTTTTACCAGAGCTCTATGGGCCCTGGTTAAAGTAGTGTACTGAACAGGCAATAGGGTTCCATTTGAGGTGCTGCCTAGGCCTAGTCAACAGAGCTCCATTGGATGTTGTTGACCTCACTATGAGTCATGTTTAACATGCTGTCTGGGTTGTTTTGTAATTATTGCCATAAGGTAACTCTTAAATCTAGAGGTGGCCTCGTTCACTGGGCCACCTCTAAATAAGTACCCTACTAAGTGAATGTGTGTGTATTGTTAGATGAGTCGTCCCATCAGGCCCTCTCAAAGATTACCTGACTGAGTGGGTGACATCACAGCTTATGTCAGGCAGCCTAGCAACCGCTGCTGCTAAGGATACCTGTGCGCCCTGATAGGGATAACTGTGCGCCCTGATAGGACTTCTTGGAATTGAAGAAAAACAAATGTCATGCCCAATGGTGCCATAGGTATCATTAAATACATCTGTAGCCTTATGACTGTCTGTGACCCATCATATGCTATATGAAACGTTGGGCTAATAGGCCATTTTCTTTTGTGGTATATGCTACTAAAAAGCCCTTAGTTGACAGGGGTCCTGTTAATGCTGAAGGAAAAAAAGAATGCATACCTGGCTGTGTTTTGTAAACACAGATCTTAAATGCTTCTCATTGTAACGTCTGCTCAGCATCAGACATATTTTGTGCTTCAGTTGCACTTCTTCAGGATTTCCGAACAGGCATTCTATCAGCGGACAGTGCCCTCACTGATGTGTAGCTACTTTTCTCGGTGTAGCGTAATTTTTATTTTTTATTTTTTTCAGTTAAAATGCAAGATTAACTTAAAGCAAAACAGGAAATGTATCTGGCTACATTCTTTCCATGGCTTCTGTACTCCCTGTTCACCCATGAATGCGTGGCCAAGCACGACTCAAACACAATCATTTAAGTTTGCAGACGACACAGCGGTGGTAGGCCTGATCACTGACAACGATGAGGGAGGAGGTCAGAGACCTGGAAGTGTCGTGCCAGGACAACAACCTCTTCCCCCAATGTGATCAAGACCACTCCTATTCCCCCTCAGGAGACTGAAAAGATTTGGCATGGGTCCTCAGAACCTCAAAAAGGTCTACAGCTGCACCATCGAGAGCATCCTGACTGGTTGCATTATTTTATATATTTCTTTATTTAACTAGGCAAGTCAGTTAAGAACAAGTTCTTATTTACATTGACGGCCTACCTACATGGTCAGCCATAGTAGTATGGCGCCCCGGCGCAAATTAAGTACCTTGCTCAAGGACACATCGACAGGTTTTTTACCTTGTCTGCTTGGGTATTCGAACCAGCGATCTTTGGGTTGATGGCCCAACGCTCTAACCGCTAGGCTACCTACATCACCGCTTGGTATGGCAACTGCTTGGCCTCCAACCGTAAGGCGCTACAGGGAGTAGTGCGTATGGCCGAATACATCAATGGCTTCCTGCTATTCAGGACCTATATCTATACAATACGGTGTCAGAGGAATGCCCTAAAAATGGCCAAATACTCCAAACACCCTAGTCATAGACTGTTCTCTTTGCTACCGCACGGCAAGCGGTACAGGAGCACCAATTCAAGGTCCAAAAGGCTTCTGAACAGCTTCTAACAATAAGACTGCTGAACAATTAATCAAATGGCCACCTGGACTATTTGCATTGACACCCCAACTGTGTTTGGAAATGCTCTTAGCTTTTTGCCCGGGCTCTTTTTCAGATATTTCAGATGGTGAGACTTTTTTTTTTTTTTTTTTCTTCTTCCAGAGAGCGACTTATCAGTTTAGCATTTAAACAGCTTGACTGACTTGTGGTTTTAGCGGGCACTGTCTGTTACTCAACTCAGTTTCAAATTGAGAATGTCTAGTGTTTTTGACTGAGCCTCCTCCAGCAGCTTTAGTCACCTAATCTGGAAAGCATAGGGAAACGGAATGACTGGAACCCGACTGGATTGAGTCAGCAGCCAGGCGAAAGTGAGATTGGACTACCGGTTTTGTCAAGGGGACTAAACTCTGTCCTTGTTTTTGAGTGGTTTCAGTACAGGATGACTGAAGTGCAGAGCTAGGCCTAAACATTGGCTTTGATGGATGCTTTCAATTCTGAATCTGTTATTCACTCATCACTTTGACCTGTAAAAAAAAATTAATTAAGATTCATCATTCTGTTATTCGATGGAAGTTTTTCAGCAAACGTATTTACATTTTGCTCATGTTTCTTGTCTTTTCCCTCCATAGGAAGGAGCATTTGGAGGGTTTGGTACAGTCGGTGAACACAGAAGAATACAGAGTCCGTCAAGGACGTTGGCAGGTGAGATGTTTTTATTTATACAGCGGGTGAAATAATTATTGAACACGTCACCATTTTTCTCAGTAAATATATTTCCAAAGGTGCTATTGACATGACATTTTAACCAGATGTTGGTAACAATACAAGTAATCCATACATACAAAGAAACCAATAAGTTCAGAAATTAAGTTGTGAAATGACACAGGGAAAAAGTATTGAACACATGAAGAAAGGGAGGTGCAAAAAGGCATGGAAAGCCAAGACAACAGCTGAAAACTATCAGTAATTAAAAAGCAATCCAGCCCCCTGTCAGTGCAAATTAATATCAGCTGGTTCAGTCCCAACTGATGGCCTACAAAAAGGTCTCATTGCCAAGGTGTCACACAAGACACATCTCATGATGGGTAAAAGCAAAGAGCTGTCTCAAGACCTTCGCAACCTAATTGTTGCAAAACATAATGATGGCATTGGTTATAGGCGCATTTCTAAGCTTCTGAATGTTCCAGTGAGCACTGTTGGGGCCATAATACGGAAGTGGAAAGACAATCATTTCACCATAAATTTGCCTCGACCAGGTGCTCCTGGAAAGCAGTAAGTAATGCACTCCACCGCCATGGCCTGTATGCACGCTCACCACGCAAGACTCCATTGCTGAAAAAAAAGCATGTTGAAGCTCGTTTAAAGTTTGCTGCACAACATTTGGAAAATCCAGTGAAATACTGGGATAATATAGTGTGGTCAGATGAGAGAAAAATTGAACTGTTTGGATGTCATAACACACACCATGTCTGGAGGAGAAATGGCACTGCACATCACCCTAAAAAAACCATACCAACAGTGAAGTTTGGAGGTGGGATCATCATGGTGTGGGGCTGCTTTTCAGCAAATGGTACTGGCAAACTTCACATAATTGAAGGATGAATGGGCAAATTTACAGAGACATTCTTGACAAAAATCTGCTGCCATCTACCAGGATGATGAAGATGAAACGAGGGTGGACATTTCAGCAAGACAAGCACACACAGCCAAGGAAACTCTCAATTGGTTTCAAAGAAAGAAAATAAAGCTGCTAGAATGGCCCAGCCAATCACCTGACTTAAATCCCATTGAAAATCTATGGAAAGAACTGAAGATCAAGATTCATAGAAGAGGCCCACGGAACCTTCAAGATTTGAAGACTGTTTGTGTGGAAGAATGGGCCAAAATCACACCAGAGCAATGCATGCGACTAGTTTATCCATACAGGAGGTCTTGAAGCTGTCATTACCAACAAAGGCTTTTGTACAAAGTATTAAATAAATATCAGTAAGTGTGTTCAATACTTTTTCCCTGTCATTTCACATTATTACACATAACTTACTTGGGTTGTTACCAACATCTGAAAATTTCATGTCAATAGCACCTTTGGAAATATATTTACTGAGAAAAATGGTGACTAATTTCACCCGCTGTATACCCTACATGACCAAAAGTATGTGGACACCTGCTCGTCAAACATCTCATTCTAAAATCATGGGGATTAATATGGAGTTGGTCCCACCCTTTGCTGCTATAACAGCCTCCACTCTTCTGGGAAGGCTTTCCACTAGATGTATATGTTTTATATATACAGTGGGGAGAACAAGTATTTTGATACACTGACGGTTTTTGCAGGTTTTCCCACTTACAAAGCATGTAGAAGTCTGTAATTTTTATCATAGGTACTCTTCAACTGTGAGTGACGAAATCTAAAACAAAAATCCAGAAAATCACATTGTATGATTTAAGTAATTCATTTGCATTTTATTGCATGACATAAGTATTTGATACATCAGAAAAGCAGAACTTAATATTTGGTAGAGAAACCTTTGTTTGCAATTACAGAGATCATACGTTTCCTGTAGTTCTTGACCAGGTTTGCACACACTGCACCATACAGACCTTTTCCAGATCCTTCAGGTTTCGGGGCTGTCGCTGGGCAATACGGACTTTCAGCTCCCTCCAAAGATTTTCTATTGGGTTCAGGTCTGGAGACTGGCTAGGCCACTCCAGGACCTTGAGATGCTTCTTACGGAGCCACTCCTTAGTTGCCCTGGCTGTGTGTTTCGGGTCGTTGTCATGCTGGAAGACCCAGCCACGACCCATCTTCAATGCTCTTACTGAGGGAAGGAGGTTGTTGGCCAAGATCTCGCGATACATGGCCCTATCCATCCTCCCCTCAATACGGTGCAGTCGTCCTGTCCTCTTTGCAGAAAAGCATCCCCAAAGAATGATGTTTCCACCTCCATGCTTCACGGTTGGGATGGTGTTCTTGGGGTTGTACTCATCCTTCTTCCTCCAAACACGGCGAGTGGAGTTTAGACCAAAAAGCTCTATTTGTCTCATCAGACCACATGACCTTCTCCCATTCCTCCTCTGGATCATCCAGATGGTCATTGGCAAACTTCAGATGGGCCTGGACATGCGCTGGCTTGACCAGAGGGACCTTGCGTGCGCTGCAGGATTTTAATCCATGACGGCGTAGTGTGTTACTAATGGTTTTCTTTGAGACTGGTCCCAGCTCTCTTCAGGTCATTGACCAGGTCCTGCCGTGTAGTTCTGGGCTGATCCCTCACCTTCCTCATGATCATTGATGCCCCACGAGGTGAGATCTTGCATGGTGCCCCAGACCGAGGGAGATCTTGAACTTCTTCCATTTTCTAATAATTGCGGCAACAGTTGTTGCCTTCTCACCAAGCTGCTTGCCTATTGTCCTGTAGCCCATCCCAGCCTTGTGCAGGTCTACAATTCTATCCCTGATGTCCTTCCACAGCTCTCTGGTCTTGGCCATTGTGGAGAGGTTGGAGTCTGTTTGATTGAGTGTGTGGACAGGTGTCTTTTATACAGGTAACGAGTTCAAACAGGTGCAGTTAATACAGGTAATGAGTGGAGAACAGGAGGGCTTCTTAAAGAAAAACTAACAGGTCTGTGAGAGACGGAATTCTTACTGGTTGGAAGGTGATCAAATACTGTCATACAATAAAATGTCTCTCACAGTTGAAGTGTACCTATGATAAAAATTACAGACCTCTACATGCTTTGTAAATAGGAAAACTTGTAAAATCGGCAGTGTATAAAAATACTTGTTCTCCCCACTGTATGTATGCGCCAGTCAAAAGGTTGGACACACCTACTCATTCCAGGGTTTTTCTTTATTTTTAATATTTTCTACATTGCAGAATAATAGTGAAGACATCAACACTAATGTATTATCTTCTGTATACCACCCCTACATTGTCAAAACACTACTAATTGGCTCAAACACATTAAGAAGGAAAGATTAATTGAAATGCATTCCAGGTGACTACCACATGAAGCTGGTTGAGAGAAGGCCAAGAGTGCAAAGCTGTCATCAAGCAAAGGGTGGCTACTTTGAAGAATCTCAAATATTAAATATATTTAGATTTGGGGGGTGGGGGGTATCTACATGCTTTCATATGTTATTTCATAGTGTTGATGTCTTCACTATTCTACAATGTAGAAAATAGTAAAAAATAAAGTAGGTGTGTCCAAACTTTTGACTGGTACTGTGTGTGTACGTATGTATGTATAGATAGTGGCTCAAAGTATTCAGACTCCTTGACTTTTTCCACATTTTGTTACGTTACAGCTTTATTCTAAAATTGGTTAAATTAATAAAACATCCTCAGCCATCGACACAAATGCCCTATTTTTTTGATTGTTTTGTAAATGTATTAAAAAATAAAAGCAGAAATACCTTATTTACATAAGTATTCAGACCCTTTGCTATGATACACGAAATTGAGATCAGGTGCATCCTGTTTTCATTTATCATCCTTGAGATGTTTCTACAACTTGATTGGAGTTAACCTGTGGTAAATTCAATTGACTGGACATGATTTGGAAAGGCACACACCTGTCTATATAAGATCCCACAGTTGACAGTGAATGTCAGAGAAAAAACCAAGCCATGAGGTTGAAGTAATTTTCCATAGAGCTCTGAGACAGGAAGGGTACCAAAACATTTCTGCAGCATTGAAGGTACCCAAGAACACAGTGGCCTCCTCATTCTTGAATGAAAGAAGTTTGAAACCACCAAGACTCTTCCTAGAGCTGGCTGAGTTCTAGAGTCCCTCGTTGGAGCTGGTTGTCCTTCTGGAAGGTTCTCCCATCTCTGCAGCACTCTACCGATCGAGCCTTATGGTAGTGGCCAGACGGAAGCCACTCCTCAGTAAAAGGCACATGACAGCCCGCTTGGAGTCTGCCAACTAGGTACCTAAAGATTTTCAGATCATGCAAAACAAGATTCTCTGGTATGTTTAAAACGAAGATTGAACCAAGGCCCTTCTCCCCCGATTGCTCAGTTTGGCAGGACTGCCAGCTCTAGGAAGAGTCTTGGAGGTTCAAAACTTCTTTCATTTAAGAATGATGGAGGCCACTGTTCTTGGACCTTCAATGCTGCAGAAATGTTTTTGTACCATTCCCCAGTTCTGTGCCTCGACACAATCCTGTCTTGTAGCTCTATGGACAATTCGTTCGACCTCATGGCTTGGTTTTTGGTCTGACATGCACTGTCAACTCTGGTATCTTATATAGAGTGTGTGCCTTACCAAATAATTTCCAATGAATTGAATTTACCGCAGGTGGACTCCAATCAAGTTGTAGAAACATCTCAAGAATGATCAATGGAAACAGGATGAACCTGTGCTCAATTTCGAGTCTCATAGCAAAGGGTCTGAATGCTTATGTAATTAAGGTATTGGTGTTATTTATTTTTAATACATTTGCTGAACATTCTAAAAACCTGTTTTTGCTTTGTCATTGTGGGGTATTGTATGTAGATTGCTGAGGAATTTTATTTAATCTATTTTAGAATAAGGCTGTAACCTAACAAAATGTGGAAAAAGGGAAGGAGTTTGAATACTTTCTGAAGACTGTGTGTGTGTGTGTGTGTGTGTGTGTGTGTGTGTGTGTCTTGCTCTCTCTCCAAAATAGTAGAACTAGCCATTGTTTTGTAGTTCAGCCCCACATATTTGAAACCCATTCTGTTTCTGTTTTTTTTTTTTTTTTTTTACTAGTTACTCCCACACAGGAGAAGAAGCCCAGAGGCCGACCCCCGAGAGCCCTGACTGCACAAAGAGGGGCCGCAGGCACCGGTCCTTCCCCCTCGCCTACCTCTGGGAAACCTGAGGGCCAGGAGCGTCCTGCAGAAAAGGCCAAGCGGCTGCCCGGGAGGCCGCCTGGCTCCGGAGAGAAGAGGAGAGGCCGTCCTCCAGCCTCTGGTACCCAGAGGAGTTGGCAGGCCCGTAGCCATGCAGCCAACGACAGCAGGCAGGCGGGGCAGGAGCGCGGCTCCACAGCTGCACACCGCAAGGACAGTGCCGAGGACGAAAAGGAGAGGAAGGCCACAAAGAGAACGCCCCTGGGCTCCATGCAGCAGCAGCACGACGCAGAGGCCAAGCCTCTCAAAGCGAGCCGCGAGTCCAAGGTGACCAAACTGAAGCGGCTGCGTGAGGTCAAACTGAGCCCGCTTAAGTCGCGGCTTAAGGCCATCGCCAGGAAGTGTGTGCCGGTGCCCGGTGTGCCCCGGCGCAGACGAGGACGGCCTCCCTCTGCCGAACGCCTCAAAGCCGAGGCTGCCGCTGCTGCCCAGGCCGTTGGTTCAGATGAAACCAAACAAAAGGTCTTCAGGGTCCACCGGGACAGAGATACAGACCCCCACACTCCTCAACAGCATTCTAAGCTCAGGGCGTCCCATGTTGAGGAGGACGACAGCCCTGATGTCCACAGCTCCTCCCCACCCTCCAGCCCGCTCGCCTCATCCTCTCCCTCCAAGCTGGGCAGGCCGCTGAACCTGAGAACCAGCCCTCGCCACATTAAGCCCATGCGGATCGTTCCCCCCTCCAAACGCACTGACGCCGCAATCGCCAAACAGCTGCTGCAGCGCGCTAAGAAAGGTGCGCAGAAAAAGAAGCTGTTAGTGAAGGAGGCGGTGGCCATAGGAGGCCAGGGGGCGGCAGACATGGAGGTGGGTATCCGGAGGAGGAGAACGCAACAGAAGAACATCAGGCAGTTCATCATGCCCGTGGTGAGCACAGTCTCACTTCGCATCATCAAAACCCCAAAACGCTTCATCGAGGAAGAGGGCAGCTTCGGCGCCCCTCACCCCCACATGAAGATGGCAAGGTTTGATGCTGTCCCACCCCCCGTCGCTGCCCCTCAGCTTGCCTTGGCCTCCTCTCCCATGCGGGCGCCTACAGCGGCAGTCACCACCGCCGTTGCTACAGCCGTGACCTCAGCGCCGGTCGACACCCTACCTCTCCCCGCCGCAGTCACACCCAGCAGCGCTACGTCCGTGGCGGCCAGCCTGCTCAACAACCGCTGCAACAACAGCACCAGCAACGGGCGCTTCAGCAGCAGCGCTGCCTCATGTGGCTCAAGCGCTATGTCACAGCACTCCTCACAGCTCTCTTCGGGCGAGTCATCCCGCTCCAGCAGCCCCAGCCTGGACGACTCGTCGTGTGACTCCCAGGCTTCGGAGGGCACTCAGGCCTTGTCTGAGCCCGAAGACGAGCATGACGACGAGCGAGACCACTCCCCTCTCTCCCAGGGAGAGGGGGAGGGGGACTTGCTGCACACCTCTAGGCCGCCATTGGAGCCGGAGCATCGGGTGCTGATTGAGAGGGGCCGGCAGGGCCGCAGAGGGCAGGGTGTGAGCAGGGGCAGTCTTGGGGCAAGGGGCAGAGGCAGCCTGGCCACTGGAGGGAAGAAGGCTCTCATCAGCCCGGCCACAGGAGTGTTGATGTCCAACTCTCAACAGGCTGCCTCCACCTCGTCCCCGCCGCCTCCCCCTCTCCTTAGCCCTCCGCAGCAGGCCCAGTCAGGCTCCAACACGGCGGAGCACCACCCCCAATCCCCTTGGATCCTGCCCCACCCGTTTCTTCAAGGCCCGTCATTGGTGCTCTCCAGCCTGCAGGACAAGCGCAGGTCCATCCTGAGAGAGCCCACCTTCCGATGGACATCTCGATCTCGCACCGAGCAACAGTACTTCTCCTCTGCAAAGTACGCCAAGGAGGGCCTTATCCGCAAGCCCATCTTCGACAATTTCCGCCCTCCCCCTCTCACGGCCCAAGACGTAGGTCTAATGCCCCATGGTGCTGGGGGGGTTGCTCCAGCGGGTGGGTCTGCGGCGGGCACCCGCCTATTCTCCCCACTGCATCACCACCACCACCACCAGCACCCCTCGTCCCGCTTCGAGTCGCCGCTCCAGAAGCGCAGCCCGTTGTTGCGCGCCCCACGCTTTACTCCCAGCGAGGCGCACTCACGCATCTTTGAGTCGGTCATCCTGCAGTCATCGGGGAGCAGCCCGGGATCGCTGTCCCCCCTCCAGTCCTCTCCCAAGTCGGGCCGGTCGGTGAGACGTAGGAGGAGGAAGACCTTGGGACCCCTGCGGGGTCAGCCCCAGTCCCCCTCACACTCAATGACCACGCGGAGCAGCCAGCCAGGGGCCCTGCCAGGAAGGGGCCCCTCTGAACTATGTGTGCTGATGGGCTCTGTCTCCACCGGTGCCAGCAGCACCAGTAACTCCTCCAGCTCTCTACCCACTAGTGCCTTAACGCCTACCCCTTTCAGCACCTTCTCACCAGGCCTCTCCACACATGGGCCTTCCTCCTCCTCTGACGGACACAGAGCAGCCGGGAGCCTTGGTGGCGGTGCAAGTGGCAACTCCGCATCTTCCCAACACTTCCCTCTCTTCACTTCCAGCCCCCAGGAGACAGGCCGTGGTGCCGGGAAAGGGGGGAAAGAGAGGAGCGCCTCGGCTTCCCGAGACTCTGCTCCTGTCAAGGAGATGGAAAGGGAGACGGAGAATAGCAGAGAGCGTGAGAAAGAGAACAAAAGGGAGGGTCGAAAAGATTGGGAGAGGAGAGGGAAGGCATCCACTCCAGACGTCTCTCCTAATACGACCCCCAGCCTCTTTGCTGTGGAGGAGAGGGACGGGGAGGAGTCTCTGACCTCCCTCGCTCCTAAAAAGACACCTGGGAGGAAGTCTGCATCCGTAGACACTGGTACAGAGACTGCACCCGTAGACAGGGCTGCAGTCCATTCCTCTATTCCCCTTATCTTGACCAAGGGCCGCCAATCCAAAAAGACCCGTCCCTCGGAGAGGGGGCCAGAGGCTGAGCCTGGAGAGAAGGAGAAAACGGGTGGCCTTGCCCAGCAGACAGGCCTTCCCCCGGGGCAGACTGGCAGCAAGAAGCCCCTGGCGGCCCCGTCCCTGGGCTCCATGCTGGCGCACGCCGAGAAGCAGCCTGTGGCCGACAAGCTTGTGGCGGGCCTGCTGAAGAAAGCCAAAGCGCAGTTGTTCAAGATCGAGAAGAGCAAGTCGCTGAAGTCTCCAGACCATCCTAAAGTTCAGGTTAGTTCCCCTCTTCCTTCTCCCCTCCACTGACTAGGTTATTTCTGTTGGTTTATTTTAAGGGTTTTGATATGTCTCATCGCTGTCTTAACACAACCATGATAAAATCATTTGACATGATTCTGAGAATGTTTGCTGCCATAAATAGCATTGCGAGTGTTTGAACACAGACTGAAACTTGATAGCAGGAATGTCCCTGAAAGGGAGTTATGCAAGGGGAATTCTGCCAAGCCACCTTGTACATTATGCAGAAATGCTGTTGAAGTACTCTCTTTTAGAAAACAGATTAGGGCTGTCACGATACCAGTATGGTGATACTCGATTTTTCCACCACACAAAAAGAACTTGAAGCAGACTGAACTCTACGGTCCTTTTAAAACCCTGATGTATGTAAAATATTGAATGATGGGCTATAGCTTGGAAAATAAACAAATGTGACTGGGTGATAACAGAAGGTGTGTGTTTACAACAACTACAGTGCCTTGCAAAAGTATTCATCCCCCTTGGCTTTTTTCCTGTTTTGTTGCATTACAACCTGTAATTTTAAATTGATTTTTATTTGGATTTCATGTAATGGACATACACAAAATAGTCCAAATTGGAGAAGTGAAGTGAAAAAAATTACTTGTTAAAAAAATACATAATGGAAAAGTGTATGTATTCACCCCCTTTGCTATGAAGCCCCTAAATAAGATCTGGTGCAATCAATTTACCTTCAGAAGTCACATAATTAGTTAAAGTCCACCTGTGTGCAATCTAAGTGTCACAAGATATGTCACATGATCTCAGTATATAAACACCAGTTCAGAAAGGCTCCATAGTCTGCAACACCACTAAGCAAGGGGCACCACCAAGCAAGCGGCACCATGAAGACCAAGGAGCTCTCCAGAAGTACAGATCAGGGTTGGGTTATAAAAAAATATCAGAAATGTTGAACTTTCCACGAAGTACCATTTAAATCCATTATTATAAAATGGAAAAAAACCACAACAAACCTGCCAAGAGAGCGCCACCCACCAAAACTCACGGACCAGGCAAGGAGGGCATTAATCAGAGAGGCAACAAAGAGACCAAAGATAACCCTGAAGGAGCGGCAAAGATCCACAGCGGAGATGGAGTACCTGTCCATAGGACCACTTTAAGCCGTATACCCCACAGAGCTGGGCTTTACGGGAGAGTGGCCAGAAAAAAAGCCATTGCTTAAAGATGAAAATAAGCAAACACATTTGGTGTTTGCCAAAAGGCATGTGGGAGACTCCCCAAACATATGGAAGAAGGTACTCTGGTCAGATTAAACTAAAATTGAGCTTTTTGGCCATCAAGGAGAACTCAATGTCTGGCGCAAACCTAACACCTCTCATCACCCTGAGAACACCATCCCCACCGTGAAGCATGGTGGTGGCAGCATCATGCTGTGGGATGTTTTTCATCAGCAGGGACTGGGAAACTGGTCAGAATTTAAGGAATGATGGATGGCGCTAAATAGTGACATTCTTGAGGGATTTCTTGTTTGTTTCACAATTAAAAAAATATCTTGCATCTTCAAAGTGGTAGGCATGTTGTGTAAATCAAATAATACAACCCCCCCCCAAAAAAATAGATTTTAATTCCAGGTTGTAAGGCAACAAAATAGGAAACATGCCAAGGGGGGGAATATTTTCGCAAGCCACAATCTAAGTCTGCTTCATATTTTGTTTCCTTTCCCACGATACGACCCTATTACAGAGTAGCCCCTTCAGAGACTGATTTAGAAGTTAGTTGTGTAAAAAAAAAAAAAAAAATTCTTTAAATCAATCAAGTGAAGTTGTACTGTATTGATGTTGTTGGCTTTGCTCCAACAGAGCCAGGAGAGCGACTCTTCAGAGACGTCTGTGCGAGGGCCGCGCATCAAGCACGTGTGTCGGCGTGCCGCTGTGGCCCTGGGCCGCAACCGGGCTGTGTTCCCCGACGACATGCCCACCCTCAGTGCCTTGCCGTGGGAGGACAGAGAAAAGATCCTGTCTTCCATGGGGAATGATGGTGAGATCTGTGTTAAACGGGCAACTCCCCTTTTTGAATATTTGTAATGAAGTATGACCCACTCGCATACTCAAATGCTCCTCCAACACATCATTGAAGTCATGGCGTTTGAGGGTAAGGGCCGTACCTTATTCTGTTTCATATGCTTCTGGCCTGGCAACCCATTACAAGAGTGATTTCATATTTCTAATTGGGAGTTTGAGTAGTCACTATACTGTGCTGCAAATGCCTCCTCCCCGTAGACAAATCTTCAGTGGCGGGCTCGGAAGAGGCGGAGCCCCAATCTCCTCCCATCAAGCCGGTGATGAGGCACACTAAGACTATCCAGGAGGGAGGGGCAGTGCCCAGGAAGGGGCGGCGGTCGCGGCGCTGCGGGCAGTGTCCCGGCTGCCAGGTCCCCGAGGACTGTGGAGTCTGCACCAACTGCCTGGACAAGCCCAAGTTCGGGGGCCGCAATATCAAGAAGCAGTGTTGCAAGTAAGTGTGAAATTGAGAATCCCGTTATGTTGACTCGAATTGAGCGATTTCCCATTCTCACTCATTTAACGGCACAATGTTTGAATATATGACTGACTGTATGTGTGTACGTCACAGGGTCCGAAAGTGTCAGAACTTGCAGTGGATGCCTTCCAAGATTTTTCTCCAGAAGCAAGTGAAAGGTCAGTGTCTGTTCTATTAAGCCTTATGCATAAAACCACAATGTCTTCAGTTCTCAGTGTAATTGACAGGATTTTATAATACATATTTTTTTAGGCAAAAAAGACAAGAAGAAGAACAAACTGTCTGAAAAAAAGGAGGCTCTACACCCCGTCAAGGACCCAAGCAGCACTGAGCCCAATCTCAAACCGGCCCAGCCCCCTTTGAAGGAGGAGCCTTCTCGCAAAAAGAGTGAAACCCCTCCCCCGAAGCCAGGTGAGGAGAAGCAAATACAACTGCTGCCACAATTGCAGTCCCCCCTAGCCGACAACCCTACCCCCACAAACGACCAGACCCCCAGCTGCACCACCGCCCCTGGGCAAGACCAGAAACATCCTACAATGGCACCCACGGGTGCTGCTAGTAGGAAGGAACGCAAGCCGGAGCAGCCCACACCTCCCTCCTCTCCTTCCTCTTCGACATCCTCGCTCCAGAGCTCCCCCTCCCCACCAACACCCCAGCCCCCGCAGCAGCAGAGGCCCCAGCCCACCCAGGGGCCTGCAAAAAAGGAGAGAGGAGGGGCTCCCAAGTCTCCACCCACAGAAGCCAAGAGGAAGCCCCAGCAGCAGTGCTTGGCCATGCCCATCACAGACACAGGTAGGAGGAGCAATATGCATGATTCAATTGTAATGGTTATGATTACACCTTTGTGAAATGGCTAGAAAATAGCCGTTTTCCCATTGTAATTTCCCTTGCACACTAGTATATCCAGCTGTTAACATTATTAAATAATATAATCACGTTTTTTTGTTGATGCCGTCTAAAGCACTGATTTCCTCTAAATGGGAGAGTAGCTAACGTTGGTACTCTTATAACCTGTGTCCCCTCAGCACCCGAAGGGAAACAAATTAAGAAACAGACTCCTCGCTCTGTCCCACCGCCACCTAAACCCACCAAACCAAAAGAGAAGGTATGTTATGCAGTAGGGCTGTTGCGGTGACCGTATTACCGGCAGTCATGAGTCGTGACAGCAGTAAAAATTCCACGTGACCGTTGAGTCACGGTAATCTGCTCTAATGCACTCTGGACATGCATGGGTAGTATCCAACTATCTAACAACCATCAGGTCCTAATGGCCTGGTACTCAGAGCTCTATTGTCCCTCCAACCACTCTGACATGAATTCAAATGCAATTGAATATCACATCAAACACTTGTCATCAAAACAGTGTATTGCTTTTAAGAAGTTCAACAACCGATTTTGAAACTGATGTTTCAAAGCCTAACACAACGAAATGGACTGAGCTTTGTAAGGTGATTAATTCAAGGCATAGGCCTATATATGAGCCCAAGCCCAGAAATAATTAAATAGAAAGAATGATTGTCTTTATACAATACATAGCCTAACACATATTATGCACAGCAGAAAAACATAAAACAAGCCTCTACTTCAAAATTAAACAAATTCTAGTAATTGCTGCCTTTTTGTGCCTGTATGCATACTGGATGGACTGGTTACCTTATGCTGCGCTCCAAACAATCTATCCACAAGTCTGGGAGAGAATGTACAGTCGTGGCCAAAAGTTTTGAGAATGACAAGTATTGGTCTCCTCAAAGTTTGCTGCCTCAGTGTTGATGATGGCAATTTGCATATACTCTAGAATGTCATGAAGAGTGATCAGATGAATTGCAATTAATTGCAAAGTCCCTCTTTGCCATGAAAATGAACTTAATCCCCCAAAAACATTTCCACTGCATTTCAG
Source organism: Thymallus thymallus (assembly GCA_023634145.1). Lineage (NCBI taxonomy): Eukaryota > Metazoa > Chordata > Actinopteri > Salmoniformes > Salmonidae > Thymallus > Thymallus thymallus. The sequence goes on along the minus strand of CM042379.1, from coordinate 18,315,886 downwards.
CCCTGCCACAAAAGGACCAGCTGCCATCATGTCAGTGATTGTCTCGTTAACACAGGTGAGAGTGTTGACGAGGACAAGGCTGGAGATCACTCTGTCTTGCTGATTGAGTCAGAATAACAGACTGGAAGCTTTAAAAGGAGGGTGGTGCTTGAAATCATTGTTCTTCCTCTGTCAACCTTGGTTACCTGCAAGGAAACATGCCGTCATCATTGCTTTGCACAAAAAGGGCTTCACAGGCAAGGATATTGCTGCTGGTAAGATTGCACCTAAATCAACCATTTATCGGATCATCAAGAACTTCAAGGAGAGAGGTTCAATTGTTGTGAAGAAGGCGTCAGGGCGCCCAAGAAAGTCCAGCAAGCGCCAGGACCGTCTCCTAAAGTTGATTCAGCTGTGGGATCGGGGTACCACCAGTGCAGAGCTTGCTCAGGAATGGCAGCAGGCAGGTGTGAGTGGATCTGCACGCACAGTGAAGTGAAGACTTTTGGAGGATGGCCTGGTGTCAAGAAGGGCAGCAAAGAAGCCACTTCTCTCCGGGAAAAACATCAGGGATAGACTGATATTCTGCAAAAGGTACAGGGATTGGACTGCTGAGGACTGGGGTAGAGTCATTGTCTCTGATGAATCCCCTTTCTGATTGTTTGGGCCATCCGGAAAACACCTTGTCCGGAGAAGACAAGGTGAGTGCTACCATCAGTACTGTGTCATGCCAACAGTAAAGCATCCTGAGACCATTCATGTGTGGGGTTGCTTCTCAGCCAAGGGATTGGGCTCACTCACAGTTTTGCCTAAGAACACAGCCATGAATAAAGAATGGTACCAACACATCCTCCGAGAGCACCTTCTCCCAACCATCCAAGAACAGTTTGGTGACGACCAATGCCTTCCAGCATGATGGAGCACCTTGCCATAAGGCAAAAGTGATAACTAAGTGGCTCGGGGAACAAAACATCAACATTTTGGGTCCATGGCCAGGAAACTCCCCAGACCTTAATCCCATTAATGGATCGAACTTGTGGTCGATCCTCAAGAGGCGGGTGGACAAACAAAAGCCCACAACATCTGACAAACTCCAAGCATTGATTATGCAAGAATGGCCTGCCATCAGATGTGGCCCAGTAGTTAATTTACAGCATGCCAGGGCGGATTGCAGAGGTCTTGAAAAAGAAGGGTCAATACTGCAAATATTGACTCATTGCATAAACTGAATGTCATTGTCAATGAAAGCCTTTGACACTTATGGAATACTTGTAATTATACTTCAGTGTACCATAGTAACTACTGACATAAAGATCTAAGAACACTGAAGCAGCAAACTTTGCGGAGACCAATACTTGCCATTCTCAAAACTTTTGGCCACGACTGTATAGGCCTAGGCGACGCTGTGCCGGTCTTCTTACAGTTATAGTGATTTTAAATAAAACATTCACAATTAATAGGCTGACACATTACCTTTAGCTACAGAATATCTCACCACTGTGCATTTCCACCCCCTCTCTCCTTCATTCCTTTCTCCAGCGTGCACAGAGAGGGGCTGTCAGCAGTTTAATGAAATATGTTTAGTTGTGAAAACGTTACTATCGATGTTCCCGAACAGATTTCACTTGGTTTCCCATATTAAGCACTGGGTAGCTGGAGGAACAGGGTTGGAGAGCCCATGGCATACAGAGTTTGGGCGGAATATCACCTGTTGAACAGTGAGAGTGCATGCTCCTCAAACAGTGGTTGATGCGTGGAATGAGTAGTCTACTCTGCATGATTGAAAATAAATAATAACTAACTGTCGGGAAAGCAGCCTCTATTCAAATGCATACGGACAACGTATTGTTTTCCTTGCCCCTGCTCATTTGATAATGAGCCATTCTAAATCTGAACTAATTTTACGTAAAGACAAGATTAAATTGAGAATAGTCTGGTGGTTGAAATTATGATCACTTTATGAGAGAACAGTGCGTGCAACCTTGGCTTTTTTTGTGACTTTATCAAATTCTCAATAGCCTGTAGTTTCATCATGAAGCCCATATGTTTTGATTTCTAAGACATTTTAGGTTTGTCTTTTACAACTGAAGTAACCAAATTACTCTAAATCTAGCGCATAGGACCGCATAAAACATATAGCCACTTCATAAAATATCCTTTCTGTTTTTATTAATCTTAATATAATGGCACGGAACCTATGAGCATATCTTGACTGCTAAATTAGCAAGCCTATGGCATAGCCAGATAACAGTAGGCCAACTCATATTCTGTTCTTCTGAAATACATTTTCTTCATGTTTCTTTAAACCTGCCTAAAATGTATAACGGATTTATTGTGATGGTGTAATATTAAATTGATTTATTAGACATTCTTAAATGTAGATGTTCCAAAGGCTTGCATCAGCGGCTTGTAGCCTATGCGTGAAGGCCTGGAAATGCAAAATGTTTGTTAATTAACTATAAATTACCGTGAGACCTGCTGACCAAATTTCATGACCGCCACAGTCCTATTCTGCATTTCCCTTTAACGTGACTTTTTTTGTAAGGCGATGCCAAAGGCAAATGTCCATCTTTGGATGGACAATAAAGTTAAATAAAATGTATATTCCATAAGTCCCATGCATGCCCCCTTGGCCTTCATCCCTGACCCCTCTCTCCTCCACCTTCCTCTCCCCAGCAGCAGAAGCCGTTAGCCACCAAACTTGAGAGCAGTACTTTAAACTTGCTGAGCACTCCCTCGACTGGGGGCACCGCCAAGCAGAAAGTGCCCAGCGACGGAGTGCACAGAATCAGAGTGGATTTTAAGAAGGACCTTGACGTGGAAAACGTGTGGGCCACAGGCGGCCTCAGCCTCCTCACCTCTGTGCCAATCACCCCGCGGGTCGTCTGCTTCCTCTGTGCCAGCAGTGGCAATGTCGAGGTAAGTCACGCCTCTTGCTCACTCTCTACACCTGTGCTCGCTCTGTCTCGCTCTAACAACAACAACGGTGAGGACAGGCTGGCCTCACTCTCAAAATGAGGGAAAACGAGTGCTTCTTTCAAAATAAGATTTTAATGAAGTGAGCTACTCATCTAACATAACATGGTGGTACACCCCCTGGACAGGACGCTAGTCTATCACAGGCTACGAATAGGTTTGGGCGGTATCCGGTTTTTCATACCGTTCTGTACCATATCGGAGTATACGGTATTACCAATGCAATTTAGGCAACATGAATCTTGATCCAGGAGGGGATTGATTGTCTCTGCTGTAACCAAGAAGCTTGTTGTTGCCATCTAGCCACTGGAGCCCTTAGCTGGATATTATTGATTTGGCACATCTTAGATAGTTAACTTATAGTTATAAACAGTGGGGTAGCACGCACCACTGCAGCTCCCCGTGAGGGTATTGAAAATCATACCGTCGATGTCTAAATACTCCTGTATACGGTATATCACCCGAGCCTAGCTACGAATACTCAAATGGCACATAGGCCACATGGCGCAATGGTCTAAGGCACTGCATCTCAGTGCAAGAGGCATCACTACAGTCCCTGGTTCGAATCCAGTCTGTATTGCATCCGGCTGTGATTGGGAGACCAATAGGGCGGTGCACAATTGGCCCAGGTTTGGCTGGGGTAGGCCGTCATTGTAAATAAGAATTTGTTCTTAACTGACTTGCCTAGTTAAGGAAACAAGATAAATAAATGCTTTATACCCATAGTGGTCGCCTTCAGGCAGTTCAAAGTGGCTGAATAATACCTCTCACACACAGCCTTTAATTAACCACATATCCCACTTTAGAACCCATTTTATTACTTTCAACCATACTGACTGAACACTCCCCACTGACTGTGTGCTGCACTGACTCTCCCCATCTCCTTCTCCCCCAGTTTGTCTTCTGCCAGGTGTGCTGCGAGCCCTTCCATCTCTTCTGCTTGGGGGAGACTGAGCGCCCTCTGGAGGAGCAGTGGGAGAACTGGTGTTGCCGCAGCTGCCGCTTCTGCCACACCTGTGGCCGCCAGCACCAGAAGACTAAAGTAAGGCTCTGCCTTTGGAACGATTTGAGTCTGAGTAACAGACTATTAGGGGTTTAGAATGCGTATTTGGTTTATCGCTGTCCCTGTTATGTCTGGCTCTATTCGATGTCTTCCACCATGAGGTAGAGAACGATTTACGTTTCAGGGAAGGATACTTGGAGCTTCAAAGTCTGTCTAATTGCAAAGTCTGAGGCAAGATAGAAATTAGATCGCTAACTTGCTTCTCTCCACCTCTTCTTCCCCAAGCAGCAACTTCTGGAGTGTGAGAAGTGCCGAAACAGCTATCACCCCGAGTGCCTGGGACCCAACCATCCCACCAGACCCACCAAGAAGAAACGAGTCTGGGTATGTGTCACGCCATCCTTCTCCTCCTTCCTCATCCAAGCAGTAAAATGTGTTTTTTGTTAGTGTATATTCGGCCAGCAGACCCAAAGGTTAAGGCTAGGCATAGGGATAGAAATTTGTTAAATTTAGGGTAAGGTTTAGACAGAGTAACTGCTACCTGGCGACGTAACGTTTATTGTATACTGACTGCCTTTTTGTTTAGCCATTTAATTATCTCTCCTCTGTGTCCAGATCTGCACCAAGTGTGTGCGCTGTAAGAGTTGTGGGGCCACAAAACCTGGGAAGGCCTGGGATGCCCAGTGGTCACATGACTTCTCCCTATGTCATGACTGTGCCAAACTCTTTGCTAAAGGTGAGTCACAAGCAGGGCTCAAAAAAAATATGCCGGCAATAGTCAGCTCTTTTTGAACTGGTTGGGCTAGAGGCAAGCCGTTTTCACTGTAGTAGTGGTGCAACAATGACGTGAGAGTTAAGTCGCACAGTACTCCCAAAATAAAACTCCTGGTCGCACGGCAAAATATTTTGTCCCATATGCGACCAAATTGGGACAAAATATTTTGCTGTGCAACCAGGAGTTTTATTTTGGGAGTACTGTGCGACTCAACTCCCAGATAATAATTGTTGTCACGACAAGGCTTTGCTGTATCGTTGTTTCCAAGTGTTATAGAGAAACAAGCGAGTGCAGATTCGTTAGTAATGTAGAATAATGTAGCTTGACAGTACTTAGGCTTCTATCACTGACTACATCTGTAATTGACCAAGGAAAATGTCGAAAGCGTTCCAACTTCTTACCACCTGCTCATTAGGGCACACCGATATAAAAAGTTTTGATACAGAAAACTTAAATGTTTCTAATTGGTTTAGTCCAGGTAGTCCCTTCTGATTTCAGTCAGTTTTGTTCCCTTTGGTCCCTAATTAACACGACCCTAGCATCTGTCTCCTCAGTACTATGAAAAGGGGTTGGTAGGTTTTGGGGGGAGTGTGTGTTTTTAGCTTTCTATAACACAACGACTTGTGTTTTCCAGGTAACTTCTGCCCACTTTGCGATAAGTGCTATGATGACGACGACTACGAGAGCAAGATGATGCAGTGTGGGAGGTGCGACCACTGGGTTCACTCTAAGTGTGAGAACCTCACAGGTTAGCGGGCACTCTTGTTTCACAACTCTACTCACTGGGAAAAATAGTCTTTTTCTGTCTGTTTCTCAATACCTCTCCTGTTATGAAGCAATACAGATTTGAACTCTGCATCATTCTTTCTTTTGGCTGCTATATGTTTACTACTTAGGGCGGCAGGTAGCCTAGCGGTTAGAGCATTGGGCCAGTAACTTAAAGATCACTGGTTCAAATACACAAGCCGACAAGGTTGAAAAACCTGTTTGTGCCCTTGAGCAAGGCACTTAACCCTAATTTGCTCCAGGGTTGCCGTACTACTATGGCTGACCATGTAGGTAGGCAGTCATTGTAAATGAGAATTTGTTCTTAACCGACTTGCCTAGTTAAATAAATAAAAAATAAATACTTAGGAATATCGGACTTAAATGTGTTTATCAATTTCAACTTCTATTGATATAAATGCCTTTTCATAGTCATGTACTTGGCATGGATCAACACTTTTGATATGAAAAATCGACCGATAACCAATCGATAAATGAGTGAAAAAAGGTAAACCTCCCTCTGCTCCCTTGTCTCCCACTACTAGACGAGATGTATGAGCTGCTGTCCAAGCTGCCAGAGAGCGTGGCCTACACCTGCACCAACTGTACGAAGCGTCAGCCGGCCGAGTGGAGGACGGCCCTGGAGAAGGAGCTGCAGGGCTTGGTGCGCCAGGTCCTCACCGCGCTGCTCAACTCCCGCACCTCCACGCACCTGCTCCGCTACAGACAGGTGAGGAGGGGATATCTGTGAGAAGTGGATTTTGTGTTGCATGTTTGGGCCAGGGGGTTTTCCTGACCATGTTGTAACCTGACCAACTTGACCAGGGAAAGACTTAAAGCTCTTGCTGTGGGGTATAACCTGGCCAAGTTAACCTGGCTTTAACTATGACCTAGAGTTTGTCCTGTTTGGTCACATGACCAGAAAAAACACCTGGCCCTACAGATTATAAATATTTTCTTTTATGTCAATCTCCTGCTCTCATTAGGCTGTAATGAAGCCGCCTGAGTTGAACCCTGAGACAGAGGAGAGTTTACCCACCCGCCGCTCCCCCGAGGGGCCTGACCCCCCGGTCCTGACCGAGGTCACGCCCCCCAATGACTCCCCCCTCGACCTGGAGTCGGTCAAGAAGAAGTTGGACGCGGGGCGCTACAAGTCTGTGGTGAGTCTAAAATCAAATCCCACTCATGTTATCTCACAACCTCGCACCTTCAAAACACATTCAATCAACTGCCCCGCTGCAAAAGCTTTGATATTTTCAAACTGTGTAGTCTCAGTCCATTTCAATCCTTTTGTCCTATTAGCATCCGCCCAGCATTGCGTGATAATTCTAGCTATGTGTTTATGAATGCACAGCCACATCATCCACAGACACCTGAGTAGTGGCATAAAGGGTCAGCCACAGGGAACTCTCTTCGCTCAGAGTTCAAAGGCAGGAGAGAGAGAGAGAGAGAGAGAGAGAGAGCGCTCACTGCTGTGTTTTCTCCTTTCTTTCAGCTTGAGTTCAGTGACGACATAGTGAAGATCATCCAGATGGCCATCAACTCCGACGACGGGCAGCCGGAGAACAGGAAGGCCAATAGCATGGTCAAGTCCTTCTTTATCCGGGTGAGGAGAGCCTACAGGAATTTGCCTACAGAACCCTCGCTCAGCTTCAGTAGTTGTATTCACCCTGATTGACTCCACTGTACTTTTGACCAGGAGCCATAGGGCTCTCGTCAAACGTAGTGCACTATGTAGGGCGTAAGGTGCCATTTGGGATGCAGATATAGCTGTTAAAGCCAGAGTCCTCAGTGTTTCAGCCCAACGGCAAGTGACATGTAACCATTTTCCAGTTAATAGACACTGCTATGGATGCCTGACATTACACAAGATTTGCATAATGGTTATAAACATATTTTGAAGCTATACATTGTTTGTTTTATTGTTTGCTTTTGTTGCCATTTGAGTGATTTTGGGTTATGGTAAAATTACCCTAGATTATTCATTTATGAATTATATTCTTCAACTATTGAACAAATGCCCAGGTCCCAGACTGAACCTTTTAAAGGACCAATGCAGCTGTTTTTATCTCAATATCAAATTATTTCTGTGTAACAATTAAGTACTTTACTGTTTTCAATTAAAATTATAAAAAATAGCTTCTTAGCAAGAATAGCTTCTGAAGCAAGAATTTAGCTATGACTGTCAGTGGTCTGAGTGGGGATTGAAAATTAGCTTTTATTGGCAGAGAGGTTTGGAACACTCTTTCTTATTGGTCTATTAACTAATTTACTGCATGGTGATGTCACCATGGAAGGCCAAAACTCTATCCCACCAAAACAGCTTGCCATTTAAGGTGGTCTTTTTCAAATAGATCTTACACTAAAAGGTAATTATCATAACTTTCACAGTATTATTACAACCTCATAGTGTGGAAATGTATATAAAACACAGGAAAATCTGTTTTATGAGTGCACTGGGCCTTTAACGTCTATTTTCCCCCTGTCTCTGTTGCAGCAAATGGAGCGCGTGTTCCCTTGGTTCAAAGTCAAGGAGTCCAGATTCTGGGAAATGCACAAATTCTCCACCAAGTGAGTGTGAACAACAACATATCAATGAGATTACACAAGACTAATAGATCGGCACAGAAGACTAATAGATCGGTACACATGCTGCCTGTCGCATTAATGATTCATATTGAAATGAATAACTTAATTATTCATGTTACAGTGATTTTAGAGATGGCTTCTTATTTACCCACGCCATACGGTTTTAATCCCACTTAAGTAAACGTACCTTTTCAACATACTCTACATAGAGGCCTACATGGCACGGGAGCATCTGTGTAAACAAATGACACCAAGTCCATCTGTGTGTTCTGCTCTCCTCTTGCTCCCCAGTGCCTTGATATCATCTTTCCATAGCTCATGCATTGTGCATGCTCCCACTTCCATTGTGAGAAGCGGCCCTCCCCGTGTCCCTTTGACACATGAGCTTTGAACACTCTTCTGCGGTCGCGCTATGGTTTTAGCTGCGTCATTTTAGTCCCGCCGGTCAACCGCCATTTGTTCATTTAAATATTTTAAGTGCATTTAGCAGCTATTTCTCAATGCCAGAAACTCATAGTAATTTGGAACACCCCAAGAAAACATTCAGAAATGGAAAACTCTTATACTTTTTTGTAATATTGTTCTTAGTTTGGTTTGAGTTTTTTTTCCAAATCCGTTTCAACTTCAGAAACAATCCCACATAAAAAAATTTATAGAAATTGTGTCTTAGTAGTATGGGGGCTAGCTAGGAATTGCATTTTTATTCAAGATGGCCAAGCTTTGTGTGGTAGCAGGGTGTAGCAAAACTAGCTATGCAAATGTGAGTATGCCTCTATGGCCACGCAAATGAAACACTTCTTTAACGTGGGATTCATTTGTAAGAATGAGGCGGGCGAATTGGGCATCTACTCGTCAATCTGCGGGGCACATTTCATCCGTGAGAACTTCCATGGCTATCAACAATGGCAGGGGGGCTTCAGCAAAACATTGCTTTTCAATGTGGATGCTGTCGCTACCAACAATATGGTTTATAAAGTGTTACAAACAGCCAGCAGAGCATTATTCAAGGTTTCACAGGGTAAGTGAAGAGCTAGCTTACAACCTCTATGCTAGCTATAAAGTTACCGCATTTAGCTCAGGTCTTTCATCTAAATATCACTGATTTAACACTAAAGTAACCAAATTAACACGTCTGCCAGCTGTTTGTAGCTAACTGCTGGTGCTGTCATACTATAGACAGTACAAGCCTATGGGAAACAAGTCGTTTTGGTCGCAGTGGAGGTCAATGTTTCTGTGTTGAGCCCAGTGGCTGGGGCCGAAACTGTGGATGGGGGAGGCTCAACTCAAATGCAATACTTTGGCCATGTGTGGATCTGGTGGTAATTCGGACAAAGGATCCTTTTGAAGGTTAGATTTTGGTTCAATACCCGGCTGTGACTCGTCCGGGTTAGGGGGGGCGGGCTCATGCATGCTGACACGGTCGCTAGGTGTGCAGTGTTTCCTCCGACACATTGGTGCGGCTGGCTTCCGGGTTAAGCAAACATTGTGTCAAGAAGCAGTGCGGCTCTCCACCTTTGCCTCTCCCGAGTCCGTACGGGAGTTGCAGCAATGGGACAAGACTGTTACTACCAATTGGATATGACGGAAATTGGGGAGATAAAGGGTGGATTTTGCTCAAAAGGAACGTTTTATTTCTGGAGTTTGCCACATGAGTTGTGTTTTGGGAGTCGCTGGTGGATTTTGGTCAATGGGTTTTTATATTTTTGGGGGGATCAATGTCATCAAAGTTGCTTCTTGTTGAAGAGGCATCAGCTAATGTTAGCACAGATCGAACAATGAGACAATATTTCACCGGATGTATAAATACCAAATATGGTTGTAAGCCCAGTGGCCGGCAGTGGGAGACTATGGAACTAGATCCATTTTGGCCGTCATTCTGATAATTTTGTCATAGATTAAACATTTGATCTCAATACAGTTTTCTGTTCCTAAAGCTACAATCTGTTATGAACAGAGTGGACTAAGTTTTGTAGAATTTACCCTTTGCCAAAAAGTGCAAAGGTTAATTGATTTATTGCACATGTGCACTTCAGAGTAGGCGTTCCCTAACGGAAATATGCAAATGCATGCTAGAACACGCCAATAGGATCTCGCTAGCTGGTGCTTGCCTCTGCCCACCTCCTTGATTGTTCTGCCCACTGACTAATTTTTTCCCATTTTAAATGACAGTCTGTGGTATATCTTGGTTTAGTTACCGTGCTATAGCTAGCTAGCTATCTTCTTCCTCCATTTCTGAATTAATTTGTCTTTCTTTCAGTCTGGCATAATTAGTAGACTAGATTTTGTTTGTGTACTGCCATATGATGATAACAGACCAGTTTGTCACTGATATGGGCTAGTAAATATCCTAAAGCTTGCCAGCTAGACCTCGATAGCCGCAAGCTTAAACTAGGGAGAGAGGGAAGAGAAAATTCACTTTCTGTTTCATCTGCTGCTGACGTGATAATGTTCACTCAAATACGTTTTTCCACATGTAATTGATAAAATGTGATTTTTATTCTATTAAGATTGTAATTGTCAATATGTTGTGAATATTGTCAATCCATACAGCCGTTTTCCATACTAAAACATGAAGTACAACTTGGTGTGGGCACCAGCTTACCATATACAGTAAGCTACAGTAGGCTCACTGTGCGAGTCATCAAAATAACCATCTTGCGTTTAGACCTTTCTGGCGGTCTTTATAGTTTTTATATGTGAGGAGCATAAAGTGTACAGTTGTAAACTAACAAATAATTGATAGGCTCATTTAAAGTTGTAAACCCAATTAGTCAGTCGTTCAGAAGATGATAAACGATGCGGTTTAGAAATGTGTTTACCTTTTGGATCGTGGACACTCTTGAATATTCATCGAAAGCACTGCTTTTGGGTAGAGTTACTTGGGGTATAACAGTCGTGTTTGCAATTATTGCAATCAATCTATGTGTTAGACCCTGTTCAAATATTCTTACTGTATTATCTTGAAGTACTGTGTTCGCTGACATAATTGGTGAAATCAATGCAGTGGAAAACCTGCTTTCACCAATCCGATGTTAAATCTTCATCAAGGGTGGAAGGCAGGAAAGATGCATTTATAAATGCATTCAGACAGGGTTTGAGTCTATACCTCTCTGTCTTGCAGCAGTGGCCTCCTCCCCAATGCCGTGCTGCCCCCCTCCCTGGACCACAACTATGCCCAGTGGCAGGAGCGCGAGGAGATCGCCCGCGCCGAGCAGCCCCTCAGGAAGAAGATCATCCCGGCCCCTTGCCCCAAGACCCCGGGAGAGCCCGACTCCCCCACCTCCACCCCTCCGCCCCGGCCTCTACTTCCTATGCTCCATGGTGAGTCTGCTCAACACAACTAAAGTGCACTATTCCCTATATTCTATATAGGGACTATGGTGCCATTTGGGATACACACCTACACGAAGTATGCAATGAATACACTTTCTGATATCGTTTCAGTTGCAGGAAATTACGCTGATGTGTTCGTGGCGTTCTTGTCTCTCTCTCTCAGACCTGAGCCGTGAAGACAGTCCTGAGCTGCTCCCACCCCCTGGCGTCAGCGACAACCGCCAGTGTGCGTTGTGTCTCAAGTACGGAGATGATAACATCAACGTAAGTCAGTTGTGATAAACACTGCCTTAGCAGTCGCTATTAGTTGTGGTACAGCTCTTGATTGTGTTCCCTGTTACTGAACTGTATCTTAGTGTTTTGTGTGCGTGTGTCTGGTTTCAGGAGGGAGGCAGGCTGCTGTACATGGGGCAGAACGAGTGGACCCACGTGAACTGTGCCCTGTGGTCAGCCGAGGTGTTCGAGGATGACGACGGCTCTCTGAAAAACGTCCACATGGCCGTGATCCGAGGGAAACAGTTGGTAAGAACCAAAATACATATTCTTACTAAATGTATATTCTTACTAAATTAATATATACTATATATACAAAAGTATGTGGAAACCCCTTCAAATTGGTGGATTTGGCTATTTCAGCCACACCCATTGCTGACCGCCATGCAATCTCCATAGACAAACATTGGCAGAATGTCCTAAATGAAGAGCTGTGACTTTCAACGTGGCAGCATCATAAGATGCCACCTTTCCAACAAGTCAGTTCGTCAAATGTCTGCCCTGCTAGAGCTGCCACGTCAACTGTAAGGGCTGTTATTATGAAGTGGAAACGTCTAGGAGTAACAACGGCTCAGCCGCGAAGTGGTAGGCCATACAAGCTCACAAAACAGGACTGCTGAACCGCGTATCTTGTAAAACTCCTCTGTCCTCAGTTGCAACACACACTACTGAGTTCCAAACTGCCTCTGGAAGCAACCTCCGCACAAGAACTGTTAGTCGGGTGCTTCATGAAAGGGGTTTCCATGGCCGAGCAGCCTCACACAAGGCTAAGATCACCATCACCATGCGCGATGTAATGTCTCGGCTGGAGTGGTGTAAAGCTCACCGCTCTGGAGCAATTACATTTTAGACAATTCTGTGCTTCCAAGTTTGTGGCAATAGTTTGGGTGAAGCCCTTTCCTGTTTCAAAATGACAATGCCGCCGTGCACAAAGCGAGGACCATACAGAAATGGTTTGTCGAGAGTGGCATGGAAGAACTTGACTGGCCTGCACAGAACCCTGATCTAAACCCCCAGACCTTTGGGATGAATTGGAACACCGACTGCAAGCCAGGTCTAATTGCCCAACATCAGTGCCCGACCTCACTAATGCTCTTGTGGCTGAATGGAAGCAAGTCCCCGCAGCAATGTTCTAACATCTAGTGGTCAGCCTTCCCGGAGGAGTGGAGGCTGTTATAGCATCTAAGGGGGGACCAACTCCATATTAATGCCCATGATTTTGGAATGAGTTGTTCAATGAGCAGGTGTCTACATACTTTTGGTCATGTAGTGTATGTTTCACTTGAAAATATGTTGCTATTGTTCTTGATTCTGTGCATAATTTACATGATGTATCTTCTATGCATGCCAGTTTGTCTTAGCTAAGATTTGAGGAAAGACTGACTATCACTTTTATAAGAAACATTAATGTGTTACTCCACCAGACAAATTCAAGGAAATGTACCATCTTGTATATCGCAAGTGAACAGCAAACCTGGTTTCAAAATACAGCAACACCTCACGGCACAACACCCCTCCCCCATGTGACCTACTTGTTGTGTGTGTGTGTATACTAGCATGTATGTGGAACTTATAGATGCACACACCTTACATGTTCATGATTTTAAATGTATGTAAATTAAAATTTAGTATTAGTATTTTGTCTCTGTCTTTTTCGTTATATGTTGCACCCCAGTAAGACTAGCTGTTTCCGTTGGCTAATGGGGAACCTAATAAATCATATTCTATTATGCATGCTCTCTTGCTAAAAATAGACACTTTGATAATATATTTATTTTTACTAAAATGACCTTGTCGCTTATGTCTTCTAATGTCTTGTGATGTTTGTTTTCCACTCGGCAGCGCTGCGAGAACTGCCAGCGTCCTGGCGCAACAGTAGGCTGCTGCCTGACCTCCTGCACCAGAAACTACCACTTCATGTGCGCCCGGCAGCGCCACTGTGTCTTCCTCGAGGACAAGAAGGTCTACTGCCAGCGCCACCGGGACCTCATCAAAGGAGAGGTGAGATGCAAACGAGAACTCCTTCCTTATCTTCTCCAGCCCAGCTCCCTAACACACCTGCAGCATCACACACAAACAAATGATGAGATACAAAAACTTTACAGATCCCCCCCCACATTTCATTTTTGTTAAATGTCAATGCGTTTGTTTTTTTTACGCTCTGGCTTACAGGTAAAAGGTTAAAACAACATGCAAGCCCAGACATTATCTATAGAAATCATACTGCAGCTTGGTTCAAACTGAGGAGAAGGGTGCACTTGTAGGTACTTTGTTTGAAATGCATGACTTCCTTGACCAGGTGGTGTCCGAGTCTGGCTTCGAGGTTACACGGAGGATCCTGGTAGACATGGAGGGGATAAGCTTGCGGAGGAAGTTCCTGACCGGCCTTCAGCCGGAGAACATCCACATGATGATAGGTGTGTATGTTTATATTACCCCTCACAGCCATATATCGAGACCTCTGTGGATGAGTCCCAAACGGCACCCTATTTCCAATTTAGGGCATTATTTTTGACTAGGGCCCTCAAAAGTATTGTACTATATAAGGAATAAGGTGATGCACAATCTATATATGGCTCTGCTAACTCTCTCTGTGTCTGTAACCTCTCCTCTGGGACCCCCAGCTGTTATCTGATCATATTTGATATATTCCAGAGCTAGGCAGCACACTTGATTTCAAATAGTCAACTGATCATCAAGCCCTTGAATTCGTTGTGCTAGTTCAGGGCTTTCCCAAAGTAGTGAAACGGGACAGGCCTCTGGAGTTGAGACACTAGCTGGCCCAACAAACATGTTTCTGAATAGCCTCGTTGGATTAGGGGTTCTAACTCTATCTTTCTTCCATCGCAGGCTCCATGACCATCGATTGCCTTGGAATACTGACCGAGCTCTCGGATTGCGAGCGCAAACTCTTCCCCATTGGCTACCAGTAAGTACCGTGCACATGTCTTATGTGAAGGTGTCAATGCAACATAAGTCTGATTCGTTTGTTTCTGTCACCTCAGGTGTTCCAGGGTGTACTGGAGCACTCTAGATGCCCGGAAGCGCTGTGTCTACACCTGCAGGATCCTGGTGTGTCGTCCCACTGTGGTGGAGCCTGACCTGAAGAGTGCTCTTCCAGAGGAGAACCGCACCATCTCCCACAGCCCTTTTACTCCCATCTCAGGTGTGTCATTATTAATTATAAAAATGTATGCTGCACTGCATTTGGTCTAGCTGGCATGTAAACGCATTCAATACGTTTATTTCTGTGTACAGGGTGCAGCAGGTGTAAATAGTACAGTGAAATGCTTACTTCCAAGCTTTTCCTCAATGCCGTATTCTGAATAATTGATTGCGTTAAACTTTTCATTGACAGATAAAGTCCTGTCTCCAGTGCCTGACCCATTTGACTCCCTGAAGCCCTCTGACCGCCTATCCACGCTGCCCTCCAGCCCTAATCCTCCTAAAGTTTACACACGGAACAGGCACCCCAGCTACCCCCCATGCCAGCACTCCCCTGGCTCCAGACCACTTCCATCACCAGGTATCTTCAAACTCTTTACCCCATTTACCTGTCATTGTAAACTACCATTCACATGTGGAGACATGCAGTACGGTAAAATGTGTTTTTGTCCATGTTTTGCAGGTGTTTCCTCCCAGTCGGCCCATGAGATTGTGACGGTGGGGGACCTCCTCCTGAGTTCTGGCCTGAGAAGCATCGGCTCCCGGCGCCACAGCACCTCCTCCCTCTCCCCCCAGCCCAGACAGAAGGTAGTCTCCCCTCCACAGGCCGCAATTAACCAATTGGCCCTGCTCTCCTCTTCCGCCCCACCACCTCCCCTCTCCGCCTCCAGAGACCTGGGTCTGAGGGACACTGAGAAGAGGAAGCCGCCCGCCAGCGGTGTCCAAACGCAGAGCCGCGAGACTAGCTCTCTCAGCCCTGGAGGTCAACACTGCAGACACCAGCACAGCATCTCTGAGATGAAGACAGACGGAGGGAAAGAAAGCGCACCTGGCAAGCAGGCTGTGAGAGAGAACCCCAAACTTTCCACAACGGCCCCAGAGATGGCAGGAGCGAGCATGGCTTCTCCACCTCCAGGTACGGGCGTCATGACAGGGCACCAAAGGGCCAGCAGCAGCAGCTCCCAGGCGGAGAAGGGGAAGCAGAGCGGGAAGGAGCCAGACCTGTCGGCTGGCGTCACGCTCTTCTCACGCCACCGCGTCACCACGGCCCTGTCCAAGGACAGAGGTGGTAGTAGTAACCCGGCCAAGGAGGGAAATGTTACCTTGGGGTCTCCCCAGCCTCCGTTCCACAAAAGCGGCGGAAGGAAGTACCAGGACTATTTGTCGGGAAAAGCCCCTGCCGCCACCACAAAGCCCCTGTGGTCTTCGGAGGCCACGGCCGAGGACGTCATCAAACGGAGCTCCCAAGCCACTCCGGCTGTCCCTCCCAGCCACGCGGCCCCCACCACCAAAGACAAGCACTCCAAAGTCCAAACCATTGACAGCCGAGAGGCATCTAAAGAGAAGGAGAAGACTTCTCAGAACAGCAACATTAACTCCAACAATGATAAAGAGACTGGTGGAACCACTAACGCTCCAACCCTGATTTCTCAGAACAGCACCAGCAAGGCCGCGACCCTCTGCAACAACACCAAAGCCATTGGCAAGCAGGAGGTGGAAAAGCTGGAGAATCAAGGAAGAGGGCGATCTGCAAAGAGCAGGGAGAGATTTTCAAGCTCTGAGAAGAACAGCTCCAGCATAGAGGCCATTAAGCAGCCCAGGTTAGCATCAGAGAGAAGTATGAGGGTTTCGCAGGTTCAAGCAAGAGTAACAGCCAATCAAGTAGCCGCCGCTAGAGACAAGAAGCGGGCTATAGTCAAGGCATCCCTGACGCCGCTGAAGACCGACCCTAACGGGACCAATACCGTGAGCACTTCCTCTGACTCCTCTATCACCACTTCCATCTGCCCCGCGGGCCAAGAGGGACCCCCCCACCGCAGGTCTTCCTGCTCCACGCTCTTCTCCCCGTCGGCCCGCTCGGAGAGCTCAGAGTCAAACAGCCCGCCACCGCACACTGAGGACTGCGAGGAGAAGCGCCTCCTGGCTCACAGCACCGAGGACGAAGGGACCAGCGACAGGGACGACCACCCCCTTCTGGAGGAAGGAGACAGGGACAAACACCACAAGGACGACAGCGACTGCTCGAGTTCGGCCAAGCGGCGTTACCCGAGGCGCAGCGCCAGAGCTCGCTCCAACATGTTTTTCGGCCTGACGCCTTTCTACGGGGTGCGCTCCTATGGAGAGGAGGATATCCCCTTCTACAGCAGCAGAGGGGATGGGCCCGGGAAGAGGAAGGCCGGGGGCAGCAGGCGCTCGGCCGAAGGCCAGGTGGATGGGGCGGACGATAGGAGTACCTCCTCTTCGGGGGACAGTGGAGAAGAAGAGGAAGGGGGATTCAACCAGTGTTCCAACAAGGATCCGTACTATTACAACTTCACCCGCACCATCATCAACCCCGGCCCTGTGATGCCCTCAATCGAGGGGATTGACCAGTGCCTGGGGAGGGGCTCTCAGCTGCAGCGTTTCCTGAAGGACGAGGCAGAGGAGAAGGAGAGGGTTGTCATCGCTGTGGATGAGGGAATTCCCACCCGGAGCCTCCTAGGCCACCAGCAGATCGGCCAGTTGGACGGCGTCGACGACAGCTCAGAGAGCGACGCCAGCGCGAGCACCACCACCACGGGCACCGCTGCATCCTCTTCCCATAAGAGCACGGGTAAGAGGAAGGGCAGAGAGCGGCACGCGGAGAAGCTGGAGCACGACTCTGGGAAGGAGTTGGACAACAGCAGCGGAGTGGGTGGGAGCAGCGGTAGCAGCAGCAACAGCCGAGAAGGCAGGAAGAGCCAGAAGGAAAACTCCCTCCCTCTGGGCGGGGTGAAGACGTCCCAGGGACAGGACCCCCTGGAGGCCCAGCTCTCACTTAACACTGACCTGCTCAAGTCGGACTCGGACAACAACAACAGCGACGACTGCGGCAACATCCTGCCCTCGGACATCATGGAGTTTGTCCTCAACACGCCCTCCATGCAGGCCCTGGGGCAGCAGCCTGAGGCCGCCTCCTCCGAGCTCCTCTCCCTGGACGAGGGTTATGGGGTGGGCGTCAACCGCCGCAAGGACATTCTCTTCGAGGACTTCCCCCAGCCGCTGGCCAGCGCTGAGCCCGTGGAGAGCGGGGTGAGCACGGCCATCTCTGTGGAAGAGCCGTACGGTCTGCCCCTGGAGCTGCCCTCTGACCTCTCTGTCCTGACCACTCGCAGCCCCACGGTCAACAACCAGAACCACACTGGCCTCATCTCAGAGGGCTCGGAGCGCACTATGCTGTCCCTGGCAGCCTCGGACGAGACTAGCGCAGAGAAAGGAGGCGGGGACAAAAAGCAGAGAGGAGGGGCGGGCGTATCTCCTAAGAGCCAGCAAGAAGGAAGTGGAAGTAGCCAAGAATCTCAGGTAAGAGAAGGTCACATGACCCCTGAGCAGTTTGAGCACATCACCAGTCCCTCCCTGGGCCAGGTGGTAGAAGCAGGTAACCAGGATCTGACCAGGAGTTCTGGAACCCCGGTCTTACCCAGCTCCCCCACCTTGCCTCTCCAGGGACAGAAGTACATCCCTGCTGCATCTTCAGTCAGCCCCGGACCCTCCCATGTGGCCAGCTCGGCCGTCCAGACCACCTCTCATTTAAAACCAGGCCCAGAAAAACTCATAGTGGTCAACCAGCTGGTCAACCAGCATCTGCAGCCCCTCTACGTCCTACAGACTCTCCCCAATGGTGTTACTCAGAAGATCCAGATCACCCCATCGGTCAGCGCAACAGGAGTGATGGATACCATGACTCTAACCACGGGGCTCACCACTGGGATAACCACCTCCCAGCCCATCTATCCTGCTGGGGGTAAAGTGTTGGGCACCATGCCCCATCACCCTCAGATCCATACTTTCACCGGCACCACCCAAACGGGCATCGGGGTGCCTTCCCACGAGCCCCAGATCCTGGTGACCGAGGCCGGAAGGAGGCATGACCTGGCCCCCAACGTGACCATCGTGTCCAGCGCCTCCTCCATCTCCACGTCCTCGGCCGTGCTCGCGCCTGGACATGGCAAGAAGCGACCCATCTCCCGCCTCCAGCCGCGGAAGACCAAGAAACTGGCCCGCTCCAGGAGCCAGCCCACCCTGGCCCCGTCTGAGGTGAGACCCAACATGACTCTGATCAACCTGTCCTCGCCACAGATGGCCCAGTCCGGACTCGTCGAGCTGGGCACCCTGTCCACGGCCACCGCCACTTCTCACCGCAAAGTCCCCAACATTATCAAGAGACCCAAATCGGGCGTCATGTACTTTGAGCCCATCCAGCAGAGGGTGCCTCTTCCCAGTGGGCAGCCTAGAATCCTGGGCCACACCTCCTCCACCCACCTGTTGCCCTGCACCGTCTCGGGGCTCAACCCCAACCAGTCAGCAGTGCTGAACATGGTGTCCATGGCTCAGCCCAGCGGGCCCGGAGGCCTCATCAAGTCAGGCTCTGTCTCTCTCAGCACCCCGGTGCTCAGCTCCGCTGAAATCACAGGACCCATTAGCAGCCTCCTCTTCAAAGCTAGCCCGCACAACCTGGGCCTTCCGGAGCAACAGATGCTGCTCCAGTCTGGAGCTCCTCTGATGTCCCAGCTGTGCAGCCCTGTCCAGACCTCCATTTCCAGCAGCATCTGCGTGCTTCCCTCCCATCAGACCATCAGCATGTCCGTCAGCCAGCAGGTGGATCCGGAGAGCGGCGCCTTCCAGCGGCAGCAGCACCCGCCAAACGCCAGCGGACAACCTATAGCTCTGGCCCCCGGTCCGGTCCCACAAGACTCCGACAAGGGACACCTGATCGGAGTGCTCTCCCAGAGTTCCAGCTCTCAAAGCTCACGCACCATGCCTATATCCAGGTCTTCCTCAGAGCAGAAACGGGAGCTCAAGTCTAGCGCTGCAGCAGCTGCATCCACAGGCTCGGGGAAAGGCAAGCAGAAAGCCAAGCGGGCGAGGCAGAGTCCAGACAAGGCCAGCGGGAAGAAACACAAGGGTTTGCAGGCAGAACCTCCTCAGGAGAAGCAGGGAGACCTGCCCACCTCCACTCCTGGGTAAGATTCTCAGACAACAGATAACTTGTGAAATAATCAACTAGGACTATACTGATTTCACTAAGTATGTGTTATCATACTTCATTTGCCACCTGCTACATATCCATAATTGAATTCCTTCTGCCACTGCAGGTCTAGAGAGGCAGGCTCTCCTGAGCCCATGGACGCAGGCAAGCCCAGAGAGAGGGGCCTCAGCAAAAGGTGAGTAATGCAAGCTTTTCACCACATTCCATTTCTACAGTCGTGGCCAAAGGTTTTGAGTATGACACAAGTATTGGTCTCCACAAAGTTTGCTGCCTCAGTGTTGAAGATTGCAATTTGCATATACTCCAGAATGTCATGAAGAGTGATCAGATGAATTGCAATTAATTGCTAAGTCCCTCTTTGCCATGAAAATGAACATAATCCCCAAAAAACATTTCCACTGCATTTCAGCCCTGCCACAAAAGCACCAGCTGCCATCATGTCAGTGATTGTCTCGTTAACACAGGTGAGAGTGTTGACGAGGACAAGGCTGGAGATCACTCTGTCATGCTGATTGAGTCAGAATAACAGAATGGAAGCTTTAAAAGGAGGGTGGTGCTTGAAATCATTGTTCTTCCTCTGTCAACCTTGGTTACCTGCAAGGAAACACGTGCCGTCATCATTGCTTTGCACAAAAAGGGCTTCACAGGCAAGGATATTGCTGCTGGTAAGATTGTACCTAAATCAACCATTTATCGGATCATCAAGAACTTCGAGTAAGAGGTTCAATTGTTGTGAAGAAGGCGTCAGGGCGCCCAAGAAAGTCCAGCAAGCACCAGGACCGTCTCCTAAAGTTGATTCAGCTGCGGGATCGGGGCACCACCAGTGCAGCGTTTGCTCAGGAATGGCAGCAGGCAGGTGTGAGTGCATCTGCACGCACAGTGAGGAGAAGACGTTTGGAGGATGGCCTGGCGTCAAGAAGGGCAGCAAAGAAGCCACTTCTCTCCAGGAAAAACATCAGGGACATACTGATATTCTGCAAAAGGTACAGGGGTTGGACTGCTGAGGACTGGGGTAGAGTCATTTTCTCTGATGAATCCCCTTTCCGATTGTTTGGGCCATCCGGAAAACACCTTGTCCAGAGAAGACCATCAGTCCTGTGTTATGCCAACAGTAAAGCATCCTCAGACCATTCATGTGTGGGGTTGCTTCTCAGCCAAGGGAGTGGGCTCACTCACAATTTTGCCTAAGAACACAGCCATGAATAAAGAATGGCACCAACACATCCTCCGAGAGCAACTTCTCCCAACCATCCAAGAACAGTTTGGTAACGACCAATGCCTTTTCCAGCATGATGGAGCACCTTGCCATAAGGCAAAAGTGATAACTAAGTGGCTCGGGGAACAAAACATTGACATTTTGGGTCCATGGCCAGGAAACTCCCCAGACCTTAATCCCATTGAGAACTTGTGGTCGATCCTCAAGAGGCGGGTGGACAAACAAAAACCCACAACTTCTGACAAACTCCAAGCATTGATTGTGCAATAATGGCCTGCCATCAGTCAGGATGTGGCCCAGAAGTTAATTGACAGCATGCTAGGGCGGATTGCAGAGGTCTTGAAAAAGAAAGGGCAGCACTGCAAATATAGACTCTTTGCATAAACTGAATGTCATTGTCAATGAAAGCCTTTGACACTTATGGAATACTTGTAATTATACTTCAGTGTACCATAGTAACTACTGACATAAAGATCTAAGAACACTGAAGCAGCAAACTTTGTGGAGACCAATACTTGTGTCATTCTCAAAGCTTTTGGCCACGACTGTATACTATTAATGTCAATGGGTAATGAGATTCCTGTTTAAATGTATTTTATTTGCAGTGTTTATTCTGCCAAGACTGCTGAACCTCCTGCTCTAGCCAGTAAAACCAGTGAGTTCCCTGAGGAGAAAAGCAAGACCACCCCTTGCTCTCTACTGGTGACCACCCTTGACCAGGAGGGTAGCCGCAACGACTCTTCTATGGACAGCAAGCCCAAGAAGGGACTCATCTTTGAGATCTGCAGCGATGACGGCTTCCAGATCCGCTGCGAGAGTATCGAAGGTATCCGCAGTCCTGACCTTATCCTCTTGTTCTGTTTCCATGTAGCATGGTTATGACACTAAATGGCAGAAAATAGCCCTAAAGTTATTGAAGTGATTGTGTAACAGTAAAGATCTCTTATTTCCAAATCCTCGTACAGATTAAGTAAACTAAATGTGTACTTTAATACTAAGGCAGAGATGAGACACTAATCTGACCTGTCTTGTCCCTCCGACCCACAGAGGCCTGGAAGTCCCTGACCGATAAAGTCCAGGAGGCCCGTTCCAAAGCCAGACTCAAAGAGCTCTCCTTTGATGGTAAAGTGCCTTTTATCACATTTTATTTTGTTTATGCAGGTTCAACTACTTTTGAGGAATCAAATGAAATGGTGACTCATCACTTTTTTTCTCTGTACTCCTTCCTTTGTGTTCTCTCCATCTTTCTTTCTTTCTCTCGATCTTATCTATTTTTTTCCCCTCTCTCTCAGGAGTGAACGGTCTGCGGATGCTGGGGGTCCTCCACGATGCTGTGGTGTTCCTGCTGGAGCAGCTGTATGGTTCTAGGCACTGTCGCAACTACCACTTCCGCTTCCACAAGCCCGTGGAGGCCGACAAGGCTCCCATCAACCCCCATGGCTCGGCCCGCGCTGAGCTCCACCACAGGTACAGACACTCCCAAAAGATGGATAGCTAAGTCACACAGCTCTCTTCCAATGCAAGGTATAGGGTTGGATTGGTATCCAGACAAATGTACATTTATTATTATAAGAAGAGAGGTCCCATTTCCTGCCTGGACCAGCCTCATGTGTATCATTTTTTCATCCCTTCCTTAACGTTATCACCGAGTTATGACTGGACAGGTGAAGACCATGTGGCGGAGACCTTGCGTTCACCTGATGAATCATGTCTAATTATTGATTACTTCAGGAAGGATGCACTTATAAAGTTTTTGAACTGGGCCCCTGTCTCTCTTAGCTTTCCTTTGATTGATTGTTGATGAAGTGCAGATCTATGCGTGCTCTGTGCATTCTACTTCCGCAACGACAATGTAGTGAGGCGTTTGTGCACTGGCTCTCTTAACTGATGTTTTGGAGCTGATAACTGTGTATTCCTGTTAGCAAATCTCAAGTAACTATTTGGGAGAGGTCCTTCCTAGGGTTGAGTCTGCATCATTGAGTTGTATTTGCCTGTGTCATCTGAACTGTGTGTGTCTGCTCTGTTTGCCTCACCACAGGAGGTCTGTGTTTGACATGTTCAACTTCCTGGCCTCCAAGCACCGCCAGCCTCCCGAGTACAACCCCCACGAGGAGGACGAGGAGGTGCAGCTCAAGTCTGCTCGGTGAGTCACTCTGCCCTGTTACACAATTCCTGTTTTTAGTTTATTTTTACTTCAGAAAATCAGGAGGAGTATCTCTTTTATTGTCCTTCTCATCATTACAGTGGACTTGTAGTCTTTCTTCATGGTTTTCTGATCACATCCCTGTATCCACCTGTAGGAGCTTCTTTGTTGTAGTAGACCATCCTTCCTTCTTAACACACTGCTTTTATTTATTTTTTCAGCCGGGCCACCAGTATGGACCTCCCCATGCCCATGAGGTTCCGACACCTGAAGAGAACGTCCAAGGAGGCGGTGGGGGTCTACAGGTTAGGAAAACGCTGGTTAAGTAATGTTTAAGTGATTAGAATCCAAATTCATTGGAATGGTGTTAACAAGAAAATTAACTACTACGTTAGCTTTGCTGTAGCTAAGTCCTTGTTCCGTAGAGTGGGGTTAAAAGGTGAAACCCTTTGGTGAACCAGTGGTCACTGAGCCCCTGTGTGTCCTCCCCTCACAGGTCAGCCATACATGGCCGAGGTCTGTTCTGCAAGAGGAGCATCGACGTGGGGGAGATGGTGATCGAGTACTCGGGCAACGTCATCCGCTCTGTCCTTACCGACAAACGGGAGAAGTATTACGACGGCAAGGTGAAGAGAGGCCAGGCCTCAATGGAACACAGTCCTCTGTGCTCATTCGCTTGGAGTCTGAACAGGGCGACTTTCAATAGGCATAGTTGTGGAACGTTGCAGATAGAAATGTCATGTATAGAACTTGCATGAGTCCTTATTCTACTTGTCAGAGGCATGTTTCTTCTACATAAAGGTATTTCTATCTGAATGTCCTATCATGTTGGACCCTGCTGAACATTTTCATGTGTCAACACCACCCTATTATCTGTCAGGATCTTTAGTAATTTGGTAATGGCTTTGTTGGCTGTAATCCTTAGCCAATAGCGTCTCACTCTTTTCATCCTGTCCCTCCCTCTACAGGGTGTTGGCTGTTACATGTTCCGCATCGACGACTATGAAGTGGTGGACGCCACCGTGCACGGCAACGCCGCCCGCTTCATCAACCACTCGTGCGAGCCCAATTGCTACTCGCGTGTCATCAACGTGGACGGGCAGAAGCACATCGTCATCTTCGCAACACGCAAGATCTACCGCGGCGAGGAGCTCACCTATGACTACAAGTTCCCCATCGAGGAGCCGGGCAATAAGCTTCCATGCAACTGCGGAACCAAGAAGTGCCGCAAGTTCCTCAATTAGCCCCCCACTCTGCTGTGTGATGGTAGTGGTGTTAGCTGTCCTTCTCCCACTCTGCCATAGCAGTCCCCTTGACTAGCGCGGCACCATCCATGCACTGCCAGGTCTTAGAGTGCAGAATGATGCTTCCAGTGTACTGCCCTTCGTTGTTGCTGTAAGGCTTGGGCAGAAAGAGGCAAGCTACAGACCGGGTTAGGTTCGATACGAGCAGGTCTCTGTTTTGGGAAGGGACATTTTTGAAAGAGAACAACTTATTATTGTTCCTCTTTGGTTGTTTTGTTTACTTTTGGATTGGATGGTTTCAGACTCTGAGAAGTCAAAGGAAATGGTAACCGTGTAAGATGAGCAATGTTTTATGTTTTCTGTCTCTGAATGATACAAAAAGATTTTTTAAAAATTGCCCTTTCATTCTGAATTTTAACATCACCTCACATTATTTTTCTAGAGATTATATCTCAATTCTGTGTGAGCATAGAATCCATTGATTATGTTCAAAAAAATATATATAGTAGCCACCTTGTAAGAGTTCAATTTTTTTAAACACCAAAGTGCAATTTGTGGAAGGGAATTTTCTCTGCATTTTAGAAAAAGAACGAGGACGTATTATAACTGATCAGAGGACGCTTTTTTCTTGGCCTCATATGTTTATACACATCTGCCTGTTGGAATGTGCATCCTGTGCAGCCTTCGGAGTAGCCGCGATACCATAAAGATTTGCTTGGGCTGCTTCGCTGTGTATTCAAAGACACTGTAAATAATTCTCATGCCTGTCCAGAGCAACAAGTCACAAGATGTGTTAGGAAGAGAAACACTAGAAGGAGCCGGAGTCAAAGCGATAGAAAGAAAGAAAGATGCCTGTAGATTTCTTTTCAAGTGTTATGTTGTTATATTATTGATAATTAATGATAATCGTGAGTCATTGTTAGAGATGTAGTAGAAGTCGGGCGGTGGTCATTGGATAAAGTCGTGACCGTGACTAGCAAGCTACGCTGAGATTCTGGTGGACTGACATCTGAGGGATGAACTTTTATTTAGTTTTTTGCTTTAGTTAATTTTGTTGGTTTTGTCTAGGAAAATGAAAAAGGCAGAGCCATCGATTTTGTATCGCAGGTATGCACACATTGTCTTTTTAAATTAGGTTAGAACAGAGTCTGGAATTACAGCAATGAGAACCAAATGTCATCCCCTGAATCTGATTTCCCCTTAATCCCATTTTAAGATTGAAATGATTCCTATTATGGCCTATTTCATGAATTACAGTTGCAAAGCAATTGTTTTTATTTGTATTGAACTGAGTCGTTTGAAGTATTGTCTCTTCTGTCCCTTTTTTAATGGCCAGAAAAATATCATGCTTGCTTTGAGAATGTAAATAATATGTATATTTTTCTATACAAACGACTAAAAGCACTCACTAGTGAATAGCACTTAATGTTATGAAATTGTATTTATATTTTTAAGAAATCGTATTTATTTTATTGCCATTTTTGAAGGAAATAGAGGTTTACAAACACTAATTCTTGGTCTCTACATTTTTATTGAGCTGCCTTTTTCAAAGCTGTTTTTTTGTTGGCGTTAATTTTGTTTGTAGCCTGAAGGTTTCTTTTTGGATTCCAAAGACTGAAGCTATCGCTCCCTGCTGAGCCCAGTCCACCAGTAGCTCTATTCGCCAATCTGTCAATCAAGGACATTTCCAATGACTGCCTGTTAGCAGCATGGCATTATTATATGCACTTGAGGGAGTCCATTAGATTGCTGATCTATTAGAATAGCTGTCTGGTAGCTCTTTTTTCCAGCCTTAATTCCACACTACACTGAGGCTCCAGCCAGGCCATTCAGACCTGGATGTCTCACTGTGTGTAATTCGTTCACTTTCAGCTCTTTTTCAATAGATTTCTCTACAAATTTCAATGTCTCCCTTTCGGGATCAAACACGCTCCAAAATCCCCTAATAAAACACAGTTAACACCTATAGCCACATCAGTGCTCCAAGATTCCCCATGGATTGTACCTCCATGGTTTTGTCAGAAGGTGGTGCCTTCATATTAATACTATCAATGTTTTTATCATGTTTCTACTCGACTCCCTCGTAAAGTACAGCATTTGTTTTATGGCATTTACTTGACAGACTACACACGGAAAGCTTTTAGAAGCTGATAAAGTTAGGAAAGGTTAGAAGAGGCTAACAGTTACCATTGACCACAATGCAACCTCTGTGTAGGAGTTAATCTGCTCGCTTGATCTCTCACTTTGCCTTTATTGTAACTGAGCACGCTTCGTTTAGAGAACTCTGATTCGTAAATTAACAATAGTAGTCCCAGTTTTGGTGGGACATTAGTGTACAAAAAGTGGTTAGGTTGACAGGCATGTATTTCCTTGCATACCTCGAACGAAGCTCACCAAATTGCTGCTTTGTGAAACTCTGGCTTTAGTTGTCCTATAGCGAGCCACTTCAGGGCAGTGACTTTTTCGTTATGTTTTTGGTTTGTAATCCGTTTTGCCTCGTACTCTGTTGACTTTATATCTTGTAAGGCCGTTGCAGAATCTCTCCAACCCTTACCCTTCCCAGGCTGTGAAGTGAAACAATAACCTTGCCAACACATTGCACTTCAACTGTGACAGAGGCACTGACTTAACATGGGAAATGGCATTCTACTCCTTGTAAACCCAATGTTTAAGAACCACAAGCACAGATACTGTTTGTAAACTCCTTTAGGAATTGTGGCCCCTAGCAAAGTGCACTTCTGCGCGACCTTCCCCCAAGTGTGTTAGGGACGTTCAGAGTGCAGGGACCACTCTGGAGGCCAACAGTGAACACTCCTCCTTGCAGCCTGGGTTTTGCCAGCTAATTCAGGGATACAGTTTTGGTTCAGCTCTCGCTGTCCTCCCATCCTGGCTCGCTTTAGGGTGAGGCACTAGAGTCATGCTGAATTCTGCTGCTAGGTCTTTAATGAATGTATATACAAAAACTGAATTGTGGTAATTTCTGTTTTTGATTTTGAAAAACCACAGAAAGGCCGGAAAGATGACCTCAGGACAGTTGTTAGTTTAATTTCAGAGGGGAAAGATTGAGGGACAGCGTTCTAACGTAACGTCAAAAGGTCACACTGAATAAACTAACAGATTTCAAAGGAAGTTTTGGTAATCCTTTTACTAATCCCAAAGGCTCTGACTCCTCTACAGATCCATAGCAGTCAAGTGTCAGATGTTTCAATACTTGGTGAACAACAACCCATTAGTCAAGTGTTTTAAATGGCAGATAGACTCTGTTGTTTCTTGGACTTCATAATACCATGCCACACCAGTGGCCCTTGTCCTTCACTTGTAATTATGCTATATATACATAAAAACATATACCGAAATAGTAACATGTGCTTCAGTATCTATACAGTATACGGAATGGACAGACAAACATAGTTACAGTAGCAAACAGCAGGTTTATAATGGTTAATAGCAATGTTCAATGTACTCTATAATTGTTTTGTGTTACAGTATCAGTTTAGAATAACTAACGTACATCATCTTTGTATATTGATATCCAGTACCAGTTTTCCTGTGCCTGTGTACGTTCCTTTGGCGGGAGCGGTGCAGTTTTTTTTGTTGTTTTTTTGTTGAAAATAAACAATATTTATGTAATGAGATGTGTAAAGTGGTTGTGAACTTCTTGAGGTCAGCCATTTTATTTTGTGTTTGATTGTTGTAGTGAATGTTTTTGTTTTTATTCTTTGTACATTTTTAATAGGGATTTTAGACTGCCTACTTGATGTGGTATAATTGAGTTGAGTTTGTGGAGACCAGGAAACTAATCTCACAAATGTTATTTTACCCTCTTCCATGTCTCCTTTACCCACCCCTCTCTTCAGAAGCTTTGGTTGTACTTATCATGTACTATTTTATAGAAAATTATGATGATGATGATGATATACGTTTTATTTATTTATTTTGTATATTGGAACGTCCATGAATTTTATTTACAGGTCAAGGTAGTTGCTGGAACCTGCTTGAAAGAAGTTTGAAAAAAAAAATACTTAACTGTATTTTAAATTTTATAATTGTTCCTTGTGGGGGACGTGGCATCAAGGGGAGTTGGTGGTAGGACTTGGAAATGGTTAAACGGCTCTCTTCTTAAGCCTTGAATATACACTTCCTCCTGAACTCTGAGAATAATGATAATATTTTTCCCTGTTAGTTGTACATCAGTGTTCTCTCATGTCACAGCAATGAAGGAAAGTTAAACCACAAACTACTTAAGGTTGAATGTATAATTAGGAAACAAAATTGTACATAACTGTAAAAAGAGAAGTTTCTAATCATGTTTATTTTCTATGCACTTTTTTTTATTTAAGTGATAGTTTAAATAATAAACATGTCTCGTTTACTCTTTCTTCAGGCTCTCTCCTTCTCTTTTACTTAAAATATAGTCCTCATATTGGTTTTTAACGTTGCATTGTTCCTACAACGGCCGAATATATGTAACATGCGTTTCCCAAATCGCCACGCAGAAAACGTTCGCAAAGTGCGTTGGTTGGTGCATGTGTCGATACTGAAGGGATCGAATGAAAGAGAGGAAACACCTTATGACTGCAGTTATTGAGGAGGCTTATTATAATGCTTACTCTATAATGATGCACTAAATTGCATTCATTTGGCACATCATTGCGAACGTTCGTAATATTGAGTTGCACCACCCCCTTTTGCCCTCACAAAAGCCTCCAATGCTTCCCACAGTTGTTACAAGTTGGCTGGATGTGCTTTGGGTGATGGACCATTCTTGATACACACGGGAAACTATTGTGTGAAAAACCGAGCCATGTGCCTGGCACCTACCCTGTTCATTTTGCCTTGCTCAAGGCTTAAAAGTCCTTCTTTAACCGGTCTCCCCTTCATCTACACCTGAAGTGGATTTACCAAGTGACATCAATAAGGGATCATAGCTTTCACCTTTCACCTTTAATGCATTCATCTAATCTTTCATTTTAAGCATATTTTTAACCTTCGCTTGTACAATTGCAAAGACATTGGCAACTTTATTTGTAGTCAACTTTGTTCCGAAGTTATCGGTGGTCACTGAGGAAGATTAACAGCTTGATTCTATGTGTTTAAAGTGACACGGTAGGGAAAAAAAACACAGCTGTTCTGAGGCAGTCGGTAAGTTTTCAATTGCATTGGTTTTGGGAAACCGCTCATACCTGTGCGAAGTTGCTGGATATTGGCAGGAACTGGAAGGTGCTATCGAAGACGTCAATCCAGAGCATCCCAAACATGCTCAATGGGTGACGTGAGTACGCAGGCCATTGAAGAACTGGGACGTTTTCAGCTTCCAGGAATTGTGTACAGATCCTTGCGACGTAGGGCCATGCATTATCAAGCTGAAATGTGATGGCGGCAGATGAATGGCACGACGATGGGCCTCAGGATCTCTTCACAGTATCTCTGTAAGCTGTCCGTAGCTTATGCCTGCCGATACCATAACCCCACCGCCACCATGGGGCATAACGTTGACATCCGCAAACTGCTCGGCCACACACGGTGTCTGCCATCTGCACAGTACAGTTGAAACCAGAATTAATCCGTAAAGAGCACACTTCTCCAGCCTGCTACTGACCATCGTGGTCTGTGGTTCTGTCGCTGGTTTGATGTACTGCCAAATTCTCTAAAACAACGTTGGAAGGTGGCTTATGGTAGAGAAATGGGATCTTTTATTTCAGCTCATGAAACATGGGACACTTTACATGTTGTGTTTATATTTTTGTTCAGTATACATTTATTCATAATAATATTTGGTGTAGAGGCATACAGTGCATTTGGAAAGTATTCAGACCCCTTCCCCTTTGCCACATTTTGTTACAGCCTTATTCTAAAATGGATTAAATAAATGTTTTTCCTCATCAATCTACACACAATACCCCATAATGACAAAGCGAAAACAGTTTTTTAGAAATGTTATCAAATGTATTAAAAATAAAAAACATACCTTATTTACATAAGTATTTAGACCCTTTTCTATGAGAAATTGAGCTCAGGTGCATCCTGTTTCCATTGATCATCCTTGAGATGTTTCTGCAACTTGATTGAAGTCCACCTGTGGTAAATTCAATGGATTGGATTTGGAAAGGCACACATCTGTCTATATAAGGTCCCACAGTTGACAGTGCATGTCAGAGCAAAATCCAAGCCATGAGGTTGAAGGAATTGTCTGTAGAGCTTCGAGACAGGATTGTGTTGAGGCACAGACCTGGGGAAGGGTACCAAAACATTTCTGCAGCATTGAAGGTCCACAAGAAAACAGTGGTCCATCATTCTTAAATAGAAGAAGTTTGGAACCACCAAGAAAGACTCTTCCTAGAGCTGGCCGCCTGGCCAAACGGAGCATTTAGGGAGAAGGGCCTTGGTCAGGGAGGTGACCAAGGACCCGATGGTCACTCTGACAGAACTCCAGGGTTCCTCTGTGGAGATGGGAGAACTTTCCAGAAACCCAACCATCTCTGCAGCACTCCATCAATCAGGCCTTTATGGTAGAATCACCAGACGGAAGCCACTCCTCAATAAAAGGCACATGACAGCCCGCTTGGAGTTTGCCTAAAGGACTCTCAGGCCATGAAATACAAGATTCTCTGGTCTGATGAAACCAAGATTTAACTATTTGGCCTGAATGCCAAGCGTCACGTCTGGAGGAAACTTGCCACCATCCCTACTGTGAAGCATGTTGGTGGCAGCATCATGGTGTGTGGATGTTTTTCAGCAGCAGGAACTGGGAGACTAGTCATGTTCGAGGGAAAGATGAGCGGAGTAAAGTACAGAGCGATCCATGATGAAAACCTGCTCCAGAGCGCACAGGACCTCTGACTGGGGCGATGGTTCACCTTCCAACATTGCAACAACCCTAAGCCAAGATAATGCAGGAGTGGCTTCCGGACAAGTCTCAATGTCCTTGAGTGGCCCAGTCAGAGCCCGGACTTGAACCCGATCAAACATCTCCGGAGAAAAATAGCTGTGCCGTGACACTCCCCATCCAACCTGACAGAGCTTGAGATCTGCAGAGAAGAATGGGAGAAACTCCCCAAATACAGGTGTGCCAAGCTTATAGCGTCATAAACAAGAAGGCTGTAATCGCTGCCAAAGGTGCTTCAACAAAGTACTGAGTAAAATGTCTTAATACTTATGTAAATGTGATATTTCCATTTTAGAATGTTTTATTATGATGTATTGTGTGTAGATGAAGGAAAAAAACTATTGAATCCATTTTAGAATAAGGCTGTAACGTAAAAAACAATTGGAAAAAGTCAAGGGGTCTGAATACTTTGCAAATGCACTGTATGTTAGGATGAAATGCTAGTTACCAGGCTATTAGGCCAGCACAGTACCATAGACAAGACAGGATCAGAACTCTGGGGCATCATAATGCCCAACAATCTCTTACTTTTGTTCACATTTTGTCATGTGGCTAAGAGAAAATGTTGCAGTTTTTATGCAAAATTCCTGCTATTCTACAGATTTTATCATGAGGCTGAGAGACTTTTGCGGTTTTAAAGCTAATTTCCTGCTATTCTACATGACAAAGGGCAGCAGGCATTCTAGCGGTTAAGAGCATTGGGCCAGTAACTGAAAGGTCACTGGTTCAAATACCAGAGCCAACTAGGTGAAAAATCTGTTGATGTACCATTGACCAAGGCACTTAACCCTAGATGCTCTAGATAAGAATGTCTGCTAAATTACAAAATTAGTGATAAAACCGGAGTTTGTCATGTTCATTTTAGACTGGACTAGACTAGACTGAATAGAATAGATCTTTGATATTGTTCATGGGGGAAAAAAATGCTTTCCCAGTACCTAACCCAGCTGACACCATACACCGAGTGAGTCGGCGCCAGAGCAGTGTTGGGGTTTTAGTGCTCCAAGAAATAACAACAGGTGGCACCTTAGATATATTCCTGTCAGCAGCCCTTTGACTGAGCACATCACATTTCACTAGATATTCTTCTCCCAGACCTGGGATTCCTGGGATCAGCTAACCATATCGCCCACACTAGCATGCTTCTACCTTCGAAGCTTCATTCACATACTCATTCCTCAGATTGAGCGAGAGAGCTGGAGGAAAGAAATGGAGGTAGAGACAGAGGAGAAGTGGAAGACCAAGATGAAGAAAGTGAGAGAATTGATTGAGGTTGGGGAAGAGAAGATGAATGAGAGACATAAAGAAAGAGGGGGATGAGGACAGACTTGTGGAAGGAGTGATGGATAAGATGTGATGAGAGAGAGAGAGCGGTGGAGAAAGTTAAACTGGAGAACGAGGTCCAGAGAGAAGGGGGAAATGAAGGAGAAGAAAGAGTAGGAGGTGAAGCGGAGAAAGGTGGAGTTGGAAGAGAAGTGGAAGACAGAGAAGAAGAGCGCCAGAGAGTGGATTATTAAGAGAATGGAGGGGAAGATGACAGAGAGATGAAATTGAGAGAAAGAGGGAGGGTTGAATGAGAAGATGAAGGAGACAGAAGAGAGAGAGGATGAAGGAGGAAATAGAAAAGAAGGAGAGGGAGTACATGGAGAAGGGGGTCAATAATGAAATGGAGCAGGTGAGAGATTATTGATGGAGAGAAGGAAGAATACAAGGAGGCATTGATAGAGTTGGGAAAGGAAAAAACAGGAGGATGTGAGACAGAACCTGGAGGATGTGAGACAGTGTGTGGAGAGGGCAAGAGATGCTCAAAGACAGAGCAGAGAGAGAGTGAGACTGCAATGAAGATTAGCGAGTTGCAGGATCAAAGGAATTAATTGGTCTGCAGACTTATCAAGAAAAATGAACAAACCGGATGGAAAATACAGGTACAGATACTTCACATAACCAGATTTCACAAGACTGGGAATACAGATATGCATCTGTTGGTCACAGATACGTAAAAAAAAAAAATGGGCCTCACATGGGCCTCAGGATTTTGTCACAGTATTTTTGTCAAATTCAAATTGACATCGATAAAATGCAATTGTGTTCGTTGTCTGCAGCTTGTGCCTGCCCATAATATAACCCCACAGCCACCATAGGGCACTCTGTTCACAACGTTGACACCAGCAAATTGCACACCCTTTTATTGTCCCCAGCACAAGGTGCACCTGTGTAATGACCATACTGTTTAATCAGCTTCTTGATATGCCACACCTGTCAGGTGGATGGATTATCTTGACAAAGGAGAAATGCTCGCTAACAGGGAAGTAAACACATTTGTGCACAAAATTTGAGCTAAATAAGCTTTTTGTGCGTATGGACAATTTCTGGGATCATTTATTTCAGCTCATGAAACATGGGACCAACACTTTACATGTTGCATTTATATTTTGGTTCAGTATACCTTCATGTATTCTACCCAGGTGGTCTTGTGAAATAATGACAGCATAAAAAAGTTACACTATTGACAAAGTGCACAATATATTCAGTGCAGAATTTACAACTCTGAAATGTTATAGTTCGTGGCACTCGCTTAGGGCCTCCAAAAGGCTGGGGTCGGACCTGGTTCAGTCTGTCGTGATTATTTTAATAATTACTTTTGCTGTAGAAATTAAAGGATCATCTTGGGCGGGGATCATCAGCTACTGTAGATTCAGCCTCGGGAAGATTTCTTATTGAGCAGATGGTCAGGGGGCCTGAAGATAATTACAAATAATTTGTAGACTGCAAATTGACCGTAAGAAGGCCAAACAGATATAATATTTGACTAAAACAGAATAATTTCATATGTATATGATCACATTCACATACTGTACATCTATCTCTCTATTATGTGATCATATACAAATGTAAGTAAGGTTTGAAATTATTCTGTTTTAGTCAAATATTATATCTGTTTGGCCTTCTTACGGTCAATTTGCAGTCTATTTGTATATGATTACATTCACATACTGTACATCTATCTCTCTATTATGTGTGGGAATACTTTGGAACAGATTCCCAAAATTAAAATCACGTAATCTGATTTTCTGGTGTTTTTACAGTCTTTTATGTTCAACAATAAAAAATAAAATAAAAAATGTTTTGCTAAAATAGTTTGGCCCATGGGCTGACAGTTGGGGAACCCTGATCTAGAGACTAAAAAAGTAGATACGTTAGAACTTAGGAAACTATTGCTGTATCTGAACGTGCCTCTGTAGCAGTTTGGCGTTTTAACAGTTCGTTATTGAGCAGGGGAAAAAATGTGCTGATTCTCTAATGATAATTGAAACCATATATAAATCTGCTCCACCTCAGTGCAGTTACGGCTACTGGCCTCAATGCAAGGCTTGTGAAATCCTCTGTAAAACAGTTTAATTGCCTCGAGTGAAAAAGAAAATTCTAGGTCTGGGATTTCAAAGAGCAGTGATCAAAGTGACTGATAGTTCAGTAAAATAGGTCACAATCTCTTTAAGAGTGGCTGCAAATGGTTAAGTGAGATGTGGGATGTTTTCCTCAACTATTTCACATTCCTCAATCAGCTCAAAACTTTCCAGCCAAAGTCTCTATTGTTTCAATTTCTGAAGAAAAAAACGTTTTGTTACTAAGATAACGTAACAAAGTATCTCCCTGTATCTTTACTCTCATGAAACTGATCAACTATCTCAGCGTTAAGGCTAATCATGAAGAATCCTCAGATTGTAAAGGCCTTACTGCTTTTCGAGGAGTTTGCAATATGACGTGTAGGCTGTAACAGCAGGTAACAGTCTTGCTCAAGTTTTCCAGGACTTTGCCTCAGTGTATCGTGGTTACATATCCCTGACCAGTGACCACAACCCTCTGATCTCTCCCACTGTTTATGTTTGGGAAAGAAATTCCTCCAGTGTCATATCTTAAAATCTGCCAACCTTTGTTATCCTCACTGCATCTACATTTTCCCACTGACTCGCTTTCCTGTTTTTTTCAACCTCTCCCTCTCTCTTGTTTTGATCCTGATATTTTTATTGAAGACTTATTTTCCTCTTTATTATTTGTGCTGGGGAGACTTCAAATATTTCCCTCCTACTCTAACTGTCTTTTCCTCTCTGTCTCCCTCCCTCTCTCCCACCCTACCTTTCTAATTTGCTTTCATTACCGTTTCCTTTCAAGACTGAGAGTTGTCCTTTTTTCCCCAGCCTCTTTGGGAAAGCTGAAAAGATAACTTTGACTGTTTTCATTTCAGCACAAGGCAAAGACTGCTGCGCCTGAGGACTTTTGGACGTTAACTGGTAAACTTTATTTTCAAATAATACCTGATTGAAAATAATGTCATATATTCACTGTCTACTGTGAGTAGGTGTGGTTCAACATTATCTACAATAAGGAAAAGGATCTGTTTTCCATTGAGAATCTTTTGCTGCCACGCAAACAGTCAGTAAAGGAATGGAAGAATGTACTGTATGTTTCACAGGCAACTTGTGTTTTGCGAAAGCATTGATGAATTCCTATGTAGTTGGAATATAAATGTTTTATTGAAGTAACAAATAATGTAGCCCATTTGTCACACTGACTATCCTATTCAAATAGTATACATTTTTCTAACCAGTGATAAAACAGCTGCTATCCTCATCAGAAACGTGCTATACTGTAATTCTTTGTGAAACTGCTAACATGCTAACATCCCCTGTATGTTAATGGATGATTAGTTGCTCAGAAAGTTGCAACAATACATACTTATGTATTACTGTACTTTGCATATGGTATTCCCACAAAAAAATTGAGTTTTTGGTCATTATAAGGAATAGGGATACTGAAGTCTACATCTTCTCAGATTCCAGTGTTTATCCTGTCTGTCTGTTCTTCCTCAGAATGCTGACACAGCTAGTTTCTCCACAGGCCAACCCTCTCTGCTCGCTACAGGTCATTAAATGCTGTCATAAAGAATACAGCAGCTGTGGCTGAAATATACCACTGACTCACGACGGCTGCACTGAGCTGAAAATGACCTGGAAGACAGGATTTCATATTTTCTGGCCTTAAAATAATATTTGCTTATAGTGAGCACACTGCAGGCTGGAAGTTCTTACTCAAAGATAGTTCTATCGGATGTCTAAAACTGACATTTGAATATGGGCAAATTCTGTGGTAGTAATTTTACATTTTTTATGTGAGCATTCTTATGTGTGATCAAGTTGCACAGTTCTCTGCCACATGGTCCACTCTTGCTATCAGCGAATTGAATTGATTGCTCTGGAGACATGCCCTGTTGTTCCCAGTGTCTGTTTTTTAAGGCCTTGTGAGGATTGTCCTTTGATCCAGTCCCATGGTAGCCAACAGTGTTAGTCTGTAGACATGCGGTCAGTCAGTCCCTCACAGCTGGCTCCTCTCTTTCCCAGCACTGCTAAAGGAGGGGGCAGAGACTTCAACACCCTCAGGTGTACACACACACACACACACACACACACACACACACACACACACACACACACACACACACACACACACACACACACACACACACACACACACACACACACACAGACAAAGATGACCCTGAACTCATGCCACAGGAAAGCAGGGATTAACACTGATCTTTTGTTTTGAACAGTGTAAATAATGATTGCTTCCATTCTGGCACTGCTGCTCTCGTTGACGTTTAATGTGAAACAGCTGTTTTAAAAACTGGGAAAAGAAGTCTACTGAAGTGTAGGCTACTGATGCCAACAGACACACAAGCAGATATTTAACATTTTTACATTTTAATAGTTTAGCAGACCCATATCGACTAACAGTTTTTCCATACTGGTCCCCCATGGGATTCAAATCCACGGCCCTGGCATTTTGTTACGTTAGACTTTTTCTAAAATTAATTGTTTCCTCATCAATCTACACACAATCCACCTAATGGCAAAGAGAAAACATATTTATACCTTATTTACATATGTATTTAGACCCTTTGCTATAAGACTCGAAATTGAGCTCAGGTGCATCCTGTTTCCATTGATCATCCTTGAGATGTTTCTACAACTTGATTGGAGTCCACCTGTGGTAAATTCAATCGATTGGACATGATTTAGAAAGGCACACACCTGTCTATATATATTGAAGGTCCCTAAGAACACAGTGGCCTCCATCATTCTTAAATGGAAGAAGTTTGGACCCACCAAGACTCTTCTTAGAGCTGGCCGCCCGGTCAAACTGAGCAATCGGGGAGAAGGGCCTTGGTCAGGGAGGTGACCAAGAACCTGATGGTCACTCTGCACTCTTAGAAAAAAAGCGTTATTCGGCTGTCCCCATAGGAGAATCCTTTGACAAACCCTATTTTGGGTTCCATGTAGAACCCTCTGTGTAAAGGGTTCTACATGGAACTCAAAAAGGTTCTGCCTGGAACCAAAAAAGGTTCTTCAAAGGGTTCTATGGGGGCAGCCGAAGAACCCTTTTAGATTATAGATAGCATCTTTACTTCTAAGAGTGTGACAGAGCTCCAGAGTTCCTCTGTGGAGATGGGAGAACCTTCCAGAAGGACAATCATCTCTGCAGCACTCCACCAATCAGGCCTTTATGGTAGAGTGGCCAGACGGAAGCCACTCCTCAGTAAAAGGCACGACAGCCCGCTTGGAGTTTGCCAAAAGGCACCTAAAGGACTCTGGAGTAAACCTGGCACCATCCCTACGGTGAAGCATGGTGGTGGCAGCATCATGCTTTGGGGATGTTTTTCAGCGGCAGGGACTGGGAGACTAGTCATGATCAAGGGAAAGATGAACAGAGCATAGTACAGAGAGATCATTGATGAAAACCTGCTCCAGAATGCTCAGGACCTCAGACTGGGGCGAAGGAGTGGCTTCGGGACAAGTCTCTGAATGTCCTTGAGTGGCCCAGCCAGAGCTCGGACTTGAATCCGATCAAACATCTCTGCAGAGACCTGAAAATAGCTGTGCAGCGACGCTCCCCATCCAACCTGACAAAGCGTGAGAGGATCTGCAGAGAAGAATGGGAGAAACTCCCCAAATACAGATGTGCCAAGATTGTAGTGTCATACCCAAGAAAAGTCGAGGCTCTAATCGCTGCCAAAGGTGCTTCAACAAAGTACTGTGTAAAGGGTCTGAATACTTATGTTATTGTGATATTTCAGTTTTAATTTGTAATAATGTTGCACAAATTTAAAAAAAACTGTTTTTGCTTTGTCATTATGTGGTATTGTGTGTAGATTGATGGATATTTTAATTTTTTTTAATCCATTTTAGAATAAGGCTGTAACGTAACAAAATGTGGAAAAAGTCAAGGGGTCTGAATACTTTTCACAGGCACTGTAGGTACGGTGTATGCTCTCATTAAATGTAATCGGGGCCTATACTGTCAAAGCTTTGTGTCCATTTCATGAGGCGTCTTATGTTATTTTTAGATGGTTATCAATTTCCGTCGCTCCCTCTCTCCAGTTGTATGTTTTCCCCTGGTCATCTGAATCTACACGTAACCAATGGGAAAGGGGTTGGACGTCTGTATTCACACTACACAAGTCATTAATATGTCAATAAGAAAAGCTGATTCAATCTCTACTATATGACAGCTGTTATAATACGTTACAGGTTATTTGTCTGCTCTCATTTCATGTCATAATGCTTTGAAGGATATTTCCTTTGATTTCAGCATATAGCATTTATGGGTTTGTGTTATTGGATTTCCTTGTGATTATATAACCCTTACACTGTTGTGTTTCTCATAACATCTGCAGAACAAATCAATGAACTCCATAGTGTTTCATCTGTGAGTTTATAAATAGCTATGAGGATCCCCTGGAGAAGTCAGTTTTAGAGAATAGAATATCAAGTAGAAAATGTATTTCCATTCCTTCATGTTGACAGAGAATGTTTCCCTCCTCTACATGATAGCATTGAAATGACATCACTCCAGCTGTGGCCCCTCCTCCTCCTCGTTCTACTGGTAAACTTCTCCAACCAATTAGACGACAACAAGATCCCGCCCAGCCTGTGTACGGGACACCCAGGTATCCCAGGTACCCCTGGGTTGCACGGCAGTGCTGGCCAACCAGGAAGAGATGGGAGGGACGGGCGTGATTCTGTCGCTGGGGAGAAGGGAGAGAAGGGCGGCAGGGGAGAGACAGGTACAGTGCACCATACTTTCAACAACATACTGTGGACTATAATGATCCATGAGTCTTCCCCTGGTTCAATTGGTTTGCTGTTGGTTCAAGTGTTATTGAATGAACAGTAGTAACAGCAGTGTGTCTTGCCCTTTTCTCCCTAAAGGTGAGTCAGGCTTTAGGGGCCTCACTGGAGATCAGGGGAACCCTGGAGATAAAGGAGACAGGGGGCAGTCGGGGGAGTGCGCCATCGCTCCCAAATCAGCCTTCAGCGCCAAGTTGTCTGAGGGCCGCACCATGCCCGTGGCGGCTGAAGACGCTGTGCGCTTTGACAAGGTAACGCTAAACGAGCAGGGCGACTACGACACAGAAACAGGACGCTTCACCTGCAAAGTGCCCGGGGTCTACTACTTTGCGGTCCACGCCACCGTCTACCGGGCCAGCCTGCAGTTTGACCTGATGAAGAACAGTCACGTGATGGCGTCCTACTTCCAGTTCTACGGGAACTGGCCCAAGCCAGCGTCTTTGTCCGGGGGCTCGATGCTGCACCTCATCCCGGGAGACCAGGTGTGGGTGCAAATGGCGTTGGGAGAGTACAGTGGTTTCTACTCCAGCTCTAAGACTGACAGCACCTTCACTGGCTTCCTGGTGTACTCTGACTGGAAAAACTCTGCCGTCTTCGCCAAAGGCGAAGTGGTATAGACATTGGGGGGACCAAGTCTAGTGTGGGGGCTGGGGGTCTCCCCCAGGAAATATTAGAAAATGCTAAACTAATTTACTGTCATTTTACATGATTCGTGGCCTCTAGAAGGTTATTAGAAAACTCTGGTCTTTACATAAACACATTAAGCAATGTTACTGAAACAGCAATAGGCTATGGCACATACCATACTGATGAGTTGTGATGATGAATCAGGTGAACTGTAGTGCTTTCAGCTGGGCTTCAGGTTAGATGGTGAATCGTTTTAACAGACGTACTGACGGTGGCCCAACACAGTTTTGGGCCTACATGTATCGTGTTTTTTGCCTTTACAAACAAGGACGGCATATGGGGTTTAAATGAGACATGTTGGCTCCTGCAGTTGGCAGGAATTGTTAACATAAGGTTATATGTCCAGTTTTGTGGTGGAGGAGTAAAGAAGATTCAATAAGGCATCATACAGGTATGTGAGCTATTTAGGGCTTCCAACTGTGACCACTGACTGATGTCATGATTCTTAACAATTCATGTTTTACACAAAATACTGGCTAAGTATTCAAACTGAAGCCCTAAAATACATTTCACAGTCTTTTAACTGCTACCTTCAGTTGTGTCACCAATAAAAATGTTAACTTTCATGACTGGCTTTAATACCTAATACTGTGGTCAGGTAAGTACATTTATGGCAACAACAAAACAAGAACCAACAAGAGAGATTACATCAGATACTATGTGCTCAACAAGGACAATATGCCTGGTTCCACGTTAGATATAGCTAGACAAGCTGTAATGGGGCTGTATTATTTAAGATCGTTTTTTTGAACTATCCAAGCAGACCCCAAAAAGTGAAAAAAGTATCAGCGTGGATATATTTTCCACTGGGGCCCCTGTTTACTTCAGTCTAATGACATCAGCAAACATGGGCTCCTTTCTTAAAGCAGAACTCACAGTAGGCGGAAAACTAGTGCCACAGCCACCCCACCAGCACTGTTATTGTTTTTCGAGGTGAGGAGATGTTGCGCAGAATGATGAAAAAAATTGCATTACATATTGCAATATGCTCTTCTATCATGCGTGCAATGATGTCCGATAGGGAAAAACAGTGTGCTTTGATTTCAGTAACTTCTTTGTTGTTGTAATATTGCAAATGGAGGTGGCTGTTTCACCATTGGGGATCTAAACTTCAAAGTACATTGACAGACTCTTAGCTACAGACAGACACTGTTCACCTTGCACTGCCAAAACCAGTGGAATGCTTCTCTGACTGTTAAATATTCTCACTCTAAGACAAGGAACTCACATTCTCCCCTTTGCCTCAAACTCTTGGGCAAAGTTATGTACCCAAAATACACTTTCATGTTTTTTGCCCTGAAGAGATGAGGGGATGGAGAGTTAATCAATCTTCCCCTCACTATTCACGTCACTCTTTTCCATTAGTTCAGGCCCTCTAATTCTCTCCCTCTCTCTCTCTCTGACTGCAAGACTGCCAAACAGTGATGAAGGAGACAGTGAGGTCATTCATTGACATAGCAAGCATGGGTGAGTGTCTAGAGGAGCGAAGTCAGAGAAAATGATGAGCAAAGAAACTTGTGTTTTAAAAAAACTTTATGAAGCTGAATTTATTGCCTAACTGGGGTTAATGATAGAGAGTGGTAAGAGTAACTTGCACCTACGGTGAGAAGGAGAGCCATTTTGTCCACAAGATGGCAGAGTTGTATCACCACAGCACACCAGTGCCTAATTCATTGGTCACTGGAGGGAACATCTGTTACCAAGTGCCTCAAATATAATAATTCACAAGTAATTTGTGAGCCAATTTATCTTCGTAGAATATGTAGGATAACAGCTGCATAAACAGTCTTTAGGGGTTAAAGTGCCCTGCTGTTTATAACAACAGTAGCTAAATGTTTAAACTCTCCTCTCATCGCCTTATTCAAGAACAAATGTTTATCCAATGTATCCTCTCCTTGATTCTTGTTCTACTTTTAATCCATCACAAAGTGAAGGGTGCTAGTGGAGTTTGGAGGAGTCTATGGCCCTACTGTGTAGGCGTGGGCATTGAGATAGCTTTTTCAATCGTTCCCATTGGCTCAGGAACTATGGAATATGTGTACTGCATAACGGTAAGATAAACTGAAGCAGAGATAGGCCTACACTCACACTTCCTTTTAGAACTAGGCCCTGGGCCAAGTGTGAACGCCTGTCTCCAGTGTGAGTAAGATGACCTCTTAGGACAGGTCATGTCTATTGGTGCTGCACTCAGAAATGGGAATGAGTAGGGAACTATTCTACGAGATTGAATGATTTCTATTTTCTCTCCGATATGTTTAGACCATGCAAAGGAAAACATATACAATTGTGTGCACACTCCTTAACGTTCTCTATCACTTAGTCTGTCACTGAACCCTGGATATTGTATGTCATTGCCAAATTGCACCATCCCATTGGGCGGTAGGTTAGCCTAGCGGTTAGAGCGTTGAGCCAGTAACAGAAAGGTCGCTGGTTCAAATATCCAAGCCGTCAAGGTGAAAAACCTGTCAATGTGTCTTAACCCTAATTTGCTCCAGGGGCACCGTACTACTATGGCTGACCCTGTAGGTAGGCCGTCATTGTAAATAAGAATTTGTTCTTAACTGACTTGCCTAGTTAAATAAAGGTTATATAAAAAATACAAATGTATGCTAACTACGATTTGTTTGCCATTCTGACTGACAAATCCTGTTCTCAGATATGACTTTACTCTTTGCTGACAGTATCTATGCATACCCCTCTTTCAAGGAACAGTAGAATTAGTTTGCTTCCTTTGGTGACGTGATGGTGCCTTCTAGGGATTGTCACTGGAGTCAAATACCTACCCTCACCAAAGACTTGGCCAATGTCAGCAACACTGAACACCGGTCCGATGTGGTCTTACAATCATCAAAACATCTTATTCCACACATACATCAGAATCTCTCTCGTAATGTGCTTATCTTTTGATAATTATTTTTTACAGTATAGCACTTCTACTGGTATGTACTATTAAAGGAATAGTAGAACTCATGTCTGAGATGTAAAATCAGCGTAAAACACGCTCTTCCTCCAGTCCTGGTCATTGAAGAGGAAGACGTCTAGAATTATAGCAGGCAGGCTTGTTTCCATGGGCACCGGGCAGTCCAGACGGGCTGTCAGGTAGGACGTCCACTTTCTCTGTAGGGTCCACTGGCCGCCCATGTCCCCATAAACACCAACCAACCACAGAGAGGTGTCAGTGGAGCCAACACATTTACATTCCATTCGGTATAAAATGGCATATCAGATTACTTT
Organism: Thymallus thymallus; assembly: GCA_023634145.1. Taxonomy (NCBI): domain Eukaryota; kingdom Metazoa; phylum Chordata; class Actinopteri; order Salmoniformes; family Salmonidae; genus Thymallus; species Thymallus thymallus. Next base: position 18,272,424 of record CM042379.1, on the reverse strand, counting down.
AGAGCATGGTATACAAGTGTACCTTGCAGAGCCGTGCCAATCAAGAAATCATAAGCTGGTTTGGAAGACCTATTCGCTAAAGAACAAAAACTTAATCATCATCCCCATTAAGGTTGTTAATGCTCTCGGGGACAGGAGGGTTCTGAAATAAGACTCAATGAGATTGAAAACACAGAAATAATGCTACTTGGGTTTCATTATTTAAGGAATAATGAATAAAGAAAACGGTCAATTAATAACTGCAATATTTCTCTGTTGAATGTCCATCTTCAGGTGTCTGTTTAGCTATACAATAAGGGCAGGTTTCAATCCGATCGCACATTGTCGACAATGTGCCTTTTAAAGGTAATATTCCCTTGCTTGTGGAGATCCCATTCACGGTAAATGCTGCATATGTCGACTCAATAGAAAATCAGCTCAATATACCAAGGACGATGAATCTCGCCCTAAGACATGTTTGGACACACATGAAGACAGCTTGGCTGTCAAAACGTTGTTTTTAAACATTTTCTCTGAGCCCCTAGAGTGTGCAGCTCACCTTTTCTTTTTCATGTTTGGACACATTGTCATAGTATTCTGTAGTTGATAGTGAATTAACAGAGACGGTAGAGCTTACTCTTAAGCCAGGACTGTCTGTATTCAGTCCTGACAGCCGGGGAGGATGGAGTCAAAGGTAACTTACCCTCATCCCTCTTCCTTCCTCCCTTCTAGGGTCAACTTTCCGTTTAAGTAGGCATGTTGAAGAACACAATGCATGTTCGGTTGCGATGTGGAGGTGTACATTATTGCGGTTATCTTTAACCACTTTGAAAGGTAGTGGAACCCCTCAAAAAAAGACAGAAGGAAGGTGTGTGATGTGTGTGTACAGTTAGTTTAGTATTAATATCCAGAGTATGACAACTGCTTGCAGTCATATGATATTGTCAAACAAGAATAGAGATGTTCTGTCTTGACCAGGTTATATTTACCATATAGTCATGTGAGATTGTAGGTGTGGGTCCCACAAACAAACATCCAAATTGTCCAGAGTCTTAAGGGTCTTGAGGTGATGGCGGTGGATGAATGGCACGACAATAGGCCTCAGGATCTCACGGTATCTCTGTGCATTCAAATTGCCATCAATAAAATGCAGTTGTATTCATTGTCCGTAGCTTATGCCTGCCAATACTATAACCCCACCATGGGGCACTATGTTCACAACTTTGACATCAGCAAACCGCTCGCCCACAAGACACCATACACGCTGTCTACAATCTGCCCGGTCCAGTTAAAACTGGGATTAATCCGTAAAGAGCACACTTGTACAGCGTGCCAGTGGCCATCGACGGTGAGCTTTTGCCAACTGAAGTCGGTTATGATGCCAAACTGCAGTCAGGTCAAGACCCTGGAGAGGACGACAAGCATGCAGATGAGCTTCTGAAAGTTTGTGCAGAACTTCTTCCGTTGTGCAAGCCCACAGTTTCATCAGCTGTCCGGATGGCTAGTCTCAAGACGATCCCTCAGGTGAAGAAGCCGGATGTGGAGGTTATGGGCTGGTGTGGTTACACATGGTCTGCGGTTGAGGCCGGTTGGAAGTACTGCTAAATTCTCTAAACTGATGTTGGAGGTGGCTTATGGTAGAGAACATTCAATTCTCCGGCAACAGCTCTGATGGACATTCCTGCAGTCAGCATGCCAATTGCACAATCCCTAAAAACTTGATAGTGGCATTGTGATATCTGTGGCATTGTGTTGGGTGAAAAACTGCACATTTTACATTGTCCATATACTTTTGTATGTATAGTGTATTTAGAAGGGACTTATAAACCACAAAACTCTAGTTAATAACTAGTCCCTGGAGGAAGTGGATCACGATGTCCAGTAGAGCCCCCTTTCCTGACCCCCTCCTACACCCATTACCCCCTGCTGCTGTTCTTCACTGGTTATCTCTCCTCACAGATGGGGAGGTTACTTTCTCACAATTAGAGATACTATCATCAGGGTTAGCATAATATCTACATTTACAGTGCATTCGGAAAGTATTCAGACCTTCACTTTTTCCACATTGTTACATTACAGCCTTATTCTAAAATTGATCAAATTGTTTATTTTTTCATAAATCCTCACACAATACCCCATATTTACAAAGCAAAAACAGGGTTTTAGAAATGTTTGTAAATGTATTACAAAAAAATGGCAATACCACATTTACGTAAGTATTCAGCCCTTTTACTCAGTACTTTGTTGAAGCACCTTTGGCAGTGATCACAGCCTCGAGTCTTCTTGGGTACGACGGTACAAGCTTGGCACATCTGTATTTGTGGAGTTTCTCCCATTCTTCTCTGTAGATCCTCTCAAGCTCTGTCAGGGTGGATGGGGAGCGTCACTGCACTGCTATTTTCAGGTCTCTCCAGAGATGTTCGATCGGGTTCAAGTCCGGACTCAGGCTGGGCCACATTCAGAGACTTGTCCTGAAGCCACTCCTGCGTTGTCTTGCCTGTGTGCTTAGGGTTATTGTCCTGTTAGAAAGTGAACCTTTGCCACAGCATGAGGTCCTGAACATTCTGGAGCAGGTTTTCATCAAGGATCAATCTTGACTAGTCTTGCAGTCCCTGCTGCTGAAAAACATCCCCACAGCATATTGCTGCCACCACGCTTCACTGTGGGGATGGTGCCAAGTTTCCTCCAGACGTGACGCTTGGCATTCAGGCCAAATAGTTAAATCTTGGTTTCAGACCAGAGAATCTTGTTTCTCATGGTTTGAGAATCCTTTAGGTGCCTTTTGGCAAACTCCAAGCGGGCAGTCATCTGCCTTTTACTGAGGAGCTTCGGTCCGGCGACTCTACCATAAAGGCCTGATTGATGGAGTGGTGCAGAGATGGTTGGGTTTCTTGCACTGTCAACTGTGGGACCTTATATAGAAAGGTGTGTGCCTTTCCAAATCATGTTAAATCAATTTAATTTACCACAGGTGGACTCCAATCAAGTTGTACAAACATCTCAAGGAGGATCAATGGAAACAGGATGCACCTGAGCTCAATTTCAAGCCTCATAGCAAAGGGTCTGAATACTTATGTCATTGTCATTGTGAGGTACTGTGTGTAGATGGATTAAATAAATACAACATTTCTAAAATACATTTTAGAATAAGGCAAAAACGTCTGAATACTTTCCGAATGCACTGTAAATGTAGCCATTATGCTAACCCTGGTGATAGTATCTCTGAATGTGAGAAAGTATGTGAGAAAGAATGTGAGAAAGTTCCCCTTCACTAGACTTCCCCATCTGTGAGTTCAAAATGTATGTTGGAAACATTGCTCTATCATTCCGGAATTTGACAACACATTACACATTATCTCTGGTGCATGTAATGTGAAACACTTATTTGGGGATTCATTGGTCAAGAGGACCGGAATCAATTATACATTCAACATTGGTTTATCAACAAGGAAATAATAGCCTTGATTATCTCAAAAGATGCTGATGCATCTAGTGCTGACATGATCTAGTATGATGAGCAAAGCCTCCTATGAAACAGAACTGGCTGTGGTCCTGTTCTCTTTCTGGTGGATTGTATAAGGGCCTAGGTTTGCTCACACAAGCTGGTAAACTCAATCTATAACAAAAAAACAGTATATTGACTGCTCTGAACAGGGATGCAAAGTAAATAGTGAAAATACATCAAATAAAATACTTTCACAACAGAAAAACAGTACAAAAAGTTTGTTAATTTATTGTTTCACAGACATTTGTCATTCTCATTAGTGAGTATGGCCACATTCATAAACCTTTATAAAACAAAATACATTTGTACATTTAAGTAATTTAGCAGATGCTCTTATCCAGAGAGACTTACAGGAGCAATTAGGGTTAAGTGCCTTGCTCAAGGGCACAGACCGATTTTTCAGCTAGTCGGCTTGGGGATTTGAACCAGCGACCTTTCAGTTACTGGCCCAACACTCTTAACTGCTAGAATACCTGGCTTATTGGGGCAGCAGGTAGCCTAGTGCTTAGAGTGTTGGGCCTGTAACTGAAATTGTTGCCAGATCGAATCCCCGAGCTGACAAGGTAAAAATCTGTCGTTCTGCCCCTGAACAAGGCAGTTAACCCACTGTTCCTAGGCCAATAAAAATTGTAATGTCCATCAGTTTCTAGACAAAATAAGCCGTGTGAATGACAACGTGTGTGGTCTGTGATAAGAGTCCACTGTATCTGTAGACAGGAACCTGACATGAAAAGAGGTAAACTCAGAATATAACCTAGGATTTACTCTGGACATCTTACATATATGCCCAATCTTTTTTCATACAATTGTATCAATAATGTCACGTCATAGACAATTCATGGGCCCAACCTTTTTTTCCTCCAGATTTTTATCAATGTCACATCATCAAAAAAATAATAATTGAAAATGTATGCAGGCTCTGTATACGAGCGTCTGCTGAATGACGTAAAATGTAAAAAAAAAAAATTGACAAATGTTGGTTTCATAATTATTATTATACATTTTTTACATGGTGGTATAAAGAAAATGCTAGGTGTTTTGAAAATTGTGGTTTGGCACTAGATAAAAGGGATAAAGGGCAAATGATTGAATGAGTGATTACAGCATCTGTTGAAATACCAGACACATGATAAGACTTCTGATTGGATCAAAGACAGTGGAAAATTATTATAGGCTACACAATATCAATGAGACTAAGACAATCATAGGACATCAGTGACACTGTGGTTCACGCTCTAGCTCCTCTGTCACAATATTGAAGTCACTCCATGTTTGACCCAAAAATATCTTACGGCCAGAGCCTATCCAACATGTATTTTTGAAACCTTGGCCCCAAAAAAGGAATATCAAATATAACTCACCAGCCTTTTGCTTTTATTGTCACTTAACAGGCCTTGAATTACACTTGCAATCTAATTCAATAACTATTGCAATTTGTGCTGTAAACCTTCAGCATGGAATTTCAGAGCTTTGATCAATACTTATTTTGAGCAGAGACAAAACAGAATCATGGTAGTGGATGTCACTTTGAACACATCAATGTTTGATCACAAAATAAAAACATTAGAATAACTATAAAGGAGAATAACCTTGTGTGTGGAGCATAAATTAGGTCATTTTCATATGTCAGTATAGTGGAAAGAACTGGCTACAGTGATCCAAATGATGGAATAATCATTTGAACAAAACAAAAGTTTCTAATATGACAAAACAGATCTGGTAAATCATTTCTCTGATACTGATATTTTGCAACAACAATAGTTTATGGAATTAACCCCCTTTCCCACAATACAAAACAAATGGATGTGAACAGCTTAGAACAATATTGTCTATTGACAAATTGTATTTGAGAGGTTGTCACCATTTAAACCTATGCATAGGCTACGAAATGTGTTTTTACGAAAACATTTGGTACGGTATTGACTCCTGTGTTTTAAACTTCCATTGGAATGCTTTCATACTGAAGATATGCTAAATAAAGGAAATTAACTGCTACACAGAAAACCTTCCTTATTAGGTTCACACATCACATAGAGTTTGGTATGACATGAAGTGCTTAGCACATGAAGTGTTCAGTAATATGAACAAACAAGTATAAAAATATAGGCAAGCACTGTCAAGGTTGTCTGAACAAAACACAGGCATCATTTAAGACATCAGCCACGAGCGGCAAGCAATGTAAGCACAGTGCACTGGACTTGGATAGCAGTGTGTCTGGGCTGCAATGTACTGCAGGTGTAGACATAGCCTAGCCTATAGTATCTGCGCATCCTAAACCTGAGATTTAACATGTTAACAATGCAGCTCTCTGGGAAACACTCCCCTCCCTCATTAGGCCCCTCAGAGATACACATCCATGGTATTAAGGATCATATGGCGGCAGAGCGGACAGTTCTGCTGGTAGATGGGCTGGCGCAGCAGTATGTTGGTACAGTCCCGACACAGACACAGGTGGCGGCAAGGCAGCAGCACCACTGTCTTGGTGCTGTCCTGGCAGATGATGCACTTCTTCCTCTCCTCCTGCTCCTGGAGCAGAGTCAGTAGACTGTCGGTCGGGGGACCCTTGGTGCTGGTGCCCCCCTCCACTGAGGAGGGTTTCTGTTTCTGTAAAGGTCTGTATGTGCTGCTGGAGCTGGGGAACGCTAGGTCCCACAGGTCGTCCATTAGCTGGCGAGGCCGAGCAGCACGTTCAGCGTGTGGTGCTGCATCTCCTGCCCTACCATCCGGAAGAGCCCTCTGCTCTCTGTCACTGGGTTCAGGTTGCCTGGCGTGGCCATCACCCCTAACTCTGATGTTCCTGTAGACTGGTGTTATCATTTGGTGTAGACGGCTGGCCTGCCGCTGAAACCTCTGCCACACGCCACTACCCAGCATGTAGAGGCAATGAAGTGCCCTCTGTAGGACCTGCAGGGTGGGGACAGAGTAAAAGTAAGCGACGGCACGGCGGGCTCCAAGACGGGTCAGGTCAGGGTTCATGTAGATTGTGGCGGTGACAACAATGGCAGCCGTGAGAATGAGGCCGTAGATGTTCAGGAGGAAGATGCTGACAAAAATGTGTCCGAGCAAGCCTAGGAACTCCAGGGCAAGTCTGACGGGAGTCCAGAGAACAACTGAGGTGCCGACCAGGCTGCTGTATAGGAAGGTGAAGAGTGTGAGGGTGAGCTCCACAGCCTTCTGCAGGGGGCAGGAGACCGCCTCCCACATGCTGACTACAACAGAGTAGACATTCTGTGTCCCGATGAGCAGCAGGTTGACCACCGTGTTGACCAGGTAGAGCACCAGGCTGACCGCAATGCCACAGCCCTCCCACACCTGCTGCAGCAAGCAGTGGCCACACAGCAGCCCACGGTGGAACAGATCCCTGACACGCAGGAGAACATGTGAGGACAAGTAGCCCACCATTTTGAAACTCTCCAGAACACCTCCCAAGAGGTGCAGCCAGCGCCCTAACATGTTGACTGTGCCCTGGGCCAGAAGTGATACACTGTCCATCATGGCGACCATGCAGAACACAGTGAAGTTCCAGCACTTCACCATTGAGTTGGTCAGTAGCATGGGTAGGTTATTCAGAAAGGTGATACATGCCACCAGGAGCTGTATCACTGAATTGACTATTAAAAAATTTAGGTCCAGGAGGAAGGATATGAAATCGAAACATTTTCCAATGGTGCAAAAGACAAGGTTCACCAGACCCATGATACAGTTCTTACTCGAGTTGGTTCACTGTCTTGATCAATTCACTTGAATTGTCCGTCTGGCCAGCAAGGGTTACATAGCTATCTAGATAACGTTATCTGCCGCGGATGAGTACACTTCTCGTTCGGTTCAATTAGCCAGCTAGCTAAACTAGGTAGCATAACTACCAGCCACACACGTTGGTCGGGCACATTCCACTTGCAATTTGAAATAAACAGCTGTGCCGCCGCGTTTGTTTTGGCTAAAGGGCGGACATATGCACGCACTGTAATCAGCGGGTGTTTACTTTCAAACTTGAGCTGGCTATAGTAACTAGTTAGGTTAGCCGCCTAGCCAACACACTTTTCTTCCTAAATAAATTCCCGTCTTGCGCTCACAAAATGTTCCATCTGCTCATGTCCCGTCTTCAATAACGTATTTCCTTGTGCAAAATTCACCATAATCCAATACAAGATAAAGGAAATTGACAACGAAAAAGTCAGAAAACAGACACGGGCTGTTACTTACATGGTGGCGGCCATAATGGTATCGGTTTGGTCACATGATCTTCTCCTCCAATGAATCACGTCCGCGAGCGTACGTATACTACTCTGAATCAAACTTAATTCTTCTTCTTCTTCTTTGGATTAATGGCGGATCGCAACCAACTGAAAGGTGCATACACCGCCACCTACTGTATCGGAGTGTTAAATTCTCGCACCCACACCCGTATCCTTGATAAAGCTCCCTTGACACTATCCCGTCACCACTCCCTCCTCCCAGCACCCCACCCACTCCCCAACTCCTCCCTTCCCTCCTGACCAGGTCATACAACCTTTCCCTTTCCTCATCATACCGCTCGAAATACAGCAATACATGTTCCACTGTTTCCTCCACCATACACCCCTCGCACAATCCGGTCTCATGTCTCCCTATCATCTTCAGCGTCGCATTCAGACCAGTACGACCAAACCTCAACCTACTCCGGAATACTTCATCCCTCCTACAGCCCCTATTCCCAACTTCCACCCTTACTGTTTTCTGTACACCATAATATCCCCTCCCTGTCCTGCACTCATCCCACTGTTTCTGCCATAATTCCAACCCCACCCTCTTTATCATCGCTTTCACCTCCCCCCGTCCATACGGTATCCTCACATCCACGCCCTCCTTCCGTGACGCACACTTCGCCACCCTATCGACCACTTCATTACCATCAACCCCTACATGCGCTGGAACCCAACAGAACCAGACCACCACCCCCATCCTCTCCAACCCCAACAACTGCATCATCAACTCCACTAACAAATCCCCTCTATCTGACCTACGCAACGTTATACTAGCACAGCAGTCGAATACGTACACACCACCACCCTGAGCGGCCTAACCTCCTCCACCCAACAAAGCCCCCAAATCATTGCCATCATCTCAGCAGTATATACTGACACATGATCAGTCACCTTCTTACCGATCCTTACTCCAAACTCTGGGACAAACACCCCTGCTCCTACCTTCCCACTAACTGGTTCCTTCGACCCATCAGTAAATATCCTCACAAATTCACTGTAGCCTTCACTCACAAACCTCTCCACACAACTACTGATGCAGTTTGCATCCCACTCTATCTTCCTCTCCAACATCCTCACGTCAACATTCGGCACAGGAAACAACCAATGTGGCATCCTCCCTAACGTGACCACCGGTCCGACATCCTTCCCCGTCAATCCATACTCCTCCACCTTCTTCTCTATCACCCACCCAAACGCTCTCATCTTTCCCCCTTCTCTCTCCCAGCACCTTCCCACCACCTCAACTCACCAAGCTTCACCACTTCAGCCTCACCCAATACGCTAAAGCCAGCTTATCCCGCCTCACCGCCAATGGCATCTCACCCGTCTCCACCTGTATCGCTGCCGTTGGCGTCGACCTACATGCGCCTAAGCACAACCTCAGCACACGCGCCTGAATCCTATCCAACGCCTCTAACACAGCCCTGGCTGCTGACCCATAGACAAAGCACCCATAATCCAGCACCGATCTGATCAGCGCCTGATACACACTCAGCAATGCCTGCCTGTCAGCCCCCCAATTAACTCCTACCACCGCTCTCATAAGGATCAACGGCCTTCTACACTTTACCTCCACAGCCGCCACATGCTTCCTCCACGTCAACCTTTCGTCAAACCACAGACCCAAGTACTTAAAGGCTGTCACCCTGCCTATATCCTGCCCATATATCTGCAACCTCACATCCTTAACTTTTCTATTCGAATAGACCATGAAGCACGACATAGCCACCGACATCCGAAAGCCCCATTTCATTGACCATTCTTCCACAGCCGTCACCGCACACTGCATTTTCTTCATCACATACTTCACATTCCTTCCTCTTTTCCAAATAGCCTACAATGCATACAATGCTACCCCTATTCCCTGCCCCACCACTCTAAAGACATCATCTATCATCATGGTAAACAAAACCGGGCTTACCACACTGCCCTGAGGCGTCCCATTCTCCACCTCATACTCCCTCGACAAGTCCGCCCCAACCTACACCCGAAACACCTACCACCAATACCTATCGCACCTAACTTAATCAACAAGCCCTCCCTCCACATTGTATCATAAGCTTTCTCCACATCAAAATACGTCACACACATAACTTCCTTCCTTGCCAACGCACTGGCTATCTCCGTGCTAACCGTAATCAGGGATCCGTAGTTGAACGGCCTCTCCTGAACCACCTCTGAGCTTCACTCACCAAACCCCTACTGTCCAAATAATACATCAACCTACAATCATCTTCTCCATTATCTTCTCCATTAACTTACACAAATTGGACGTGAGTGCTATGGGTCTATAACTAGCGACTTTTGTAGGATCTTTCCCCGGTTTCACAAACGGCAGCACCACTGCCCTCTTCCACCCTCCTGGCAGGACCCCACTCCTCCACACCATATTAAACAGTTCCAGTACCGCATTTTTCACACTTTCAGAGGCATTCCTCACCATTACATAACACACCCTATCTTCACCTGGGGCCATCCTTCCACACCCCTCTAGAGCTTTAGCCATTTCATATATAGTAAACTGCATCCATGGCATCACCTCCCTCCACTCTCCTGCTCAGTACATCTCTGTGCCTCCTCACATAAATGATTGCACCTGTGAACAGCGGCAAACACCCTTCCTATGACTTCTTCTTTATCTTGGTCACTTACTGCACATACATCCCCCTCCACCATCACAGGAATTCCCCCCCGCGGTACCCTTACCCACCATCTTCCTGAACATCCTCCACACCCTACTAAGAGTCGTACCCCTCCCAATCAAAACACCACCTCCCCCCACATACTCTGTCCTGCCTAACCACACCACCCTCCACTTTGCACACTATTGGATAGTGATCACTCCCCATCGTAGACTCACTACTCACCGTCCACTCACACCTTCCTGCAAGCGAGGCAGATTCCAGCGTCAAGTCCAAACATGATTCACTCCCCGTAGCCACGTTAATTCGGGTCCCACTCCCATCATTCACACACACTAATCCATTATTCTCCATAAACTCTTCTACAGTTTTGCCATTACCGTTCGTCCGCACACTTCCCCACAACTCATTATGAGCGTTAAAATCACCACACCACATTACCTTTCCACCCTCACACCTTCTCTCTATACCTTCCAACTTTTCTACCAGCGGTTTACAGGGATTATAATAATTAATCACACACACGTTACCCCCTCTTATATCTACATCAACACCCACACATTCCGATTCTTGGACACTAACTTGCCGATACGACACCCCTTTCTTAACAAACGTAACACACCCCCCTCCCACTCCTCCCACTCCTCACACCTCACTATGAAACCATGTACCACAAAATCCAACTCAGAGTTAAACCATGTTTCCTGAACACAAACTACATCAGGCACCACATCCATTTCATATATAAACTTTTTAAACTCTTTCCCATTTGCCACCAGACTCCTGGCATTCCATTGTAGGACCACCAACACCATCCTAAACACGATGTCTCTCCACCCCATCATTACTTGTATTTGACATAATTTCGTGCACCATTACATCAGAGATGCCTAAATAATCTCTGGCGGCTCGCACCACCACGTCTATGGGAGACAACCTCCCACTAACCTGCGCACCTACATTTATTATACTGCAAATAAATGGCAAGAAATCAATCCTGTTCACCACCAGGGAGTCCTCACCCACCCTACACTCACGTTCACATGTTCTCCTCACCCCCCCCCCCCCCCCCCCGTCTCTTCGCCCTATCTTCCTCTCCCACTCTTCTCGTCGCTTCAGCATAGCTAACTCTATTCTGAACCTTGTACTTCTGTGCGTCCGCCGCCTGTTTTTGTACTCGACAACCCCCATAAACTGCACTGTGATCACCACCGCAATTACAGCATTTTACACTTTCCATTTCACCACACTTTCCATACTAATGTGGACCCCCGCATCTAGCACACCGCATTTTCGCCCTACAAATGCTTGCTACGTGCCCCATGCGCTGACAGTTGTAACATCTCAACGGAGGCGGTACAAATTCCCGCACATAAAAGCTAATATATCCCTGGCAAACTCTCTCCGGCAAGGCCTGCTCAAACTCCAATAACACTGTACGGCTTTCCTCTCCCTCTTTCAGATCTTTCCTATTCATTCTTCTGTCGCTCACCACCTTCCCTCCTGACACCTCCCTCTGAAATTCGTCCATGGTGACCTCCATCGGCACCCCGGTAATCACACCCTTCCATTTCGCATTGCTTCCTGGCACAAAACACTTCACTCTTCCCCCTCCTAAAGCCTGAATCTTCAAGACTTTATCAGCTTGCTGCCTATCTCTAGCAAAGATTAAAACCCTACCTCCAGTCAAACTCCTAGCATCCTTCACCTGTCCAATCTCTGCCTTGATATTCTTCGTTAGTTCTATTAGATTCATCAATTTCATTGTGGGTTCTGTTGATGTTTCAATTATTTGAGAAGGAGGCCAAATCACGACCCAGGACCAGGTGGATTTAATATATCATAAAGCTGTTTATTATATGCAAAGATATTTGGCAGATCGTGCACGGGCTCGTTCGTTTAGCTCACAGGGAACTAGCAGAAGAGGCCCCGAATCCTAGTGTGCATTCAATTTATACAATGAAATAACAGTGTGTTGACGTTGGTTGAGTCTAGTAGGTCCGCTCTCCTGACTGGTCGATGAGTGTGGGGACGGTCCCTTCTCTGGGTGATGTCGACTTCCCATTGGCTCTTGGCAGTGTTCTTTGTCCTCGGAGTCCAGCCCTCATAAGTCTGTGTGTTCGTGTGTGTGTGTTTGTTTCTGTTGAATCAATGTCTGGGTGGTTGCGATAGGTTAGGGATGTTGTTTTCGACACCAGTGGTCAGTGCGTGTGGCTAGGGCGCTTCCTCTTTTGACATGTTGTGTAAGTGCTTGAGTCAACCATCTGTCTCTGGATGTTCTCGTGATTGGTGTCAGTTGGTTGCTCAATATGTCTCTGGAGTTTTGTTATGTGCTGTGGTGAAACATGTTGGTGTAAAATGCCCTCCTTATATTTCATTAGGTAAAGCGTTAGATTATCTTTATTACAGTTCCGTATACACTACAATAACTTTATTATCCCGCTCTTCGCCCAGCTGTTCACTTCCACTGACTACCCCACTCATCCCTCCTTCATTCGTAATTTCCCTGTCCATCTCTTCTGCCACCATCCTACCTCTTTTCCTATTCTTCTTCCCTATCACCGTCTTAAACGTCCCTTGCTTCCTTACCTCCGCTCCCTCGTCCATCTCCCTCTCACTTCCATCCGAACTCCCGGCCATGCCAGCCCCAGTCTCGATAACGTCGTGCAACTCCGCCAGCAACTTTCTTTCCACCTAGATAGCTGTTTGCTCTGTACCAAAAGATCCTCCTGTTATGACTCCAAACTTAATTCCCTGAATTGAAGTCAATTTAGATGAAAAAAATCTTTGATGAAACTACATTCAATACATTTAATTGAATTTACAGTGACGTCAAATGATATTGCACCAGAACTTTATTTGTTATGTATTACATTAAAGTGGCGCATCTCAGTGCTCCAACCTTTTATTCATAAGGACTGCTGCTAGCAAATGTCACAATTGCTTGTATTATTATTACAATTAGAGGAAATAAATTGTACATTTTACAGGTTATGATCATAACAACAACTAAGTCTCTGACATAAAGAGGGAGAATGGTAAACATGCAGTTTTGGGTCACTGCTTTGTTCTTTTTTTTTTATAGTATTCATAAATTATTGTAGCTGCATCAGTCTTTAATTTGAATCACGTTGACGTTTGCTTATGCAATAACCGTTTTTTCTGAAATCATTTATGTAAAAATAATGACACATTTTCGTTCCTAAACCGGATAAATTGGGAACTACAGATATGGCGACAGTTTGTAGTTTCTTTTTCTAACCCTAACCCTAATCGGATTCGTATCACAATATGCATCAATAGCATTATAATATGCCTGTAAATTGATATGTACCTTCATTAAAACCTACATAACGTTGTGCTGCATTAGCACATGCCAACTCAATGTTTAAATGTGTTTTTCAGTCCTTCATATTTAAGCTTGAAATTTGGGAGCCTCATGATTTAATTAGGGTTAAATCAGCATCTTCACAAGGTCCTTTGCTGTTGTTCTGGGATTGATTTGCACTTTTCGCACCAAAGTACGTTCATCTCTAGGAGACAGAACGCGTCTCCTTCCTGAGCGGTATGACGGTTGGGTGGTCTGATGGTGTTTATACCTGTGTACTATTGTTTGTACAGATGAACGTGGTACTTTCAGGCATTTGGAAATTGCTCCCAAGGATGAACTAGACTTGTGGAGGTCTACAATTTTTTTTCTGAGGTCTTGGCTGATTTCTTTTGATTTTCCCATGATGTCGAGCAAAGAGGCACTGAGTTTGAAGGTAGGCCTTGAAAACATCCACAGGTACACCTCCAATTGACTCAGTTGATGTATATTAGAATCAGAAGGTTCTAAAGCCATGACATCATTTTCTGGAATTTTCCAAGCTGTTTAAAGGCACAGCGAATGTAAACTTCTGACCCACTGGAATTGTGATATAGTGAATCATAAGTGAAATAATCTGTCTGTAAACAATTGTTGGAAGAATTACTTGTGTCATGCACAAAGTAGATGTCCTAACCTACATCCCAATACTATAGTTTGTAAACATGAATTCTGTGGAGTGGTTGAAAAATTAATTTTAATGACTTCAACCTAAGTGTATGTAAACTTCCAACTAGCTATGAAATAGACTTCATACCTATCGCCACTACAATGGTGGAAGACACAGTGACTTGTAGTTAAACTGCTACAGATTCCCTCGACACCAATTCTTACTGACCTCCAGGCATTGACCTGAAAATGATCTGATTACGTCAGACTACATTCTGAACAGGTTGTAGCCTACCAGGATACTTGGTTTTCTTTCCCTTGGCATGCGCGCTTGTGTAAGCATAAACGCACATGTACAACGGAACATTCAATCAGAATTTATGCTAGGATCACTTAAGGGTCCGAGCAAAACACCAGCCTTGAAAATTTACCCTGAGGCCTTTGACTTTACAGCTACCGTACTCACCAGTTTCTCCCCAGAAGTCCATAGCTCATACCCTGTAGACTGTCCAAAACTAGTGCTTTACAGCTGTAGACCTATCAGGTAATTTGCATAAATCCTACCAGGGTAAACCAACAGAGGGGAACAGCAACCACGATCCCCAACCAGGACATCCCATGGTCATTCTTGTGGTGGCCTGCAGCTTGCAGAAGTCCTCCCAGGGTAAACCACCAGAGACGGACCACAACGATGATCCACAACCAGTACATCCCATGGTCATTGTTTTATGGTGGGTTGCAACTTGCAGAATTATACCAAGATTGAACCACCAGAGGGGGACTGTCATGACGTCCTCCTTGCTGGAGATCAAAGGTGCCGGCTAGGCAAAGGTCTGAACCCGTCTCATAGGGCTGTTGGCCAGTTTTATGATGGTCGTAAATACCTTTCCTTGCCATTCAGTAGTGGGGGAAAGCAGTCCCTTTGTGGAACAAAGCATTTCCTCCCGCCAAAACTCCAACATCCCAAAAGTGGAGAATGAAACAATATTTCTAACGTAAAGAATGTCGGAAATTGTAGTTGGGGACTCAAAGAACAATCCTGTTGTTACTAATTTGTGATGTAACTAAGGACATTTTTTGAGCGTATCATTTGTCTCTGTGCTGCTGTTTGTTACTTCTTGGCTACTTGCCAAGTTTTACGTTTTTATAACCGTTTAAATCAATTTTAATTTAATACATTTACCCACGTCTTAGTTATTTTTATTTTCTCGGTCTACGTTTTTTTTCATTCAACTTTTATATCCCGGAAGCTTTATCTGGACATGGTTCTACAGGACTTCCACCAGCCGAAGCTAAGTAGTAACATTATTAACACTATGTCATCTGACGTTAACTGCAGTCACTGTATTCATAACATACAGGAAAACTATCGCCTTTTGGCGAGGATAGCCTAGCTGCAAGCCCAGCTTCAGACGCAATCGTTAGGCAAGGGCAATTTAAGTGTAGGAAAGGATGAAATTGCGTCTGTGCCACCAGTAAGTACAGTTACTAGTAAAAATCCCCTCGCACAGTCCCCGCAGCCGGACAATTTTCTCAGGGCTTCTGGAAAGAAATGCATTCGGCATGCTCAACCGGTGTTGCTCCATTACCCGCAATATTAGACTTAAGAATCATCCAGCGATTATACACTGTTTACCAGGGGGCAGGGCTACCGACGTAAAGGCTAATCTAAAGATGGTGCTGGCTAAAAATAAATGTGGCGAGTGTAGAGAGTATAGAGATATTGTTATCCACGTCGGCACCAACGATGTTAGAATGAAACAGTCAGAGGTCACCAAGCACAACATAGCTTCAGTGTGTAAATTAGCTAGAAAGATGTGTTGGCATCGAGTAATTGTCTCTGGCCCCCTCCCAGTTAGGGGGAGTGATGAGCTCTACAGCAGAGTCTCACAACTCAATCGCTGGTTGAAAACTGTTTTTTGCCCCTCCCAAAGGATAGAATTTGTAGACAATTGTCCCTCTTTCTGGGACTCACCCACGAACAGGACCAAGCCTGGCCTGCTGAGGAGTGACGGACTCCATCCTAGCTGGAGGGGTGCTCTCATTTTATCTATGAACATAGACAAGGCTCTAACTCCTCTAGCTCCACTATGAGATAGGGTGCAGGCCAGCGAGCAGGCTGTTAGCCAGCCTGCCAGTTTAGTGGAGTCTGCCACTAGCATAGTCAGTGTAGTCAGCTCAGTTACCCCCATTGAGACTGTGTCTGTGCCTCGATCTAGGTTGCGCAAACGTAAACATGGCGGTGTTCGCCTTAGTAATCTCACTGGAATAAAGACCTCCTCCATTCCTGTCATTATTGAAAGAGGTTGTGATATATCACTTCTTAAAATAGGGTTACTTAATGTTAGATCCCTCACTTCCAAGGCAGTTATAGTCAATGAACTAATCACTGATCATAATCTTGATGTGATTGGCCTGACTGAAACATTCTTTAAACCTGATGAATTTACTGTGTTAAATGAGGCCTCTCCTCCTGGTTACACTAGTGACCATGTCCCCCGCGCATCCCGCAAAGGCAGAGGTGTTGCTAACATTTACGATAGCAAATTTCAATTTACCCCCCAAAAAAGGACAATGTTTTCATCTTTTGAGCTTCTAGTCTTGAAATCTATGCAGCCTACTCAATCACTTTTTATAGCTACTATTTACAGGCCTCCTGGGCCTTATACAGAGTTCCTTACTGAGTTCTCTGAATTCCTATCAGACCTTGTAGTCATGGCAGATAATATTCTAATTTTTGGTGACTTTAACATTCACATGGAAAAGTCCACAGATCCACTACAAAAGGCTTTTGGCGCCATCATCGACTCAGTGGGTTTTGACCAGCATGTCTCCGGACCTACTCATTGCCACAGTCATACACTGGATCTAGTTCTATCCCGTGGAATAAATATTGTGGATCTAAATGTTTTTCCTCATAATCCTGGACTATCGGACCACCATTTTATTTTGTTTGCAATCGCAACAACTAATTTGCTTAGACCCCAACCAAGGATCATCAAAAGCCATGCTATAAATTCTCGGACAACCCAAAGATTCCTAGATGCTCTTCCAGACTCCATCCACCTATCCAAGGACGTCGGAGTACAAAAATCAGTTAACAATCAAACTAAGGATCTAAATTTAACCTTGCGTAATACCCTAGATGTAGTCGCACTCCTAAAAACAAAAAACATTTGCCAAAAGAAACTAGCTCCCTGGTACACAGAAAATAACCGAGCTCTGAAGCAAGCTTGCAGAAAACTGGAACGGAAATGGCGCTCCACCAAACTGGAAGTCTTCCTACTAGCTTGGAAAGAAAGTACAGTGCAATATCGAAAAGTCCTCACTGCTGCTCGATCATCCTATTTTTCCAACCTAATTGAGGAGAATAAGAATAATCCTGAATTTCTATTTGATACTGTTGCAAAGCTAACTAAAAAGCAGCATTCCCCAAGAGAGGAAGCCTTTCACTTCAGCAGCGATGAATTCATTAACTTCTTCAACGAAAAGATCATTATCATTAGAAAGCAAATTACAGACTCCTTTATGAATCTGCATATTTCCCCAAAGCTCAGCTGTCCTGAGTCTGCACAGAACTGCCAGGACCTAGGATCAATGGAGACACTCAAGTTTTTTAATCCTATATCTCTTGACACATTCATGAAAATTGTCATGGCCTCTAAACCTTCAACCTGCATACTGGACCCTATTCCAACTAAACTACTGAAAGAGCTACTTCCTGTGCTCGGCCCTCCTATGCTGAACATAATAAATGGCTCGCTCTCCACCGGATGTGTACCAAACTCTCTAAAAGTGGCAGTAATAAAGCTGCTCTTGAAAAAGCCAAGCCTTGACCCAGAAAATGTAAAAAACTATCGGCCTATATCGAATCTCCCATTTCTCTCAAAAATCTTAGAAAAAGCTGTTGCGCAGCAACTCACTGCCTTCCTGAAGACAAATAATGTATACGAAACACTTCAGTCTGGTTTTAGACCCTATCATAGCACTGAGACTGCACTTGTGAAAGTGGTAAAGAACCTTTTAATGGCGTCAGACCAAGGCTCTGCATCTGTCCTCGTGCTCTTAGACCTTAGTGCTGCTTTTGACACCATCGACCATCATGTTCTTTTGGAGAGATTGGAAACCTTAATTGGTCTACACGGACACGTTCTTGCCTGGTTTAGATCTTATCTGTCGGAGAGATATCAGTTTGTCTCCGGCTACACGGATAAAAAGCACTAAATAAACTTCAATTAGTGCTAAACACGGCTGCTAGAATCCTGACTAGAACCAAAAGATTTGATCATATTACTCCCGTGCTAGCCTCTCTACACTGGCTTCCTGTTAAGGCTAGGGCTGATTTCAAGGTTTTACTGCTAACCTACAAAGCATTACATGGGCTTGCTCCTACTTATCTCTCAGATTTGGTCCTGCCGTACATACCTACACGTACGCTCCGGTCACAAGACGCAGGCCTCCTTATTGTCCCTAGAATCTCTAAGCAAACAGGTGGAGGTAGGGCTTTCTCCTATAGAGCTCCATTTTTATGGAATGGTCTGCCTATGCATGTGAGAGATGCAGACTCCGTCTCAACCTTTAAGTCTTTACTGAAGACTCACCTCTTCAGTATGTCCTACGATTGAGTGTAGTCTGGCCCAGGGGTGCAAGGGTGAACGTCAAGGCTCTGGAGCGACGAACCACCCTTGCCGTCTCTGCCTGGCCGGTTCCCGTCTCTCCATTGGGATTCTCTGCCTCTGACCCTATTACGGGGGCTGAGTCACTGGCTTACTGGTGCCATTCCTAGGAGGGGTGCGTCACTTCCTGTCCGGTTTGTCGCCCCCTCTGGCTTGTGCAGTGGAGGGGATCTTTCATGGACTATACTCAGCCTTGTCTCAGGGTAGTAAGTTGGTGGTTGTTGATATCCTTCTATTGGTATATGGGCTGTGCTTGGCAGAGTGGGTGAGGTTATATCCTGCCTGGTTTGGCCCTGTCCGGGGGTATTGTCTGGGTATTGTCGGAGGGGGCCACAGTGTCTCCTGACCCCCCCTGTCTCAGCCTCCAGTATCTATGCTGCAATAGTCTAAATCTGATGTTATTATCCGGTGTCTTGTGTATGCTCCCTCTAATTCTCTCTCTCTCCCACTCAACCTCCTCTCCCGGAGGACCTGAGCCTACCCGGAGGACCATGCTTCAGGACCACCTGCCCTGATGACTCCTAGCTGTCCCCAGTCCTCCTGGTCGTGCTGCTGCACCGGTTTCAACTCTTCTGCCTGTGGTTATGGAACCCTGACCTGTTCATTGGACGTGCCACCCTGTCCCAGACCTGCTGTTTTCATCTCGCTCTCGCTCTACCGCACCTGCGCTCTATTGCACTGAAAAACCAAGTGACATTCACTCCTGATGTATTTACCTGTTGCAACCTCCACAACTACTTTTATTATTATTTGACCCTGCTGGTCATCTATGAACATTTGAACATCTTGGAGAAAGAACTGGCCTTAATGGCCATGAATTGTTATAATCTCCACCCGGCACAGCCAGAAGAGGACTGGCCACCCCTCAGAGCCTGGTTCCTCTCTAGGTTTCTTCCTAGGTTTTGCCTTTCTAGGGAGTTTTTCCTACCCACCGTGCTTCTACATCTGCATTGCTTGCTGTTTGGGGTTTTAGGCTAGGTTTCTGTATAGCACTTTGTGACAACGGCTGATGTAAAAAGCGCTTTATAAATACATTTGATTGATTGATTGATTGATTGATTAGAACAACATAACTGTATCTCTGAAAGTGTACACTCCTCAATTATGAGGTTTGCATCTGAATATTGTATAAAATGAATGATTAAGTATAAGTATACTTTTGAAAAGATAGAAATGTGATTTTAGTCTTTTAATGAGATAATGTTTTTTCATGTCTGTTGCTCACTAACTAAGCCACGCCCCGAATGAGGTCAGAAGAGCAGGTCAGTATGAAGGAACCGCCTTTCCGACCAGAGTGCTTAAAAGGACTTGCTAATAATTTACATATCAGACCAGAGAACGTGAGGACTGTGATCCACACGTTGAAATGGTGAATTTCTACTATACCAAAGAATGTGAGGCGTGGTTAAACTCTGAAACTATCGATCACTACAGAAGAAGTGATAAATCCTAGGCTGTCGCTTAATCAGTCTGCAGCTGAAAATGTGCGTTGCCTAGGATGAGAATACTGACAACCGCTGAAGCATCTATTCTAACAGATCAACTCTAAGAACTACAGGGTACGTTGAAGTATCCATTCTAACCACCACTACGAGCAGGAACACCAAAAGGGACATTGTGATCTCTGGTGGGAAAACCAGAGTCTTACATCACCAACTCAACTACCGAAGACAACACATAAATACGAATTGCATTCCTTTTTCAGAATTATCGGTTATTAGAGTGCTAAGGATTTGTATTTCCATTTCTGTTAGCGTAGCTTACCAATGTACGACATTCAAAATGAGACTGACCGAGGTCATAAGACATTAAGTGACGGTTATCTGTGATATGAAAATTCGGGAGATAGTAACTCTTTAAACAAATGTTCCTGTGGCACTCCAGCTTACTGATGAGTTAATTGTTACGATTAATTTAATCACGTAATCGATTAAACATAGTTAATGGATTTTATAAAATAACCGGTCACATTGATAGCCACGTCACGACATAGGCCTATAATAAACTCCTCTATGAAGATGCGCTTATCACAAATAGCCCTATATTGCGTAGCCTATTTGAAGGTCAGTCGGCAATATAAGCTATAAGTTGTTCCCTGTTACAAATGGTAACAGGAGTCCTGCATGGCCTAAATAGTGCAACACTGTATCAACCCCTTCAAAACGGCCTAATTCTTCACGCAGATCCACTGATTGTGGATCCTACATATTCAATCTAAATATATATTAAATCTAAATATTTGCTTTTCAAAATACAATAATCACTTTTGCTGATTGTTTGCTCATTACAATAAAATCATTAGGCCTACTAAAGTTCAGACCAATCCACTGCTCATAACCTACATAAAATCAGCATTGTGCCAGGTACCTGCTGTAAATAGGCATACGTTGGTGAACTTTATAATGTTATACTTTTCTATACCATGAATATATCAATTGACAATTAGTTTAGGTAAAATAACTATTAAATCATATGCTGCTGTAAATAGGCATACTATGTTATTGTCCATCAGCCAGTAAGCTTTAACAGGACACATGCCCTACCGTTTGAAATTATGGTGTAGGTACAATGCACTGCTGAAATATATTAGTTGGGCAACAGTACATTCCACTCAATATCAGATTAGAAAAATTGTTGTACTTACATTGATGCAAGGCGCAGCAATGGCTTGCAGCACCAACACTTTTTATTACATCAAAATGATTAATTCATACCATGTAATCAATTGAAACACACACTCAGAGCTGTTAGTGCTTAATGCATTTATTTATTAAGACCTTTATTGATTTATTTTAGCAGTCCCGTTGAGACCAACGACTATTTTGCATCTCACAATTACACAAAAATCACAATCACAGCAGAATAGAAAATACAAAAAAAAAAATGAATGAAGAACAACCACATTCCTCAGTAAAGAGGTCCTCTGCCAACAGTCTGAGTTGCTGATGAAGTTGCCGTAGTCTAGGACCGGAAGAAACCGAGGTGGTGAGGAGAAGAAACATGGCAAGAAATGTGCTGAAATGACACATTCCTTCTCCACTAGCGCATCCTGAGTGAGACTGAGAGAAAGAGGCAGGGGTGGTGTATGATTTCAGAAAGCATGGCAGTCGTCATCTGAGCAATAGGATTTCTATCTTCATCGGAGTTCTCGTCTACATCAGTCAAACATATCCCCTTCTCCCAGAAGCAGCTTGTGGTAGGTATTCCTGGTGTTGACTTGGTCTTGTGTCAGTTCACACAATCTTCTCTTCAGGTGGCCATTCCTTCCTCCCTCTGACAACTCCGCTGCATTGCCTAAAGTCACATGCAAAGCAGTCAATTATTTACAATTCCATTACACAAAATAGTGTGGAGGGTATTTGTAAAGCAAGACAAAAAGTTACTATTTTTGGATGTATAACACCAACTCTGATCTTGCAGCTGTAGGGACAGTGCCTCCAGAGTTCCCGCTGCTCTTTGTAGGCTCCCCCAGTGCCTCTTCATCTCCTGCATTAGGATCCTCTCTTCCTCCTGCAGTCTGTGTACCAGGATCAGTCTGTCGAAGATTGCCTTTTTGATGGCAAGATGGCTGTTGCCTCTGAGATGTAAACTCAGAGGTATATAACAGAACAGCAATAATTGAAACATACGCTGAAGGTAAACATTCAATCACAATAGATAACTTCTGCAATCATATACTTACTGGTGTCACGGTCGCTATGAGACAGGAGCCGAGGCGTAGAGCGATAAGATAGATAGGTACTTTATTGATCCCCGAGGGGGAAATGTCTTTGTCAAGCAGCTACAACAACAAAAACACAGGGCAGATGCAAAACGCCACAACGAAAGTACACAAAAGACAGATACACGGTACATGATACATAGAGCGGCAGGATGAAAAAGTATAGAAATACAAGATATCTGGAGTGCAAAAAAAGACATTGCATAGTATGGGTGGTTGGCTGAATATGTACACTATACATTGGTGGATGTTGGATGGTTAACTATACTATACAGGTCGATGGCAGAGAAATACTTCAGTAGCTAAAAATGCATATGATATGAGCGAGGATAATAATAGTTTACTTAATAGACAGACTGGCTAAATGAACAGGTAAGTGAACATTTTGCATGGTTAAATTAGCTGTACAGGTAAATGACAGGAAGAGAATATATTGCACGTGATATGATATAACAACTGTACATGAGTATGTATATACAGACCTGCATGAATAAATAGGTCCAGAGTGAATGAGTGATGACGGACCAGAGTTACTCACGGATGGATACATAATTGTTAAACTAGGTCCTAGCACCCCAACAGTTCCAGATCTATATTGCCGACGGCACGGCACCCCGGTGAGGCATTATATAGTCTAATAGCCGCCGGCAGGAAGGACCTCCTGTAGCGCTCTGGCACACCGTGGTGGATCAGTCTGTGACTGAAGGTGCTCCTCTGCGTCATAACCATGGCGTGCAGAGGGTGGGTGACGTTGTCCATGATGGCCAGCAGTTTGGCCAGGATCCGTCTCTCCGCCACCTCCTCTAGAGTGTCAAGGCTCATCCCCAAGACAGAGCTAGCCTTCCTGATCAGCTTATTTACCCGAGAAGCATCACCGGCTTTAATGTTGGCTCCCCAGCACACCACTGTAAAAAAGATGGCACCGGCCACCACAGACTGGTAGAAGGTAGGCAGTAGTTTACTGCACACGTTGAAGGACCTGAGCCTCCTCAGAAAGTAGAGTCGGCTCTGGCCCTTTTTGTACAGGGCCCCGGTGTTACCAGCCCATTCCAGCCTGTTGTCCATATGGACTCCCAGGAACTTGTATGACCCAACCATTTCCACATCCATCCCCTGTATAGGGACTGCAGTCAGTTGTGCCTTGGTTCTCCTGAAGTCCACCACCATCTCCTTTGTTTTGCTGATGTTGAGCTGAAGGTAGTTCTGCTCACACCACAACAAAGTCACTGATTGTGCTCCTGTACTCCTCCTCCTGCCCACCCCTGATGCACCCTACAATTGCGGAGTCATCCGAGAACTTCTGTAGGTGGCATGTTTCAGAGTTATATCTGAAGTCCGAGGTGTAGAGGGTGAACAGGAAGGGGGACAGGACCGTTCCCTGGGGGGCCCCTGTGTTGCTCACTGCCCGTTCTGACACACAGCTCTGTAGTCACACAAAATTGTGGCCTACCCGTCAGGTAGTCCGTGACCCAGGAGACTAAGGGTGCTTCCACTTTCATCTTCCTCATCTTCTCACCCAGTAGCAGGGGCTGAATGGTGTTGAAGGCACTGGAGAAGTCAAAAAACATTACCCTCACAGTGCAACCTGCGTTGTCCAGGTGAGAGTAGGCCCTCTGCAGAAGGTAGATGATTGCATCATCCACCCAGATGTTGTGCTGGTATGCAAACTGCAGGGGGTCCAGTGATGTACACACCAGGGGTCTGAGGTGAGCGAGGACTAACCTTTCCAGGGTCTTCATGATGTGGGATATTATCGCTACAGGTCTGAAGTCATTCAGGACAGTGGGGTGTGCCTTCTTGGGCACTGGGACGAGGAAGGATGTTTTCTACAGCACAGGGACCCTTTCTAGGCTCAGGCTAAGGTTGAAGCGATGCTGGAGTATTCCACACAGTTGGTCAGCACAGACCCTAAGCACCCTTGGGCTGATGCCATCAGGGCCCGCCGCTTTCCACTGATGTAGTCTCTCCAGCGCTCTCTACACTTGGTTGGTGGTGAAAGCCAGCCCCGGTGGGGAGGTGGGGGGAAGGGGGGTGTTGAGGATCAGTCCAGAGGGAGCAGGGGTGGAGGAGGGGTCACTGATTGTCTCAGCAGAGGTGTTGTGAGCAAAGTGGGGGTGGGACAGCCGTGAGGGTGTGTGGTCTGGGGAGCTGGAAGGGAGGTGGACAGGGCCAGTATCAAACCTGTTAAAAAAAGGTTCAGCTCATTGGCTCTGTCCTGGGTCCCCTCAGTCTGCCCACTGTTTGAAGCCAGTGATATTTCTCATACCCTTCCACACCTCTCTCACCTGGCTCTGCCTCAGCTTGTCCTCCATCTTCTCCTTATACCCTCTCTTCCCCTCAGCAATCCGCAACTTCAGCTCCCTCTGGACGCATTTCAATTAGTCCTTGTCCCTCTCCTTGAAGGCCCTCTTCTTCTCATTCAGCAGGCCTTCAGGTCGCTGTTGACCCAGGGTTTATTGTTTGGAAAACAGCATACCTTCCCGGTGGGTACAGTGTTGTCTACACAAAAATTAATATAGTCTTATGCAGTCAGTAAGTCCATCGATGTCCTCCCCATGAGCCTCACAGAGCACATCCCAGTCTGTTGTTTCAAAGCCTCCGGGGATCATCTCCTAATGGTCCTGGTTGTCGCAGGCTGCTGTTGGACCAAAGGCCTGTAGAGTGGAGTGAGGTGGACAAGGTTGTGATCCGATCTACCGAGGGGAGGGAGTGCAGTGGAGTTGTATGCGTCCTTCACATTAGCATATAACAAGTCCAGAGTTTTATTATTCCAGGTTGGGCACTTCAAACTGTTTGAACGTGGGCAGCGTTGAAGAGAGAGATGCATGGTTAAAATCCCCCGAAATGGCAAAGAAAGCACTGGGATGTGCTGTCTGTAACCTCGCGATAACAGAGTGAATGACGTCACATGCTGTGTTTGCGTCTGCTGAGGGCGGGATGTAAACAATAACAGCAATGGCCGCCGTGAATTCTATCGGCAAATAGTAGGGTCTCAGGCTAACGGCTAACAGTTCAATGTCCGGGCTTCAAAACTGTTCCTTAAGAGTAATATGCTTTGGATTACACCATCTGTTGTTTACTAATTAAGCCAGCCCACCACCCTTGCTCTTACCGGAAGAGACGCTATCCCAGTCTGCTCTGATGGTCTGGAAACCGTCGATAGTGACGTTCTCTTTGGGGATTTTATCGTTCAGCCAAGTCTCAGTAAAAAACGTTAGGCTTGTTTCCCGATAATTCCTTTGTCCACAGACAAGAGCCTCAAGCTCATCCATTTTGTTATGTAGTGACCTCACGTTGCCCATAATGATAGACGGTATAGCCGGCTTGTACTTCCTCCACTTTGCCTTACACTTCAATCCCGCCCTGCGTCCACGGCATCGCCTTTTCAACTCGTCCGGAATATCAAACTTTTCACTGGGGTGCAGCAGCGCTGCATGTGCTAAATCCAGGAGCTGGGCTCTGTTGTAAATAATAGTTGACGACTCCTGTCGACGTTCAGCTGTGATAAAATCCATAATCCTGAACTATTATAGTTCAACTGTAGCAAAAAAAAAAAAACTAAAGAAAAGAGACAAAAAAACAAACTAAAACAATTTATGCACGGACAACAGGAGCTGCTTAACAGGCGACTACTCAGGGCGGCACCAAACTAACTAGCCTAACATTCCTTTTATTAATAAGAAAACACAAAAATAACAAAAGGCGAGACAGCGACCATGAACCGGCACAAACACAAATGAACACACAAAAACAGGTGGGAATAACTACTACTTAAATAGACTCCCCAATTAGAGTCAATGCGGCGCAGCTGCCTCTAATTGGGGACAAATCCCAAACTGAATATAGAGATTTCCATAGAGGTCTCTGGACACCAAACCTGAAAACCATAAAGGTTTCCAGAGACCTCTGAACATAAATCCTTACAACTGGTGTTAAGTCTCTCCCATGGCCACAAAGTTGTCAGTATTGAACAGCTCATCCACTGTGGGGAGCCTAAACTCTGCCTGCTGCTCGTGATGTTGAACAATGGCAGCTGTCAAGGCTGCTTTGTCCTCAACAATTTCTCTCTGAATCTGATGCCTCCTCTTGTTGCCGTCTGAATAAAAAGGGGTGATTAGACGGACTGTATATTCAGATATTACATGACTATAAGTTAGAGCTACTATATCAATCAAGAGTATTTATAAAGCGCTTTTTACATCAGCCGATGTCACAAAGTGCTATACAGAAACCCAGCCTAAAACCCCAAACAGCAAGCAATGCAGAAGCACGGTGGCTAGGAAAAACTCCCTAGAAAGGCAAAACCTAGGAAGAAACCTAGAGAGGAACCATGCTCTGAGGGGTGGCCAGTCCTCTTCTGGCTGTGCCGGGTGGAGATTATAACAATTCATGGCCATTAAGGCAAGTTCTTTCTCCAAGATGTTCAAATGTTCATAGATGACCAGCAGGGTCAAATAATAATTAAAATAGTTGTGGAGGTTTCAACAGGTAAATACATCAGGAGTGAATGTCACTTGGTTTTTCAGTGCAATAGAGCGCAGGTGCGGTAGAGCGAGAGCGAGATGAAAACAGCAGGTCTGGGACAGGGTGGCACGTCCAAAGAACAGGTCAGGGTTCAATACCGCAGGCAGAGGAGTTGAAACCGGTGCAGCAGCACGACCAGGTGGACTGGGGACAGCTAGGAGTCATCAGGGCAGGTGGTCCTGAAGCATGGTCCTCCGGGTAGGCTCAGGTCCTCTGGGAGAGGAGGTAGATTGGGAGAGAGAGCATACTTAAATTCACACCGGATAATAACATCAGATTTAGACTATTGCAGCATAGATACTGGAGGCTGAGACAGGGGGGGGGTCAGGAGACACTGTGGCCCCCTCCGACAATACCCCCGGACAGGGCCAAACCAGGCAGGATATAACCTCACCCACTCTACCAAGCACAGCCCCTACACCAATAGAGGGATATCAACAACCACCAACTTACTACCCTGAGACAAGGCTGAGTATAGTCCACGAAAGATCCCCTCCACTGCACAAGCCAGAGGGGGCGACAAACCGGACAGGAAGTGACGCACCTCTCCTAGGAGTGGCATAGAAAGCACCAGTAAGTCAGTGACTAAGCCCCCGTAATAGGGTCAGAGAATCCCAATGGAGAGACGGGAACCGGCCAGGCAGAGACAGCAAGGGTGATTCGTCGCTCCAGAGCCTTGCCGTTCACCCTTGCACCCCTGGGCCAGACTACACTCAGTCATAGGACATACTGAAGAGGTGAGTCTTCAGTAAAGACTTAAAGGTTGAGACGGAGTCTGCATCTCTCACATGGATAGGCAGACCATTCCATAAAAATTGAGCTCTATAGGAGAAAGCCCTACCTCCACCTGTTTGCTTCTAGGGACAATAAGGAGGCCTGCGTCTTGTGACCGGAGCGTACGTGTAGGTATGTACGGCAGGACCAAATCTGAGAGATAAGTAGGAGCAAGCCCATGTAATGCTTTGTAGGTTAGCAGTAAAACCTTGAAATCAGCCCTAGCCTTAACAGGAAGCCAGTGTAGAGAGGCTAGCACGGGAGTAATATGATCAAATCTTTTGGTTCTAGACAGGATTCTAGCAGCTGTGTTTAGCACTAATTGAACTTTATTTAGTGCTTTATCCAGGTAGCCGGAGAGTAGAGCATTGCAGTAATCTAATCTAGAGAGGCACAAACAGAGTACAAAGCAATCCACTCATTTCTGAAGCATTTGTTGTCATGCAGTTCTAACATTATACAAGGCATGCAGAGTTGTGTCTTACAAGATACTCTGCTGTTTATGGTCACGTAATTCCTCAGTTTAATTCAATGTTTTGCATTAGATCAATTAATAACATAGGTCACGCCTACATTTGATCATAAACATGGTCTGATGTGTATGACTAATGCATTTTCTTTCACAAGTCAGTTTTACTGCTTGATTAATAATGTGTTTAAGGTCATATTGTTGTTGTGGCTTACCTGTCAAATGGTAGAGGTAGTGTTTCCTCTGTGTCACACGGAGGTAAAGCCCCTCAATCACCTTCTGGAGATGCCGTCTGCCCTGTCTGACTATCCTGAAGTGTAGCGGTCAAACATAGGGCAAGATACAAACATGACTCCGCTGACATCAATGCAATTGTGAAGTTGAGAGACAGAGAAACATTCACTTTTCTACCTGTTGGATTCTGGCTTGAAATATACTTATTCCTGTCATATTAGAACATACTTTACATGCACAACAAATGTATATGTTAGGGGTCAATGAAGGGTGAATAGGAACTTTGGGTATGGCAAGTGACTGAGTGAGACAAGGGGAAGTGCAGAAAGTTCATATTCTGTTCAAACAGCTGAATATTCAAATGGAAAGAGGCAAATGGTAGCAGTTTGGTTTCAGTTCCTGATAAGGCAGGCCAGCTACTGTGGAACTAGGACAATGAGGGATGTGGAACTCAACTCGAGATAAGCACAGCAGTTGAAGAGAGAAGACACTGCCGTCTGACTACAGTCCTATCCCATACACACACATTTCCATGCCCACGTGGGTCCTAGACTTAGGCAGGCCATGACAATACCACCGAGAGGAACCTATTGTATTTCTGCCTAACAACAGAAGAACTGTTTATCTTAGACATGCAAGGCGGTGATTCCGCCTAGTCGGAAGGTATAAATGTATGCTTGTGGGTAGAATATACTTGGTTTGAGCTTTTTCTGGTTCTCCGTTTCAGTTTACTCTATTTGTTCAGAACCTAACATACTGTACCTTCAGGCCACTACTGCACCTCAGCAACCCAGTCCTGAAGCACAGCATCATTGATATCCAACTCTGCCGGCTTTTCTTCAAGGAGTCCTTTATTCTTTTGACATTCTGAGAAAATACAATTCAATTAAGGAATAACATAGGTGAAGGTTCTAATTTTAAGTGAATCACACTAAAATATTAGATTTTAATGTATACAGTCATCTTGATGTTTTCCTACATAAATATAAAATAATAAAAACCTGAGTCAGGATTGCAGACATGTAGAAATAGATAAACTGTGAGGGCTTGGTTGTGGTAAGGCCTCTTACTCCCACCAGGGGGAGTGGAAGGCACACAATCAAGTCCTCACACCCTAACTGGGGAAATTAATGATCCCCAATCAGAGACAGCTGTCTAGAGTTGTCTCTGATTGGGGATAGTATTTAGGCCCCACACACATCCACCTGTGTGTGGATCATTGTTCCGGCTTGTCTGCTTTGAGTATTCAGAAAGTAAGCCACTGTTTTTGTTTTGTTTGTAGTAGTTTATACTCTCCTGTTCATTTTATATGCTTTGTGAGAACACCTCATTAAAATAAACATGATGACACTCCACGAGCGCTCCGTGTATCGTCCCATCAAACTAAAACGTTTTCTTCACTGTCAGCTTCTCCCTCCTACCCTTCGACCTGGCCAGCTTGGTTGCACCTGCCGGGAGTATAAACCCCCTCCGGCTTAGCGCTCAGGGTCATTGGCGTACGCAAGCCTCTCCACCGTGGCAAGGTGACAGTCCAGGAGAGGGGCAATTAGGTTTATCTTATTAAGTGTGCTGGAGATCAAATATAAAGAACCACTTATTAGTTAAACATTAAGGGAATTACGTTGCAGCATTAGATATGTTATCATAATACACCAGCCTTAGACATGTACTTTGTTGTGACAGCAGCTCTGGATATAAAACTATTTACCTGCTCGACTTAATCTTCTTCCCCATTTGAGCTATAATGCCATAAGGAACATATACAAATCATATATTAAAAAAACATTACAATATCCTTTCTGCATAACACAAACTGTCAAGAAGGAAAACAATGACCTCACAAGACCATTCATGTGCCTTCGCATGCATAACGGAGAGGAGAGGGTGCATTTTTAAAAGCTCCAACTCTGGGCACGCCTGCACAACTTTCTGCAATTATGGCCAGTATTTGCATGCAACATCACAGTAGAAAAAGCTCACCGTGTCAGCAGAAGACAGCTCCTTCTGCAAGTACATTGCATAGGCATACATCTCGCTTCTGTACATGTTCGCCAGCCCTACTGTCCAATGTCTCAGAAACACAAAGAAGTTCAGAGCAGGAAGGGACCGGCTGTAGTGCCCTGAGTCAGGAGTAATTATTAGGAAGTAATTCATTACATTCTTTAAAATTGAAAATGCAAAGAATGAAAAGAAGTAAAGTCCTTAAAAACCACATACTTCCCATTTATTCCAATCAGGATGACCCGTTTGCCACTCGTCACTGTCAGGGCGCAACCACACAGCTGTGGCACAGCCATGGGCAAAAGACAAACTAGAAACCAAAATGTGACACCTAAGAACCACAAATAAATAGTTGTAAACTTGGACTGTACATACTGATGCATTGAAACTGTTGCAATACTGACACTGGCCCAACACAGTACCTTCAGCAGAGAGCATGATGTCCACCATTGCCTCTCTTCCCCCCCACTTTTGTGCACACAAGGCCTGCCTCTCTGCCCATGTCACCTTTGGGGTTACATGACAATCAAACTTGGTCACCGAATACACCAGGTGTAGACCTTACCGTGAAATGCTTATTTTACAGGCCCTTAACCAACAATGCAGTTCAAAAAAGAGTTAAGAAAATATTTACCAAATAAACTAAAGTACATGACAATCTGGCCCAGTGAAATCTGGCCCATCAGCTCCTGTAGGTACTGCATCAGGGATTCTTGTGGAGATAAAAAGAACATGCTAGAACTCAAAAGGAGTAGCTTGGCTGTATTAAAAAATGTTAAGGTTGGCATGGCATTTGTTTGGCATTCTAGCATACTGTACCTGTGTCTTGTGGTGATAGGTGCATGGGTACTGCAGGAGGTTGGGTACTGATACTGGAAACTATTAAATACAAACAGTGTTATATTTCTTCATCAAAGCAACTTAAAGCCATTAGCATAACTGTATTTTTGGGGTGAAGAGATGAGAATCTACTATGACAGATATGTCATAAAATTATGATATACTGTATGGCATTATATTAGATGTATATGTAATTAAATGGCATGTGCATAACTACGTGGTTTTAATGTACATTAGCAGTGGTTCTTCTTATTTTGAGTGTAATTGAATTTTGAATCTATTTTCAATACATGCAACCTAAGAGTTAATGCTTGCAAGACAGAGGCTTAGGTTATAGTCAATCGGTCAGAGGATTATACATTTTACAGTATGTATTTAATCCCACATTGAAATGAAAGCCAGTGAGCCAGCTAAAATTGGTCAGTATATTGCAACTGCATTTCAAATAAAATAAACTTTTATCGAATACACCAGTTGTAGACCTTTCCGTGAAATGCTTACTTACAGGCCCTTAACCAACAACGCAGTTCAAGAAAGAGTTAAGAAAATATTTACCAAATAAACTAAAGTAAAAACTAAAATAAAAAGTAACACAATAAAATAACAATAACGAGGCTATATACAGGGGGTACCGATACTGAGTCAATGTGCAGGGGTACAGGTTAGTTGAGGTAATTTGTACCTTTAGGTAGGGGCAAAGTGACTATGCATAGATTGTTCAGCAGTCTTATGGCTTGGGGGGGAGAAACTGTTAAGGAGCCTTTTGGACCTAGACTTGGCGCTCCGGTACCACTTGCCATGCGGTAGCAGAGAGAACAGTCTGACTTGGTTGACTGGAGTCTGACAATTTTTTGGTCTTTCCTCCGCCTTAACACCACCTTGTATACTCCCACCTCGATAAAAGGAACATGTGAGAATGCTGTTCATTGACTACAATTCAGCATTCAACACCATAGTGCCCTCAAAGCTCATCACTAAGCTAAGGACCCTGGGATTAAATTAAACACTGCACTCTGCAACTGGATCCTGGACGGGCCGCCCCCAGGTGGTAAGGGTAGGCAACAACACAACTGCCTCACTGATCCTCAACACCGGGGTCCCTCAGGGGTGTGTGCTTAGTCCCCTCCTGTACGCCCTGTTCACCCACGACTGTTTGCTGACGACTCAATGGTAGGCTTGATCACCAACAACGATGAGACCGCCTATAGAGAGGAGGTCAGAGACCTGGTACCAGGATAACAACCTCTCCCTCAATGTGAGCAAGATAAAGGAGCTGATTGTGGACTACAGGAAAAGGCGGGCCGAAGAGGCCCCAATTAACATCGATGGGGCTGTAGTGGAGCAGGTCGAGAGTTTAAAGTTCCTTGGTGTCCACATCACCAACAAACTATCATGGTCCAAACACACCAAGACAGTTGTGAAGAGGGCAAGACAACACCTTTTCCCCCTCAGGAGACTGAACAAATTTGACATGGGTCCCCAGATCCTCAAAAAGTTCTACAGCTGCACCATCGAAAACATCCTGACCGGTTGCATCCCCGCCTAGTATGGCAACTGCTCGGCATCTGACCGTAAGGCACTACAGAGGCTAGTACATCACTGGCATTCCTGCCATTCAGGACTTATATATTAGTTAGAAATGTCCTAACAAGGTAGTCATGCTGCCTGACAAGTTGAACGACACTAGCCTTGATGAGGCCCTTACTCTCTTGGGGTTGTTGTGTGTGATTTCCTTAGGGTCAAGCGACCTGGCTTCAAGCCTACCTCAGGTCAATACCCCCTTCTACCATTTGCTACTCTGATGAGCAGAAGTAGGATGGTGAATGAGGGTCAAAAGCATGTCCTATTAAGGTGTGAGGGATTTGTGATGGAGAAGCACAGCTTGTGTTTTCTGAACCGAGGGAGTAGTGTAACGATCCTAGCCTTGATAAGTTTATTAAGAACTCCCCCAAGGGAGATCTCACTCTTGGAATCTTCCTTGGGGTCCATTTAGGGCAGGGTTTCCCAAACCTCTCCTCTGCCACTCCAGATGTTTCACATGTTTGTTTTAACCCTTAACTGGCACACATGGTTCAATTAGTCAACTAATCATCAAGCAATTTGTCTAATTAAATCAGGTATGGCAATATAGGGTTAAAACAAAACTTTGAAACTTCTCGGGGGTCAGTGGAGATGTTTGGTAAACCCTGTTTTAGGGTCAGATGCCCCAGGATCAAGCTATATTTAAGGTGGAACTCACCCCCGCCATTAGCTGCAACAGTCACCTGTTCCGGCAAGGTCCATGTCCACCGCTGTGACTTTTCACAATAATATACAATTAACATGAGGCAGCCAGGACTGGCATCTTATCTATTTAGTTAAAACACACAACTAAATAGGTTTATAACACTTACCATTTCTTGAGGTCTTCTTAGATCTTTTTTGTCCAGGCCTTTAGTGAATTATCTTGCCTCTGCTGTCCCTCTCTATCCATTGGACAGGGCAAGGCTAGTGGCAGGAGCAGGTGACTGTCGCTTTAAAGCTCGCATCTTCTGATCCTAAAATATTGATTCAAATCAAACATAGAATGGGTGTCACAGTGCATGGATAGCGAGAGGTCAGTGCAAACATATTTTATTAAACTAACAAACGTACAATACCGTGAGCTGGCGTTTAGTGCAGACACATAGGCGCACAATGATCCACACCCAGGTGGACGTGAAGTGTAATTAAATATACTCCCCAATTAGAGACAACACAAGACAGCTGTTTCTAATTGGGGATCACCCAAAACCCAACACCAACCTAGTGAATGTAAGGACCTGACTGTGGCCATCCCACTCCCGCTAGAGGGAGTCAGACCTGGCCTCAGTCAGGACCTTACAATGGGAATCTATCTGTGATTAAAATTACAGCACAACAATATTGTGGTATGTACCCACAATTAATACTCAATGTTTTTGTTATTTATCTGCTTTAATTCATTAACATCTCAGGTGCGAACAATGCTGGTATTATTATTCATTAACTAGATGTGTATTCATAATAACACAATTGGTATACAGACAGCAAAAAGAGAATTACAGACACCTGTGTAGGTATGTAATCATATTTCAATAGGACACACACAGGCCATAAACTAGCTACGCCATCAAAGATCTAATTAAAAGGCAAAATAGTTAATTTTGTTATGCTATGTATTCTATCCAGAGTTATTGTTTATTTTAAATTGGGTGCGGTATTCAACACAACCACAGGTATAATAAGAACGAACACAATGGTAATTTCCGGTACAAATGATAAAACGTCAGTTCCGGTACTACGGAATCATGGGTGATTGAGTTTTACAGTTCGTCACTCACTGCCAGACACTTTTAAATCATGAAATAAATACCTCTAAGTATTTTTACATAATTAATAATGGCGAGCAGCTAGCTAAATAGCCCCAATGTTCACTGGGCCCGGTTGCAACCGGCAGGAACCAAAAAGTTAATGTTAGCATACAAGATACTGTTGGCCAGAGCGTATAAATATCACTTCCTGTCTACAAGATGCACCAATATACACTGATTGAAATAAAAGAGTTTAGAATTATGCGGGCCGAAAAACAGAAAATACTAGATTATTATTTATTGTCCAATAACTTACCTCGTTCTCACTGTAAAATAGCTAGCTAGCTTCAACCAAATAAGAAGTTATGTTGGTTGAACCTAGCTAGCTATTTTACAGTGTAAATAAGAATTTGTTCTTAACTGACTTGCCAAGTTAAACAAAGGTTAAATAAAAATAAATAAATAAAAAACATGTTTAACAACTAGGTGTTGTCATGAACTTGACAACTCTTTACTTGTCCATGCAGGGAAAAGATAATGAAATGAATGGTAATTTATTCATATTTTACTGTCTACTGTCTGCAATCAAATCAACTTGAACTCTTTTCATTAACTCACTCATAAAAATGTAAGCAAGTAATACATCCCTTTTATATTTCTCATGTGGCAAATCCTTTCACATAATGTGAAAGGAAAGGAAATCAGTCTCTCTCTCTCTCTCTCTCTCTCTCTCTCTCTCTCTCTCTCTCTCTCTCTCTCTCTCCCTCTCTCTCAGATGTGTGAGTGACAGTATTTTTTGTAATTTGCCCAGTAATTTATTCATTTAGGACATTGTGATAGTTTTCCAGGATTTGCCACATGAGAAATATAAAGGGGATTTTATTACTTGCTTACATTTTTATGAGTGAGAGAGAGAGAGAGAGAGAGAGAGAGAGAGAGAGAGATAGTGTTAGTTAGGGGGTGGCACTGAGGTACTGACTCACTGAGAGACACAGTAGCAAGATTTGTGACCTGTTGCCACAAGAAAAGGGCAACCAGTGAAGAATAAACACCATTGTAAATACAACCTATATTTATTTACTTTCCCTTCTGAACTTTAACTATTTGCACATCATTACGACACTGTATATAGACATAATATGACACTTGAAATGTCTTT
Organism: Thymallus thymallus; assembly: GCA_023634145.1. NCBI lineage: Eukaryota > Metazoa > Chordata > Actinopteri > Salmoniformes > Salmonidae > Thymallus > Thymallus thymallus. The sequence goes on along the minus strand of CM042379.1, from coordinate 18,236,369 downwards.
ATTCTTTTGAAACTTTTGTGAGTGTAATGTTTACTGTAAATTTTTTATTGTTTATTTCACTTTTGTTTATTATCTATTTCACTTGCTTTGACAATGTAAACATATATGTTTCCCATGCCCTCATACCATTCCCATAAGTCCCCTTAAATTGAGATTGAAATGGAAAGATCATAAAAAGGAAGACTACTGTTGAATGTGGAAGTCCCCCAGGAGTACATTCTTGGTCTGGGAAAGTTTCCCTTCCCAGCTCTACTTGGTCGACATGGTCGTCACTTGTTAGATCAATTTCATTTCTAATGTTAGAAAGACATGCTCAATGTTATGCATCTTTCCAAAAAATGTTGGAATAAGTTCAGAGATTTGCACATTTTCTTGTAAATACCCCTTTGACGTTCAAAGAATAGACATCACATATGTGATAAACTGATTTATAACTCAGTTAGAACTGGATGGACTTTGGATAAAGAACATATCACACTATCACTCTTCATGGCGTTGGGTAGAACTGGACATGCCCTGAAACACTGTCTGTGGGATGTATAATGATTAATAGCCTCTAATTACAAGTAATCACCATGGAGACAGGGATTTGCAAAAGCTTGCGTCTCTTATCAAAGTGTCCCTTTGTCACAATCCATGTTATTGTGACGGAGTTTAGCAGAAACAGGACTCCAAATATCTCTCCCACTCTTCCCCCAAGCCCCCCTGCGCACACTCCGCGCTCCTACCCTTGGACAATGACCCTCTCTCATTTGAGCAGACAAACCCAAAACAACTTGCTCTTGGGTCTGGCCTGGAAAGAATTACTTATTTTCCTCTTTCCTTCCTCTATGCTCTCCTTAGAACATGAGCTATAGAGTCTCTATCTACCACAGAGAGCGAGCCTGATAACAAACAGGAGTAGTGTCCAATCATCAATCACACTTGTGCAGGGACCAGGGTGCACTGGGGTAATGTGCTAAGGGTGCTAGGCTAGAGAATGAGTCAAAGGGGAAATGCCAGGGCAACCGGATTCAAGGACAAAATGTATGTGTTTATTCCACATAAATTCTCATAAATTCTCATGGGTCTAAAGTTGAATGTAAAGGGACACTGATATGCTGAGTTTCTGTATAATATGAAGTAGCTATGGAATGTTAGTTAATGTATTTTGGTCTTAGAAGCAACAGTAGGTCGAGGTGGCTCATCTGTGGTATGGGGTTGCTATGGGTGTAACTATGGAGTGACAACTATTCTAGTTTTGCCCTTTACGTAGAATGTGGATCCTAAGCAGTTTGTTATTGGAGACACAGGACAGGCTAATATAGAATATATTGGGAACTCTGCTGATCGAAGCATGCTGAAGTATGACCTTCTATGTCTCACTCGTGTTAGATAAAAGCTTCATAATGTCTGTGGTTCAATGTTCGGGGTGACAACGTTGCCAGCATGTGTGGCTTGTGATCATGAATCTCAGATCTGAATAAATATTGTCTCCAATCTCCAACGAGCCATATATTGTTCCTCCTTGCATCCTGATTCTTCAATACCCGAGAAATCATCATTACAGACACAAAGACAACCATCAAGAAAACACTTCCAAAACATCACCTAAAATGCTCAAATAAATAATATATGCAGATCTCAAGTTGTGAATATCCTGATTTCACAAGCAGAGATGTCAGTTTTGCCTGAATAAAATCAGGATGTTTGTTTGGAATACCCTATGCAGGTTTTTCTGTGTCCCCTCACAAAATTCCAGAATGTCTTGACTTTCTGTCCCTTTCTGTCAGCCAAGTTAAAAGCTTACTCTCTTGGGTCTTTGCAGTCCCTGGGAAAGTCAAGACATGTGTTGTCTTCTCCTTACTCAGTCCCAGTCTATTTTATTTCCCAAACTAAATGCTCCCAATCTTCCCAAACCCTCTGCCTAGGATGTATCTTATTACAGGTAAAGAGCACACATTCTTAAGATGAATCCTGATATGACTGTTTAAAAAAAAGGTTACATCGGCAGCTTCTCTGTTTATACTGTACATCACAAATATACAGCAAATCTACTAAAATGTTACTTGTACAACTTGCATATTGTCCTGGACATTTCAGTACAGAGAGAGACTTGGACAATTATTCAAACAATCATCTTTATTCAACATCGATTCATTACTGCAATAATGAAACTGTTGACCGCACACTCTTGAGTTGTGTTGCAGAGAGCTTAACCTACATTGAAAAACAGCCATCTTATATACAAGACACAAAATACTTCCCACACATGGCTGGCTCCAACCACTCCCATATAGATCAGGTAATCACTAAGCCACCTTGGGTTCATCCTATGGTCAACTTGTACAGGGGTGTTGTCTTAACCTCACCCTGGCTTAGTTTCCCAGATGCAAGGACACATTTCCCTCAGTGCACTACTGATTTCAGGAAATGGAATGTGGCAATAGAGTTATTTTTATCATCCTCTAGTAACCCATTTCCTCAATGCCCAGTCTAGCTGCAGGAAGCTAGAGTGGAGACCATAAAAACTGAGCACTAGTACAACAGTAATATCTTACTATTGTTAATGATGTATTGTTAACTATTAAACAAAACAGGTAAATATGTAATTCTCCCCCCACAATATTTACATCATTTTGTAATTAATGGTCAAGGAAAGCTATAATGTAAGCATAAACCCACTTACTATAAATAACTGACACAACCTAACATAACAAAGTGGGAGTGGCAGTAAGACTTCTATTGTTCCAAAACCCACGACATCGAAGTCATGATGAATGCTGTTAAGACCAACGTTGCTGCGATATAGTACATTTCTGCCATTTAATAAATGACTATGCTATGTCATATTGTTTCAGCATAAGCTTCTTGTCCACCTGATGTTTCAGGAATGGTCTAATATACAGTAAACATATGTTGCACGACCTAGTAGTAAAACAATGAGTGATTGGCGGAAACGGCTGATTGTCTTTCAATTTCCTCTCCTCTACCTGTCAACGGTAAAACTCCATCCTTCCTCATGTGACACAATGATATGGTGAGAATTGTCCATCCACCTGCTGATTGTGAAACCTAACCTACTATAGCTTTCATACTACTGCTAGAGTAGCCTGTGCTGGGCTGAAAGAAATGTAGGAACGAATTCCCAAGCTAATCACATTACTGACAGCTGTGTCTTTTGTTCGCCTCTCACCTAACTACTACCAGACTGTCCAATGACCATACGGCTTTATTCTATCATGTGAAAGACAACGAGGCAAGGCATGGTCCACTGCTGCTTCACTCTGTAGTAGCAGAATAAGTGCCCAACCTCAGGGGTTGAAATTGAGAAATAAAATCCCTCTGGGGATGCACCAATGTAAAATCCTTTGAATCAAGCTCAGTTTTTTTAGAAGCTCAGTTTTACAAAATATAAACAATTATTTCACATTCGCCCATTTTCTGTATTCATGGCTGTTGTTGAAATACATTACATTGTGGATACAAAAGGTATTTCCTTCACCTTGGTCATTATCTTTATAACAGAAAATTCTAATATGATACATTCTGTTGACATTAGAATTGTTACTTTGCCTAAATTGAATGAATTAACCTGTGTTATCTTTCACTGGCCTTGAAAGGTTCGGTTGAACAATGAGATTGTTTTGGAAACATGGGCCCCTTCATCTGCTAACCTATCACTGCAGAGGGTAAGGATTCTGCCAGGCCATACAGGAAGTGGAAGCGTCAACAACCTCTTTGTTTACGTCCCCCTTTCATCCAGAGGTGTAGTGATCTCCCTGTTTGACTTCTGAAGGTCATTTACACACCAGCCACCACACGGTTGTCCTCTGTCTAGTATTCACACACAAAAACTGAACCAAGATACTCTAGAGAATCTACATCAAAGTTTCACCTGCAACATGAAGAAATGTTGCCTTTAAGCCTTTTCAAATAATGTCTAATATATTTATGTATTGTGTGTGATGATTAGCATTGCTCAGAGACAGACCTGCATCTCTCCCTATGAGTACTCTATGAGTGAGTGTTGTGGATTGGAGCTTTTACCGAACCAGATAAAATTGATTAGCTGTAAACACAGATGGAGGAAGGAGGAAGAGGAGAAGAAGGAGGAAGTTGTGATCCTTTATCTTATTTTTCCATCAAAACAGAGTAACATCGCCACAAACAGACAATCTTCTGATATCGGGGGAAAGAAAAACAAAGCGCAATGAAGTCTACTGAGCATAAAAGGAGATGTCTGGTCTGTTGAATGACCTTCATTAGTTTGATCCCCCAGATTTCAACACACCGCCCCTTGATTTTTTCCAAAGTTTGTTACGTTACAGCCTTATTTTGAAATGTATTAAACAAAACATTTTCCTCATCATTCTACACACAATACCCCAGAAAGACAAAGCAAAAACAATTGACAGTGCATGTCAGAGAAAACAAAAGACAGGATTGTGTCGAGGAGCAGATCTGGGGAAGGGTACCAAAACATTTACGCAGCATTGAAAGTCCCCAAGAACACAGTGACCTTCATCATTCTTAAATGGAAGAAGTTTGGAACCACCAAGACTCTTCCTATAGCTGTCCGCCCGGCCAAACTGAGCAATCAGGGGACAAGGGCCTTGGTCTGGGAGGTGACCAAGAACCCGATGGCCTCTGTGGAGATGGAAGAACCTTCCAGAAGGACAACCATCTCTGTAGCACTCCACCAATCAGGGCTTTATGGTAGAGGGGCCAGGCGGAAGCCAATCATCAGAAAAAGGCACGACAGCCTGCTTAGAGTTTGCCAAAAGGCACCTAAAGACTCTCAGACAATGAGAAACAAGATTTTCAGGTCTGATGAAACCATGAGCAGCGAGGAGGCAGGCCCAGCCTAGAGCCCCGAAGAACCCCCAGACTGTTTTGGGGGGGGCTATGGGGGAGGTCGGGAAGGAAGATGAGGAGCCCCGGCCACTACACTCGTGGGGGTTCGTGGAGGAGCCCCTACAGCTATGGGAGCAGGAGTACGCCCAGGTATCGGACGACAACAACAAGGTGCTCCTGTTCCCCAACTCGTGGGGGCTCGCGGATTAGCCCCTATAGGATCGGGATTGGCAGAGGAGAGAGGATGACTGGGGGAGTCTGGTACCTCCAGCGCCGGTTCCCAGCCCAGTACCTCCAGATAGATAGATAGGTACTTTATTGATCCCCCGGGGGGGAAATTTCATTGTCAAGCAGCTACAACAAAACACAGGGCAGGTGCAAAGTGCCACAACGAGAGCGGCAGTATGAAAAAGTATAGAAATACAAGATATCTGGAGTGCAAAAAAAATAAAAGCTATAAAACCGATTTCCAGTCCGGTACCGCTAGTGCCGGTCTCCCGCACCAGGGCTCCAGTGCCGGTTCCCCGCACCAGGGCTCCAGTGATGGTCACCAGCGCGGTGCAACCAGTGCCGGCTCCACGCACCCGGCCTCCCGTGCATCTCCCCAGCCCGGTAAGTCCTTTGCTGGCTCCCCGCACCCGACCTCCAGTGCGGGCATCAGTCCGGTGCAACCACTGCCGGCTCCACGCACCAGGCCTTCCGTGCGTCTCCCCAGCCCGGTATGTCCTGTGCCGGCTCCCCGCACCAGCCCTCCAGTACGTGTCATCAGCCCGGTGCAACCAGTGCCGGCTCCACGCACCAGACCACCGGTGCACCTCCACAGTCCGGTACGGCCCGTGCCTGCTCCTCGCACCAGAGCTCCAGTGCGTGTGTCCAGCCCGACACCTCCAGTGCCAGCTCCACGCACCAGACCACCGGTGCTCTCCACAGTCCGGTATGGCCCGTGTCTGCTCCGCGCACCAGAGCTCCAGTGTGTGTGTCTAGCCCGACCTCTCCAGTGCTGGCTCCACACACCAGACCACCGGTGCGCCTCGTTCCATTACCACTAACCGTGACACTTCTGTCTACCTGCACCGGATGTTTGTTGCTTTCAGCACAGAGTAGTATTTCCTTGTTCTTGAGTTCTCAAGTTCTTCATCATGCGGCAAATGTATTGAGGCTTGGAGTTGAAATCCATGATTTCCAAAGGCACAGATAAAGCACCATTTAGGGACAGAGGAATCAGCAGAGCAATCTAAGTTTTCTAATAGGCCTTGATTTATAAATAGGAACAGCTCTTGGAATGCTTGGGAATGCTCTGGAACTAACTGAAATGTCATTCCATGCCATGTATGCATTATGAATCTGGAAAGAGAAACAGGCCGATGTACAATTTCAGCACAATTACATTTTAAGGGACCCCCAGTCCGATCATATCTTACGCATATACGCGACAAATGGTTTTCCCCACCATAAAACTTTTACATAAGTCCATGCTCACTGGTCAGTATTGTGGTCACCAAGGAGGTATTCATCACGGACCTGAGATCTGATAGGACAATAATGACTGTAGGGGCCCCTGGAGGCCCCTAGGGTCCCACGACCCAACAGCTGCTGGCCAGGCTGAAAAATGCGGATTAAATAAATAACTCCATTGGTGATTGTCTTCTCTGAGCTTTCCAAGATTTACTGTATGTAATTATTTTCATAAAGCACATACCATGTCCATGTGGCTATGCTTACCCTACATGGGCTACTATTCAATGTAAAACTACATCTTCAGTCATCAGTCATGATTTTCAAACACAAATCATCTTATCATTGAGATTACATAGCAAAATGCCTTGTTGCAACATGTGATTTGCATAATTGGCAATTACAAAAATTATTTACATTTCAGATGAAGACAATGAAGATATTTAGGGGTTCATAGTGAAGCTGTGAAACCTATTGTTATTGTCTGAATTATTTTCTTATTTAGATTTTTTTTCTTGAAAATCTAATTTGGCATACAGAAATTGAGGCCATAAGTAACTTGGTAAGAAATAATGGCAACGATTGGCCTATAGAGGGCACTGTTATCCGTCAGTTTAAGTCAGAGATATTTGGGATCCGCCAGTGTCGCACTTGCGCATCTGCGGTGAAAGTTTACAGAGCTTGGGGGGTCCCATAGGGCGGCGCAGCGTTGTCCGAGTTTGGCCGTTGTAGGCCGTCATTGTAAATAAGAATATGTTCTTAACGGACTTGCCTAGTTAAATAAAGGTTATATATATATATATACACACTACCTTTCAAAAGTTTGGGGTCACTTAGAAATGTCCTTGTTTTTGATAGAAAAGCAAATGTTTTGTCCATTCAAATAACATCAAATTGATCAGAAATACAGTGTAGATCTTGTTAATGTTGCAAATGACTATTTTAGCTGGAAACGGCAGAAGTTTAATGGAATATCTACATAGGCGTGCAGAGGCCCGCTATCAGCAACCATCACTCCTGTGTTCCAATGGCACGTTGTGTTAGCTAATCCAAGTTTATCATTTTAAAAGGCTAATTGATCATTAGAAAACTCTTTTGCAATTATATTAGCACAGCTGAAAACTATTTTGCTGATTAAAGAAGCAATAAAACTAGCCTAATTTAGACTAGTTGAGTATCTGGAGCATCTGCATTTGTGGGTTCGATTACAGGCTCAAAATGGCCAGAAACAAAGAACTTTCTTCTGAAACTCGTCAGTCTAATTATTGTATATATACACATAAGAGATGACTGAGTTATTGATAAATAAGGAAATCATATTTTACGTGTCCATTAAAAAAAATAAGGAAACTATTAACAATTTACTTTCTTGATTATGTAACGCTAATGCTTAAAATAATCTTAATTCTCTCCAAATTGGGTCATTGGACTAATCACAACAGTCCATAAAGAGTTTGAGAAAATAACGTTGATACATTCAAAGATGGCCACCAGTAGATGCATATTAGCACATATTAACACATATGCAAAAATCTTCTTATCTTGAACCATAAGACCAAATTACACCAAATGGAATGTAGGCCCATGGTACGTCTTAACAAAAATAAAGCTTAAAATCTGCTTTTACGTGTCCTTTAAAACCACTGTAAATCCACTCCACAGTGGCCTATCAACTTGAAACTGTCATAGATGTCCCTCAAATGAACCACATTGAATTTGGTATTGATATGTTAGAAAACAAAGAAACTATAAACAACTCATTCTTTGCATATGTAACGTTAAAGCTAAAAATAATTCTGCAATCATCTTCTCATCATGAACCATACTTCAGATTTTTTATTTAGACTCATTACATCACTCTTCAATGGTTTTGAGAAAAAATTATTGTTGCATTCAAATATGGTCGCACTGTACCTATAGGTGCACTTTGGAAAATCTTCTTCTCATGAACCACAAGTTAGATTTGGTATATAGACTCATATGCACACTCTTGAAAAAAGTGCAATCTAGAACCTAAAAGGGTTCTACCTGGAACCAAAAAGGGTTCTCCTATTGGGACAGCCGAAGAACCCTTTCTGAACCCTTTTTTCTAAGAGTGTATATGTCCTTAGAAGCTATGTGAATATAAAGTTACTGCAACCTTACATGGCTGCACCACCAGACTCTTACTGTGATCTGTTCTCGCAATTTGTAGTCTATGACATTTCAATTACTTCTAGTGTGAATTAATTGGTACCTTGGTAAACTAGATTTTTTGAGTATTACCTGCATTCAAAGATAATCAACCTACAGCACTAGACTAAACTTATCTTTCACTGGTTGCACATCAAATAAGATAGTTCCTACATAATGAGTGCTTGCTTTGTTATTCAACTGATATTGTGTCCTTTCTGTCATCCTGTGAACCCCGTTCATTGCTGCTTGCAGCAATATTTTCTATTCTATTCGATTCCATTCTTCCAATTGAAGAACCCTTGTACCAAACCATGTTATCATGTAGGATACCTGTTGAATAGGTTACTTACTGAACTGAGCTCCCTCCCCTATAAGTTCCTTCTACCAACTGCACAGTCGCGCTCAACCCTATCTGCCCCACATCTCTTGCCTCTCTAGCACCCTAGCACCCAGCGTCTGTCTTGCAGTTTGCCAAGATCGGCCAGCCATCACACTCACTCTCAGGACGACACGGGGCAGAAGCAACAACATGGCTTTACGAATGAACGCTTCCATGTTCGTGGGACTTTTCCTGCTTTCTCTGGCCTGGAAAGGTATGTGACCTAATGCAAATCTAACCTCTTGAAAACTCTGCATAGGATGCGTTTTTCAGCGGTGTATCGTTTTGTGACTGTATTGTACTGTACATTGGAAACTTTGCGGGGTTGCTTGTGTACTGAAGGCTGGCTACTTCATGGAGCGTTACTCTGCTCCGCTCCGAATAAAGGCTGCGTAGATCCAGCAAACGGCAAACGTGATGTTGCTACCTTGTTCAGGCGTTTGGTCAATTGTTTATTTCATCTGAAAAGCAAAATGATAGCTTATTACCACAAATGATGAATATGGCCGCCTGCAATGTATAAAGCATATCTGATTTCTACTATCAGTTATAGTTAAGATACTGTATGTAAACTAGTTACAATAACAATTTAATTAAAGTAATTGGAAGTATTTGAGAATTACATCAGCAAACGTGTGTATGTCTAATGTGTATAAAGTAGTTATTTATTTCTCATCATATAAATAGTAGTAAGGACCGGTGCGTGGATTTCTGCCACTCTAGGCGAAACACAATTGTATCGCCCCTCTATTTTCAAAGTACAATACACCAACAACAACATGCAGCCAATACAAGCCATAAGCAAACAGCAACAACACAAACGCCAATATATACACATCACCCAAATAGACAAGTGCAACGCACAGTGTCAACAAGTAGATGCATGACGCCTATGCGTATCCAAATGACAACAATGGCACCAGGTCTGCAGCATCATAAATCCAATAGGTTCCAAACCCCTTTACAGCAGATTCATGACAGCACAGCTATTTTGTAAATAATTGAATTTCAACTAATCTAAATAGTGACTGTAATAATATTGAAAATATTTATGTACAAAACCTTGTGCGTAAAACACACACACACACACACACACACAAGCGAGCAGCAAGGTGCATATCATCAGCAGATTCACAGCTTAAAACCACTAGACAAAAACGCTTATTTTATCTTTCAGAAGTGTACACGAAGGCCTTTCATGGCTGCAAAGGCCTTCACTGCATCCTCCATTTTGATCATCTGTGCCAGCTCATGTTCAGTAGAGATTGTTGCCAGTCCATTCAGTCTCTCTTGTTTCATTGTACTCCGAAGGTAGTTTTTTTATTAGTTTCAACTTTGAGAAACGTTGTTCTCCTGAAGCAACTGAAACAGGGATCAAATCACTTGGTCCAGAATCAATATATTTAAAAAAAGAATTATTTTGTTTTTGGAGCGCTTGCTCCTTTGCTAATTTTCTTTTTTTGTACTCACAACCCAACAGTTTGGGTCGTTTAGACATGGTTGTACAGTGTACTGTGGCGCGCTCGGCCAGAAGAAGATGGCATGACAGAGATTGATTTAACAGAGAGTTCCTGTGCCCCATACACCGCACGACTCCAGGAACATCACACATTATTATCCTCATTCAGCTTTTGGCAAAGAACCTAACCTCCGGCCATGCAAGGCTCGGTTACGGTAGGCACTCTAACATTCCCCCTCCCCCATAAACTGAACTCAGACAACTTAAGAACACATAACCACATAACATTAGCTTAACTACTAGAAACATAAACACATAACACAACCGTTTTATCGTGGAACATGAACTACCCACAATCCCTCTTCAGCTACCACGCAACGTGTAGCTAGCGTATGCCGGCCAGATCGCTACAGTACTGTCAGTCAGTGTTCCGACCTCTGACCTCGTGAGACGGGTACGGGTGGATGGGGGGGGGGGGCGCTGATTGGTGATTTTGATTGACAGACACACATTCCTCACCAATGGACTACAAGAGGCGGCAAAATGAGCTCCAATTATTTATATATTTTTTATAAGCCCACATTTTGCCGCCTTTCCAAAGTGCCGCTCTAGGCGGTTGCCTAGTCTGCCTATGCGCACGCTCCGGCCCTGGTAGTAGTATTAAGTGAATCAGAATAAGTGGATTGAATTAGTCACCCCTATACAGCAATTTTTTTTTTTTTCTTGAAAGTTGGTCATTCGATTGTGTCACTTAGCTGTGCATATGAACAAAGGTAAGCGCTTCTTTCATGTTGTATGCATTCCCTCACTATTACTGTATATGATTCATTATTTTGTTTTGATTGAATACCCAGAGACTGTAATTTTAGGTATGTGTGACTCTTGTGGAATGTAATCTGTAACTGGCTATGAAAAAGATGAGACCACTTTTCTAATCTGTTCTATAGCTTACTTCTTTTAGAATAAAACTATATTAGACTATTTATTCAGATAACTGCAATTGTGAAAAGCATTCCACTGATGCAATCGAAATAGCTAAATTATTGATACTTTTATGGAGCCTACTGTCATGGTTCTTAGGCAGGACACGAGGCGCTGAGCAGTAGTATATTGACATTCCTTTATTGGACTCCAAACAAAACAACAAAGGAAAGGAAGTAACCACGAACTGGTCCACCCGCAGGTGGGAAAGCCATGAACTTAAATAGGATCCCCAATTAGAGACAACGCACGGCAGCTGCCTCTAATTGGGGACCAACAAAAACCAAACATATACTTTTCTAAACCTCTCTCCTCTGTCAGGCCCTGACCATAGCCACCAGACAAACATGGAGATGCCTGGCGGCTTCCCCACAATCTAGACCTGACACCTACTCTAAGGTCTAGCTATGTTTTTGTTAGATGCTTCGCAGACATACTGGTTGTTTTTTTGTTGAATATGTTGTTGAGAGGGGAAAATCAACTGCCTAGCAGCTTACTGTCAGGTCATGTCTTCCTACCAGGGTTAATCTTGGTCAGTCATGATAGAGTAGTGAATAGCATATCTGTGTTATCACCAGACCACGAGACCTGAGTCAAATATGATCACAGTGGGATGGGTGCAGTATGCCTGCTCTTACCAAATCTACACATGCATCAAACCAGAACGATTTCTAGGGGAAAGGGTGAAGGGAAATTAAGGAAAAACGTTTGCTTGTGGATGGAAACAAGACACATGAGTGAATATTACAAGAGTGTGTGTGTGCTAGCATGTGTGTGCTAGCATGTGTGTGTGTCTGTTCCTGTGTGTTTCTCTTCACAGTCCCCACTGTTCCATAAGGTGTATTTTTATCCGTTATTTAAAATCTGATTCTACTGCTTGCATCAGTTACCTGATGTGGAATAGAGTTCTATGTATTCATGGCTCTATGTAGTACTGTGCGCCTCCCATAGTCTGTTCTTGACTTGGGGATTGTGTAGAGACCTCTGGTGGCATGTCTTGTGGGGTATGCATGGATATCCGAGCTGTGTGCTAGTAGTTTAAACAGACACTTCGGTGCATTCAGTATGTCAACACTTCTTACAAAAACAAGTAGTGATGAAGTCAATCTCTCCTCCACTTTGAGCCATGAGAGATTTACATGCATATTATTAATTTTAGCTCTCTGTGTACATTTAAGACCCAGCCGTGCTGCCTTGTTCTGAGCCAATTGTAATTTTACGAGGTTCATCTTTGTGGCACCTGACCATACGACTGAACAGCAGTCCAGGTGCGACAAAACTAAGGCTTGTTGGACCTGCCTTGTTGATAGTGTTGTTAAGAAGGGAGAGCAGCGCTTTATTATGGACAGACTTCTCCCCATCTTAGCTACTTAGCTAGGTGAGGAAGGGTATGAGAAATATCACTGGCTTCAAAAAGTCAAACAGCGGGCAGACGGAGGGGACCCAGGACAGAGCCAATGAGCTGAACCAATTTTTTAACAGGTTTGATACTGGCCCTGTCCACCTCCCTTCCAGCTCCCCAGGCCGCACACCCTCACGGCTGTCCCACCCCCACTTTGCTCACAACACCTCTGCTGAGACAATCAGCGACCCCACCTCCACCCCTGCTCCCTGATCCTCAACACCCCCCTTCCCCCCACCTCCCCACCTGGGTTGACTTTCACCACTAACCAAGTGAAGAGAGAGCTGGAGAGAAAGCGGCGGGCCCTGATGGCATCAGCCCAAGGGTGCTTAGGGTCTGTGCTGACCAACTGTGTGGAATACTCCAGCGTCCCTTCAACCTTAGCCTGAGCCAAGAAAGCACAGCGTCCCTGTGCTGTGGAAAACATTCTGCCTCGTCCCAGTGCCCAAGAAGGCACACCCCACTGTCCTGAATGACTTCAGACCTGTAGCGCTAACATCCCACATCATGAAGACCCTGGAAAGGTTAGTCCTCGCTCACCTCAGACCCCTGGTGTGTACATCACTGGACCCCCTGCAGTTTGCATACCAGCACAACATCGGGGTGGATGATGATCTCATCTACCTTCTGCAGAGGGCCTACTCTCACCTGGACAACGCAGGTTGCACTGTGAGGGTTATGTTTTTTGACTTCTCCAGTGCCATCAACACCATTCAGCCCCTGCTACTGGGTGAGAAGATGAAGAGGATGAAAGTGGAAGCACCCTTAGTCTCCTGGGTCACAGACTACCTGACAGGTAGGCCACAATTTGTGCGACTACAGAGCTGTGTGTCAGAACGGGCAGTGAGCAACACAGGGGCCCCCCAGGGAACGGTCCTGTCCCCCTTCCTGTTCACCCTGTACACCTCGGACTTCAGATATAACTCTGAAACATGCCACCTACAGAAGTTCTCGGATGACTCCGCAATTGTAGGGTGCATCAGGGGTGGGCAGGAGGAGGAGTACAGGAGCACAATCAGTGACTTTGTGTTGTGGTATGAGCAGAACCACCTTCAGCTCAACATCAGCAATACAAAGGAGATGGTGGTGGACTTCAGGAGAACCAATGCACAACTGACTGCAGTCATACAAGTTCCTGGGAGTCCATATGGACAATAGGCTGGAATGGGCTGGTAACACCGGGGCCCTGTACAAAAAGGGCCAGAGCCGACTCTACTTTCTGAGGAGGCTCAGGTCCTTCAACGTGTGCAGTAAACTACTGCATACCTTCTACCAGTCTGTGGTATGCAGTGGTGTGCTGGAGAGCCAACATAAAAGCAGGTGATGCTTCTCGGGTAAATAAGCTGATCAGGAAGGCTAGCTCTGTCCTGGGGATGAGCCTCAGTCACAGACTGAGAGCGCTACAGGAGGTCCTTCTTGCCGGTGGCTATTAGACTATATAATGCCTCACCGGGGTGCCGTGCCGTCGGCAACAGAGACCTGGAACTGTTGGGGTGCTAGGACCTAGTTTAACAATTATGCATCCATCAGTGAGTAACTCTGGTCCGTAATCACTCATTCACTCAGGACTTATTTATTCATTCAGGTCTGTATATTCATACTCATGTACAGTAATTCTTGGACTTAACTTATGTAATCATTCATATTAATGTATTAGTCAATGCATATTAGTATCCTTTCAGTTGCATCTTTTTTCATTGCTTTTAGTATATCGAATGTGCAATACGTGCAGTTATCTGTAATGAAACCCTGCGCACTAAGGAGGTCCTTCCTGCCGGCGGCTATTAGACTATATAATGTAATTAAACCCTGCGCACTAAGGACTGTATTTTAAGGGAATTACTATTATTACCCCAAATTATATCATACACACATTTAGCTATTTAAGTATCTCTTCCTGTCATTTACCTGTACAGTTTATGTAACCATGCAAGTATTCACTTACCTGTAAATATAACTGTATATTTACCTGTACAGATAATTTAACCATGCAAAATATTCACTTACCTGTTCTTTTAACCAGTCTGTCTATTAAGTAAACTATTATTACCCTCACTCATATCATATGCATTTTTAGCTACTGAAGTATTTCTCTGCCATCGACCTGTATAGTATAGTTAACCATCCAACATCCACCAATGTATAGTGTACATATTCAGCCAACCACCCATACTATGCAATGTCTTTTTATAGCTTTTTTGCACTCCAGATATCTTGTATTTCTATACTTTTTCATACTGCCGCTCTATGTTTCATGTATCGTGTATCTGTCTTTTTTGTGTATTTTCGTTCTGGCATTTTGCACCTGCCCTATGTTTTGTTGTAGCTGCTTGACAAAGAAATGTCCCCCTTGGGGATCAATAAAGTATCTATCTATCCATCTATATGTTTTGACCATGACAGTTTACAATCCAGGGTTACTCCAAGCAGTTTAGTCACCTCAACTTGCTCAATTTCCACATTATTCATAACAATATTTAGTTGAGGTTTAGGGTTTAGTGAATGATTTGCCCCAAATAGAATGCTTTTAGTTTTTGGAAATATTTAGTTCATGCTGAAACTAACTGCAGCTCTTTGTTAAGTGTTGCAGTGATTTCACTCGCTGTAGTAGCTGATGTGTATAGTGTTGAGTCATCTGCATACATAGACATACTCAAAGCCAGTGACATGTCATTAGTAAAGATTGAAAAAGTAAGGGGCCTCCTAGACAGCTGCCCTTGGGAATTCCTGATTCTACCTGGAATGGTAGATGTTGGCTTTCATTAAAGAACACCATTAAAGGACACCCTCTGTGTTCTGTTAGACAGGTAACTCTTTATCCACAATATAGCAGGGGGCCAATCATCAGTCATTTGTGTAAGTGCCGTGCTTGTTGAATGTCCTTCTCTATAAGCGTGTTGAAAGTCTGTTGTCAATTTGTTTACAGTAAAATAGCATTGTATCTGGTCAAATACACATTTTTCCTGAAAAGTTTACTAAGGGTTGGTAACAGGCTGATTGGTTGGCTATTTGAGCCAGTAAAGGAGACTTTACTATTCTTGGGTAGCAGAATTACTTTTGCTTCCCTCCAGGCCTGAGGGCACACACTTTCTAGGAGGCAAAGATTAAAGATAATATGGCAAAAAGGAGTGGCAATATCGTCCGCTAATATTATGAGTAATTTTCCATCCAAGTTGTCAGACCCCGGTGGCTTGTCGTTGTTGATAGACAACAATATTTTCAGAATATGAATGCCATCTGTTATTAGCAAGTTATTGATTTCGTTAACCTTGTTTCTTAGGCTACATATGTTAATGTGGGCAATTGTAGCACTTTTCTGGGCTGCTTGATTGTTTTTATTGCTTTAATGGGAAGCTTAGCAGAAGTAGACATGCTCATGTTATTTATGTTTGAGCTAATAGTGTAGGGTGAGCTGCACACAGTGGACTTCCTACTAGGACACACCGCCTCAGTGCTAACAGTATAGAGGGTCATACATTAGGTTACTTTCATTGTGTCTGCCAACGCCCCTGGGATAATGTACATTTACTGCAGTGTTATGACAGCTCAGCGGTACAATGGCAGGGATTAACTGAGCTGGGCTTGGGTCATTGATAAGTCAGTGTCTCAACGCAGCGGAGTTCGGGAGACAAGATGATTCGGATGGATTCCATCATTCCTTTAGAGCATCTTCTGTTTCCAGAAGGTGTCAAAGTTATCTATAACAGGGATTCCAACAGAGCTACAGTAATTGTTTAGCAAGGTGTGTAATGCCATTAGCCTGCTGAATCTTTCACACCTGCGGACCAACGATGGTACCGGACCTGAAATAATTGTCCGCTTTTTGGAATCTTTCAGTGCTAGAATCATGTTTTTAAAATCAATTTTCAGAAGTTCCGAGCTAGCCCTCCTAATGTCGTTTGAAGCAGAAGCAGCCTTGTAATGTCCTGGAACCATTATGTTTTCTACCGTAGAACTGCCGATGATGACAGCTGGTGCAATGGCTGAGGAGGTCCGGCCAACCCAGTGGGGTCCGATTGACCCGAGCCAGCTGTAGTATCCAATGTAGATAATGAATGGGCCGGAGTCTCAGACAGCCTTACGGTCTGATGAGGATGGGAGCTCTGAGGATCTGAACCCGAGGTACTGGAGAGGGAGACAGAACAGAGGACGAAGGTGCAGGTTCCTCCGGATCCGATCTCAAATCGTAAACCCCCACGGAAGAAGGTGCCGGAGCCTCTGGATCCAGAGCAGCGACGCTGTTTCTAGTCTGTGTCCGGTCCAGGCTTAACATCTCCAAGGATGCCCCCGTTGCAAGAGGACGCTGTTTTCGATTTCCACTGCGAGTGACATATCTCCATGGCTGGTTGGTAGAATTGAGAACAGGAACATCCACCAAGTCATCCAGGAGCATCCCACCAACTCCATTCTCCAGGGAAGGGGGAGACCCTGCAGAGTACTGGCCAGTCGGCTGTGGAGAGCCTACACGTTAGCGACACTTCCACCAGGCCAGAGCGGCACCGGCTACTGGGTTAGAGGAGAAATAAAAAGTAGGCGGGTGTGAATTCCCCAGGAGCTTGTTCAGGTTCGCTACCTGTTTGCTAAGAGTAGCCACTTTGCCCCTGTAGTCCTCTACAAGCAAACAGTTGCTACATTGGAAGTCCTGGCAGTCCACATTGTCACGGAATAAAGCAAAATAAACACAGCTCCTGCAGTGTTGAAAATGTTTGTTAGCTTTTCCCACTTGAGGCTCCATGCTAGCTAGGCTAGCTAAGCCAGCTGGGTCTCCATGTCACTCCCATCTTGTCCGAAAGAAATCCCTGTTATCAAAAACGTCAGGCCAAGGTAAGCCTACAGCAAACACATAATTCATTTAAATTCTTTTTAAATTCACAATGTGAAAATTGAATGTGTAGAGTAGAGTAGAGTATTATAACTCAAGCTACTAGAACACGTTTTGACAACAACACAATCAGTGGAAGGTTGCGGTGGCCTGGTGGTGCATATAATATCCTTGTTTACAGATCGGTAATTTCAAAGCATTTTTTTCATCATGTTTGTCTGTTTTTGTTTAGACAGATGGTCATGGCTCCCCTCTTTATCCATTTACATCCTCTTCCCATTGCCCCTCTTATCCCACACCACTTGTCTTTCAGGAAGGAGATGCTAGTTTTGGAATACTGTTGGAATGCCATAGCTATCATGTTAAAAAGACAGATAGCAGGGGTTGATAGCTGGTTACGTCATATGAATTTATAGGCTACAATCTTTACTGTTTGTCATGTTCTTGATTTCTTACTATGGATTTGGATTAACAACAATCAGTTCAATCCCGTCAAGGTTCATTTCAAACAAGTTCCCCTTTCCTGCAGTCAAATTACCTAGTGGTCTCATGGGTGGAATGTTATTAATATTTTTCATAATTGTATAATTAATAAACATTATTTATAAAGAAAATCTGGTGTCAAACAGTTTTGTTATATTTCAGTCTTCTGTGATGTATATTTGTTTCAAAGTAGATTATTTTTAAGACTACCAACTATTTTGGTAGTCTTAAAAAAAATCTACTTTGAAACAAAAGTATGCACCTCAAACACATGTGTTATGGGCTTACAAAAAAGAAGACACCTGTACCATGTCAGATATAGAGCTGAAATGTATTCAATTTTGAGTTTGCATCTAATTATGACACTTTATATACAGCACAGAAAACTGAAATATAACAAAACTGTATGACCCTGTAGTATAAGGTTAAACACACGTGTCTATATGCTGTCTGTCTGGTCTATTCTTTGATGGGTATCATTCACATCTGACAGCCGCATGAAACGCCAGATGCGTTCAGTCTGAAAATAACAGGTTTAATCTGGTCTTGCTGTGTTGAACTTCATATCAGACTCAATTGATTACTATGCCAGAGTGATCAAAAGTTATCGCCCTTATCTCCTTGCTATTCAGGCCAAGAGTCATATAGGACACATATTTCAATGCTATCTTTGTGCCAGCATGCCAGCTTGTTATTGGCCACAAGGGTTAATACTTTGCAAATACTTTGACATTTACCCTCAAAGAAGCAACATTACTTTAATAACTTATCTAAATACATTAATGAAGCTGCTTACAGTAATACCTAAATAAACCTTCTGTATTCTGGGAAATGTATCGAGGGCTCTATTCTGTCACAAATAAGCTTTTCACAATAGTGAAAACATTCTCTCTCTGAGGCATCAAAGGAGTGATGGTAGCATCAGGGATTTCAATAAAGACCCTTTGATAATGATAGAATGTACTTCCTGTAACACCAGACAATTACAGGGTCAAAGAGCATGCTCATCACAAAGACATCTCCCATTAAAATCTTTTTCACCATGGCTGAGGGATGTTGCTGAGGGACTGGGTGCCCCATTCTAGACAACTGCTGTTGTGAGGGGCTGCCTTTCAATGTACACAATAAAAGTCCTTGTGCCCAACCTCACAACTTTTACATAATGAAGTGCAGATCTGGGCAGCGAATCAGCAGAGAGCTTGAAAAGGAAGTCCCTTAATTCAGGCCTCTGGTAGAGGGGATAGAGTGTGGAATGCCACTGTTTCCCTTCCAAGTTCAACTTAAATTTTCACAGTGACACAGTTCTTACATGGGAAAGCCTTGTTCATTTTTGATAAGAGCAACCAATTACAGCCAGAGGCACACATTTTCCATTCCCATCCTGTTTATGTAACAATTAAGTGTTTAGGTAGAATCCCCCTATAGTCAAATGTATCCAGGAATTCAAAGTAGTAGCCTGGGAGGTGATCCTACATAATTCATATATTTTTTCACAATCATTGTGAATGAAGCCTCACCACAGACACATGTCTGATGTCTTTAATTACCCAGTACTATGAGATATGGTGGTTGGGGAGCATGTACTGTATGTAGCTAGGTGCAATAATGAACATTTAGTGATAGATCATCATACATTTTTCATAAAATCTCAATATTCCACATATTTATAGTTAACTTTTTCATAAATCATTCATGCATGTGCAATGACAGAATATACATAATCAATCAAATGTGTGACATTGCAAATGTAACAGATAATTACATAATGTGCAACACCTTAGAGATGTTATATCATGTTTATGTTATGCAGGTCTAACCCTATACAAATGCTTTATAATTTTACATTTGTTTGATGAATAGCAACTGGCTAGCCACCCTGCTCAGTAATTTAGCTGTGCTTGGTTATTTATACTGTAATGGCCTGTGCTGTACACATTGTCCCTTATCTTCAGAAATAAACTTTAGCTTAGCTCTCCTACCTGTGTTTACATATTCCCATCAAACAATACTGTATGTTGATGCTAATGTTATGTATAATATTTAATTATGTTTCCATATGATAACAATAGCCTAATATATTAAATATGCTATAAACCAATGTTTTTTAACAGTTTCACTCAATTCACAAAAAAAATGTGAATTTCTATGTGTGAAATATCCTAAGATACCTACTTTTTATACAGTCGCTAAATTACATGAACAAGTGTCTCCTCCCCCAGGTAGACCCATTGTAGCAGCAATTGACTCTGTGACGTCCAACATTTCAAAATTTGTGGATAACCACAATAAACCGATTGTTGAGAATCTCCTATCTTATGTCATAGACACTAGTCACATGATCTCATTACCAGAGGGCACCCGGCTGGACACTTTTGATGTGGAGAGCTTGTACACTAACATCCCACACACTGGAGGCTTGCAGGAGCTGCAACACTTCCTTCAGCAGAGAGACTCTACCCTTGCTCCATCCACTGATTGCATCTTACAACTGAATTCGTATCAGACAGACAGCTTTGTCTTTGAGTCAGAATTTTTCCTTCAAATTCAGGGTGTAGCCATGGGTCCCCCTTTGCCCCCAACTATGCAAACTTGTATGTGGGACAATTTAAGGAAGCACTCCTTTACAAAACAGAGACACACCCCCTACTTTCTAAAATCCTCCTATGGAAGAGATACATAGATGATGTCTTTATGCTCTGGGAAGGAAGTCAGCAGGAACTACCTCAAATTCATCATGCAGACTGATATTATCCAACATTGGTGGATGTTGGATAATAAAAATACACTACCTGGACTTATGGATCATTAAAGAGAATGATTAATTACATACAGACTTCTACACAAAGCCCACAGACCGTAATACCCTGCAATGTATGGATAGTATGCATCCCATTCCACTCAAGAATTGTCTACCATATAGCCAGTTATGCAGGGTTAAACAAATTTGTGGCCATCAGACAGATTTTGACAGCAATGCAAAAAAAAATGAAAGGCTACAAGGACAAAACTCTTGATTCTGCAATGATGAAAATATATAAAAACTAAACCAACGAAGAAAAACAATGCAACAGTGTTCTGCACTAAGTACACCAAGTGTTCAGAGAAAATGAACGCAATCCTGAAAAAAACACTGGCATATTCTACAATCAGACCAAAAAATCACACACCTCTTCATGGAACCCCCACTGGTGGTCTATAAGTGTGGTCGCAATATTGGTCGCTTGGTGAGATCTGCCCTGCCCCCTGAGCCCACTCAGACACTCTTGACACCCATTCCAAATGGGAACTATAAATGTGGCTCATGCGTACAGTCGTGGCCAAAAGTTTTGAGAATGACACAAGTATTGGTCTCCACAAAGTTTGCTGCTTCAGTGTTCTTAGATCTTTATGTCAGTAGTTACTTTAATACACTGAAGTATAATTACAAGTATTCCATAAGTGTCAAAGGCTTTCATTGACATTGACAATCAGTTTATGCAAAGAGTCAATATTTGCAGTGTTGACCCTTCTTTTTCAAGACGTCTGCAATCCGCCCTGGCATGCTGTCAATTAACTTCTGGGCCACATCCTGACTGATGGCAGGCCGTTCTTGCATAATCAATGTTTGGAGTTTGTCAGAAGTTGTGGGTTTTTGTTTGTCCACCCGCCTCTTGAGGATCGACCACAAGTTCTCAATGGGATTAAGGTCTGGGGAGTTTCCTGGCCATGGACCCAAAATGTGAATGTTTTGTTCCCCGAGCCACTTAGTTATCACTTTTGCCTTATGGCAAGGTGCTCCGTCATGCTGGAAAAGGCATTGGTCGTCACCAAACTGTTCTTGGATGGTTGGGAGAAGTTGCTCTCGGAGGATGTGTTGGTACCATTCTTTATTCATGGCTGTGTTCTTAGGCAAAATTGTGAGTGAGCCCAATCCCTTGGCTGAGAAGCAACCCCACACATGAATGGTCTGAGGATGCTTTACTGTTGGCATGACACAGGACTGATGGTAGTGCTCACCTTGTCTTCTCCGGACAAGGTGTTTTCCGGATGGCCCAAACAATCGGAAAGGGGATTCATCAGAGACAATGACTCTACCCCAGTCCTCAGCAGTCCAATCCCTGTACCTTTTTCAGAATATCAGTCTGTCCCTGATGTTTTTCCTGGAGGGAAGTGGCTTCTTTGCTGCCCTTCTTGACACCAGGCCATCCTCCAAAAGTCTTCGCCTCACTGTGTGTGCAGATGCACTCACACCTGCCTGCTGCCATTCCTGAGCAAGCTCTGCACTGGTGGTGCCCCGATCCCGCAGCTGAATCAACTTTAGGAGACGGTCCTGGCGCTTGCTGGACTTTCTTGGGCGCCCTGATGTCTTCTTCACAACAATTGAACCTCTCTCCTTGAAGTTCTTGATAATCCGATAAATGGTTGATTTAGGTGCAATCTTACCAGCAGCAATATCCTTGCCTGTGAAGCCCTTTTTGTGCAAAGCAATGATGACGGCACATGTTTCCTTGCAGGTAACCATGGTTGACAGAGGAAGAACAATGATTTCAAGCACCACCCTCCTTTTAAAGCTTCCAGTCTGTTATTCTGACTCAATCAGCATGACAGAGTGATCTCCAGCCTTGTCCTCGCCAACACTCTCACCTGTGTTAACGAGACAATCACTGACATGATGGCAGCTGGTCCTTTTGTGGCAGGGCTGAAATGCAGTGGAAATGTTTTTGGGGGATTAAGTTCATTTTCATGGCAAAGAGGGACTTTGCAATTAATTGCAATTCATCTGATCACTCTTCATGACATTCTGGAGTATATGCAAATTGCCATCATCAACACTGAGGCAGCAAACTTTGTATAGACCAATACTTGTCATTCTCAAAACTTTTGACCACGACTGTAGTTTCCCTTGTTTCCTTACCAGAGGTCTTAAAATCCTTAAGAGAGTAGTCTCTGAGGCATTCCCAAATATGTAAATATGAGGGACTTCAATTAATCAAATTAGTTCTGCTGCTTTACCCTCTGTCTATTCTAACAGGCACCAAAGAAAGAGCTCCCCTTTATCATCAGAACCATAAGGCGTACAATTTGCAGTCAAGCACACACAGAACATGTTAAAAGTCATATCATCAAACATGCTTTGAGACTAGACCTTCAAAGAGAATGCCATGAGTGTGCAAAGCTGTCATCAAGGCAAAGGGTGGCTACTTTGAAGAATCTCAAATATAAAATATATCTTTATTTGTTTAACATGTTTTTGGTTACTACATGATTCCATATGAGTTATGTCATAGTTTTGATGTCTTCACTTCTATTTTACAATGTAAAACATAAAGTGCAAATAAAGAAAAACCCTTGAATTAGTAATATTCCAAACGTTTTACCCCCAGTGTATGTCAAATTGAATCAAACAATAATGTATGTTGATGCTAATGTTATGTATAATATTTAATTATGTTTCCATATGATAACAATAGCCTAATATATTCAATATGCTACAAACTGATGTTTTTTTAACAGTTTCACTCAATTCACTCAAATTAACTTAATAATTATGACACACCCCTCACTATTGTAATTGGTTGCACTAATTGCACTGTTTGTCTACATAACCTGGTTCAAGCATTCATGACATTACCCTGAAGAAGGCACAGTGATGCTGAAATGTTGGTGATTTACCAAGCACATTACTGGGAGTTTATAGATAGAGTGTGCGACTCTCTCTATTATTATTTTTATAGCTTATTCACCGTTAGTCAGCACCTCTACATAAAATAAGTTTCTCTGGGTTTGCGCCTGCTCATGTTTTTATTCCATATTCCCATCCTACACAAAGTCAAGAAACAGGCCTACTCCGCTTTTTGATATTGTTCAAAGTCAAGAAACAGGCCACCTCCACTTTTTGATATTGTTCAAAGTCAAGAAACAGGCCACCTCCGCTTTTTGATATTGTTTGTGTCACGATCGTGTGTAGAGACAGACCAGGGCGCAGCGTAGCGATAGTTCGACATGATTTATTCACAAATACACTAAACTTAGTCCGAACTATACAAAACAACAGAGTAAGAAAAACGTGAACATCCACACACTTACTATTGATAATGACATTGAAATAATGACCCACACAAACCTGTGAGGTTGAGCAACTTAAATAGAATCCCCAATCAGAGACAACGTCTCACAGCTGTCTCCAATTGGGGATTCAACACAAAATGAAAAACCTAGATCTAGGTATCTAGATCTGTCAGGCTCTGACCATGGCCAAAAGGTACTCCCTATGGCCAGAGCCTGACAGTACCCCCCCCTCTAAGGCGCGGACTCCCGGCCGCGATAATCACAAAAAAAACAACCCCAAAAAATTATGTGACATGGGGGGTGTGAGGAGGGACAATCCCCTTCGGTGGCGGCTCAGGCCCCGGCGAAGTGGATAATTTCCTCCCTGACCTGAGTCTGATGACCAGTCCCGGAATGGGACCTAGCATGGCGAACGGCTCCGGCCCTGTAGCGGTACCGACGACCGGACCCGGACTGGGCACCGGTGTGGCAGGACGCTCCGGTTCTGGAGCTGAGCAGACGACCGGCCCCGGACTGGGCACCGGTGGAGCGGACTGCTCCGGCGCTGGAGCGTAGCAGACGGCCGGCCCCGGACTGGGCACCGGTGGAGCGGACTGCTCCGGCGCTGGAGCGTAGCATACGGCCGGCCCCGGACTGGGCACCGGTGGAGCGGACTGCTGGAGGCACCGGGATGCTGACCGTCGCTGGAGGCACCGGGATGCTGACCGTCGCTGGAGGCACCGGGATGCTGACCGTCGCTGGAGGCACCGGGATGCTGACCGTCGCTGGAGGCACCGGGATGCTGACCTTCGCTGGAGGCTCAGAGTTGCTGACCTTCGCTGGAGGCTCAGAGTTGCTGACCTTCGCTGGAGGCTCAGAGTTGCTGACCTTCGCTGGAGGCTCAGAGTTGCTGACCTTCGCTGGAGGCTCAGAGTTGCTGACCTTCGCTGGAGGCTCAGAGTTGCTGACCTTCGCTGGAGGCTCAGAGTTGCTGACCTTCGCTGGAGGCTCAGGGCTGCTGACCTTGGCTGGAGGCTCAGGGCTGCTGACCTTGGCTGGTTTAGAAGCCCGCTCCCGCATATCCATCAGCCTGGTAACTAGAGCGTATCGGCGCCCGAAATCCTCCTCCTCCTCTATCTCTATTAGCAGCGGGTCTGTATGCTGCTCCAATGGAAGAGCCACCCACGCTCTCCACCACCTTATGTGTTCCTCCTTCGGGCGGTCAAAAAAATCCTCGGGTTTTTCTCGGTCATGGACCGTTGGCATCCGAAGTGGTGGCCGATCCTTTTCCTCCATCCTCTCCGTGCTTTGGCTGCGCACAGATGGTGTGGTGCGCAAAGTCGGCACGGACCGTGCCGGGCTGTGGGCCAGCGCTGGAGGCACCGGGTTGGGAACTGGCGTTGGAGGGCTGCTACTGCCCCGATCTTCTTTCCATCGCCAATCCCCTTCCTGTGAGGACTCCTCCGGGAGCCCCCACGAGTGAGGGAACAAAGGCACATAGTCGTCGTCTCCCTCCGACTCCTCTTCGTACCTCTGCTCCCATGGCTGTAGGGGCTCCTCCAGGATCCCCCACGAGTGCAGTGGCCGGGGCTCTTCACCGTCAACCCCCGACCACCCCCATAGCCCCCCCCCAAAAACTGTTTGGGGTTTCTGGGCTCCAGGCTGTTTTCTTGTCCGTCGCTTGTTCTTTCCGCTGCGTTTCTCGGTCTCGTTTTGGTGGGTCATTCTGTCACGATCGTGTGTAGAGACAGACCAGGGCGCAGCGTAGCGATAGTTCGACATGATTTATTCACAAATACACTAAACTTAGTCCGAACTATACAAAACAACAGAGTAAGAAAAACGTGAACATCCACACACTTACTATTGATAATGACATTGAAATAATGACCCACACAAACCTGTGGGGTTGAGCAACTTAAATAGAATCCCCAATCAGAGACAACGTCTCACAGCTGTCTCCAATTGGGGATTCAACACAAAATGAAAAACCTAGATCTAGGTATCTAGATCTGTCAGGCTCTGACCATGGCCAAAAGGTACTCCCTATGGCCAGAGCCTGACAGTTTGTTGTTTCTGTGCAGCATCCTTCAGAAATGCTTGTGGGATGTAAATGCACATAGTGGTCATTCTTTACACAATGGTCATTCATCGGTTTTAGACCTCTGTGACAATGTCCAGATCTCTGTGCGAAATCAACAGGAAAAGGTATAAACTCAAAGGATGAGCCTTTTTGATGAATGCCTGAAGAGAAAGTTAGTATCAGACCCCAAGCGATGCTATACATTTAAATCATATTGGCAAATGTAAGGTACTGTGGAATTGTTTTTATAGCAATATCTAAAATAAACACACATTCCTCATAAACTGTATACATCTTGCAAAGCATAAACTTTAAACCTGCATCAGCACACTTACTAAAAGTAATAATTTCTAAGAATTAGCAAGAAGGTACAGGAACAGAAACATGAATGTAGGACACTTCTTTTTCAGCATTTAGCGTCTTGCACTGTCTTGCATCCTACTTGTAATCTGACTCAAATAGAGGACAATGAGGCTGAGTTGTGATTATGTTGCTTGGTTACTGGTATGGTGCTCTGATGACTGAAGACACATCAACGCTAACTGGGAAACCACCTGATTGATTAGATAGTGACAATGTTATAAAAATATGTTGTCCTCAGGTCTAAAAGGCTAGAGGCATTTGTCAGGGTCAGGTTTTTTAGGGAAGTTATGGGTCATTAAGGAAACTTCGGGGCTTTTCCAAATCGTCCCTATGATTGGATTAGGTTAAAACAACAACAAGAGTCAGGTAGGGATCTGCTAGCATAACGTTAGTTTAATTGGACCCCAAAGGATCTCTCCTGAAACCGTATTTATCCTGTATCTGGCTAGCTAGAAAGGAGCAAATGTTCTTTACGTTGAGCAGCCTGTCAAAGCTATTGAACAAAGCCAGGCTTCCTGAAGTACCCTCTCTCAGTAATCGGCAGCCATAGTGTTGGAAGGATTCAGGAAAGTTCCACAAGCCAAACTTAGTGATTACAAATATAATTTTAAATAGAATCAATCTTCCAAAATATTTACTTTTATTGTTGCTCTCTCTTACTATCTCCATTAAGTTGTGGAGGACACCATCTGAATTGTGAAACAAGTTAGAGAGTATAGCAGTGGCTACCAGGTCTTTCTGTTTGCTGCGTTATCAGGATGAAATAGCCTAATGGTTTTAGGCTGTAGTGAACGACTTTCAATACTAGAGATGGCACAAATAGAGACAACAATGGACAGAAGCCAGGAAGGGAAATGTCCTGTGTGAAGTACAGATCAGAGGGTTCAGGTTACTGAAGTCTTCATTATCCAGTAGCCTGTCTGTCCACATCCTCCTGGGGTCACTTTTCAAGCACTGCTGCTACCTGATTCCTCTAAAGTCCTACAGCCTCTTAAATCCCCCTGTATTGGCCACCCACTCTCACTCCTTCTAGCTCATGATCTCTTGTTGTTTGCTTCGAATACAGACCAAGGCTTCTGTCATTGGAGCTGGAGTGTCAGACTGGTGTCATTGACATAATGCTTGACTGCATTGGATGTAACTACATGCCTTGAAATACCTGTCATTTATCTAGCCCAGAGGAGACTGGTGGGAGGAGCTGTATGAGGACGGGCTCATTGTAATGGCATGGAATAGAATTAATGGAATGGATTCAAACATATGGTTTCCATATGTTTGGTGTGTTTGATACCGTTCCATTTTATTCCATTCCAGCCATTACAATGAGCCCATCCTCCTATATTACTGCGAGAATTGCTGCGCTGCCCACATACGTTACAGGCTTGGGCCTTCTGGGTTCTGTCTATTGATGCCTGTTGATGATGGGATCTTGCCATCACAACCACAGTCATGTAAAGCCCCCGTCATCAAACTCTCAGAACAAGAGATTACAGAGACATTTGATTAATTGGCGCTTGAAATGCCAAGGTTGTGGGTTTGATTCCCACGGGTACAAGTATGAAAATGTATGCACTCACTACTGTAAGTCGCTCTGGATAAGAGCGTCTGCTAAATAACTAAAATGGAATTGTAAAAATGTTGTCTTGGATGTTTTAACTGCAGGAATAACAAATAGCTAGCCTCCTTTGTAAAAGAGGGGACATCTATTAGGTTACACATCCTTTGATTGATTATTAGTAGCTTTTCACACAGAATGCAGAATACAATTCTCTGGGTGGTCCGCATCACTTTTAAATTCATCATCAACGGTCTGATTGTCTGGTGCTGCAGTGCTCTTGAACAGTGTAAACAAAACCGCCTCCATTCAACCCCTCCCCAGCTTTACCAGAGCACTTTCGCATTGCGTTTATCTTGATGGAGACTTAGCTTAGGGCTTTCCATGGAGGAGCTAAGATGGACATTAAGGGACTAACCACCTCTTCACCTCTGCTTTTCATCTCCTGTCACTGAGGGAAGTTGGCTAGTTGATCTTCATCATTCACTTTCCCTCCACCCACTTCCTACTCTCTCTCTTCTCCTGAGCTCCTGAGAAGAAACCAAGTTCCTAGGAAATGTTGTTCCTTTTGGTGTCTGGTAGTATCTAGGTGTTTCTGTTTTGAGGGCAGGCATTTTTTTTTTATTGCAGTAGAGTAATTTTACTCCCCTGAATTGCTTGCTAAGCCAGTCTTGGGTCTTGGTTAAAGCAACAAACCAAACCAAGTCAACCTGGGTATGCCAGTGCTGGTGAGCCATAAACTGATGATCTGTCCAATAGAGAGCTCAAAACATGAGTTTGATCAAGGTCTGCGATACATATCTGAGAACTGAATTTCTGTTCAATTTCTTTCATATCAGTTAAACTTAGCTCTACATTGGTGGCAGTAACTTACATCAGATATGCTCACAAAGTCTGTTTTGGATTGTTGCCGTTGTCCTCTAGTAAACCTTGATTCTTATGGGCCTTGTGAAAAACTATTGCCCACAGCTGTTATTTTTTTCTGAGAGTGACAAGGGAGACACAGAGCTTTGAGTTGAAACTCAACGGTAATCAGTATTCAACAACCCAGTGTGGCCAGCCAGCAGTGGTAATCACCTACCTCACATGAGGAAGCTGCCAGCTAGGGTATCCAAACAAGAGGTACAACCGTTTATAGGACCAAGGCCTGATTTCCACCCTGGAGGTGGAAGACAGCTCTACCAGAAACGACTCCTAGACTGGTGCCTTATTTTACTGACTGTCAAAGGATTTACACACACTACACTTCACAAAACGAAAGCACTGCAATAACAGTAGGTTTAAATTTCATTGCTCTTTTAGGTTGAAGGTTTTAATAGTCTCCACCTTACGTATGTTGATGTTTGAAATCGAAATAAAGTCTGATGTACATAGAGAGCCCTGGGTCGTGTTCCTTTGGGCACACCGTAGCAAAACACTTTGCAGCGGAAGACAAAATCAATGGTTTCTTTCACATAGTTTTGATCATTTTATTCTATTTAGTGCCTACGGAGCATAGTGCTCCCAGAGGAGGTGTACCCTGGCTCTCTGGCTCCGTGCCCGACTCCTGCTGCTACTGATTGTCATCAACCACCTACCGTTTACCTTGCCACATGTTTATTAATGCAAAAGATACATCAGACTCATGAGACACAGTAAATTCCCACAATTACAGCATATAGGACAGAGACGTTACTCACAGAGTATGATAACACACTATTTCACTAACAGACAAAGACCTCCTTTCTACCAGATATTGTATCCTGAGTTTAACCTCTTCTTGTAATCCATTGGTTATTTATTTGAGTAAGTGTAAGGCCAACCTGTGGCCTGTTTCTGTCACTCTCCCTCAGATAAATACCATGATATGGTTTACATATGGTATCTGATTTTACTGTGGGTCTTGGTGAACTTTTTTACATTTGTAGACTGGAATTTTGACAATAATAGGGTGAAACCGACACCATTCACGCACTAACTAGTGGGATATACAGTATGTGTGGTACAGAAGAGAAACTTCCCAAATACAGGTGTGCCAAGCTTGGGACCAACTCCATATTAATGCCCAAGATTTTGGAATGAGATGTTCACATGCTTTTGGTTATATAGTGTACCATGACTAAGGGCTGTATCCAGGTGCTCCGCGTTGTCATTGGCCATATACCACACCCCCTTGGGCATCCAGGACTACCTGGTTAATAATACAAAATATTACACACTAGCCTGTTATGACTGCAACTTCATCAGACTGTTTATCTGTATCAGTCTATGATTCTATTTCACCCCTACACAATTAGTAGTGACTCTCAGTTTGTTTTTCTGTCTGGCGTTTTCTCAGAGGACAAGGCATGATACCATAGAATTACATTAATGTTTGTAGTCTTTTGCATACAATAAGAAAAAAAAGTCCAGTCGGCATGTAAACAGTTGCTTTAATACTTGACTCATCATCTGGTTGGGAAAGAGTGTTGTTGTTTTCTTATTAAGACGTTATACGTGCCAGTTCTTGCTGTCTCTGCCTGGTTTAGAAATAAAATGAGGGGATACTAACGCTGATAGCTAAATTAAATCAGGCTAGTTTCATTTTCCTCTTTATCCCTCTGGAGCAGTTGAGGTCATGTGTTTCAGCTATTGGCAACATTTTCTGGCTAACACCTCTCAAAGTATTCATGGGGTTATTAGATAATGTAGCTCTACTCATTACAGTAGTATCATGATAAAAGATGAGAGAGAGTCGGGGATGACAGCTGTGCTGTGTGAGTCTGTGTGAACCAATGGAGTGACATTGGTTTCAACATTTCACCCCCACAACTTGCACACACACACACACACACACACACACACACACACACACACACACACACAGGCAGGCAGAAAGGCACGCACGCACACACACTTTGATCTTATTGACTGCCCAAAAAAATATATACAAAAAAAATGTGTAAACATTCCATGCAACCGTCCAAACTTATGAACTAGTTTGTTCACCTTTTTGATCATGGATAGAGACACCATCCACACCATCATTAAGTTAGCCGACGATTCAACAGTGGTAGGCCTGATCACCGATCACTGATTTGCCCCCATTTTCATCGACGGGGCTGTAGTGGAGCAGGGTGAGAGCTTCAAGTTCCTTGGTGTCCACATCACCAACAAACTATCATTGTCCAAACATACCAAGACAGTCGTGAAGAGGGCACGACAAAGCATATTCCCCCTCAGGAGACTGAAAAGATTTGGCATGGGTCCCCAGATCCTCAAAACGTTATACAGCTGCACCATCGAGAGCATCCTGACCTGTTGCATCACCCCTGGTATGGCAACGTCTCTGCCTCTGACCGCAAGGGTAGTGCGTACGGCCCAGTACATCACTGGGGCCAAGCTTCCTGCCATCCAGGACCTCTATACCAGGCGGTGTCAGAGGCAGGCCCTAAAAATGGTCAAAGACTTCAGCCACCCTAGTCATAGACTGTTTCCTCTGTTACCGCACACCAAGCGATACCAGAGTGCTAAGTCTAGGTCCAAAAGGCTTTTTAACAGCTTCTACCCCCCAAGCCTTAAGACTCCTGAACAGCTAATCAAATGGCTATCCGGACATTGATTTAATTTGAGTACATATCTTTTTAATGACCGTAAGCCTTTACATCAAGTGCTAACATAGCTCTAACAACCTGCTTGTGCCATGAATAAAATAGGCCTGTTCAGTTCTGTGTGCTTCACTGTCCAGTGTCCACTGTCACATGAATTGTGTTGTGTGTAAGCCACATCTAAAGGCCAGAGCTATTTACTTGATTTGCAGGAATCTGAGTCCACTCAACGGCTTTGTGTTTGGTAAAATGGTCCTAGTCTAAGCATTTAGCGCCTGATGCCAGATCAAATTGAATAATGCTCTTACATGGAGTAGACCATGGACTAAATTAGTGAGACTGCGTTTATTTTTAGACCATAATTGTCCTTTTATATTCTAAATATGTGTTTGTTTGAGTCTGGGACTCATCATACAAAGTGGTGTAGAAAATGTAGGCCGCCCGCTGATAGGATAAGTGATATTGAGTATCAACTGAGGGCATTGCAAACACAAAGGCAGCGGGATCATCCCAGCTAACAACAAACGTTCCCACAACTTTCCCAGAACGTTCCCTTAAAAGTCTCTTCAGGTCATTAACTAACATTTTCATAGGAATGTTCCTGTGATGTGCAAGGAATGTTTCCAAGAGACAAATCTGTTAATGTCGATTAGAACTACCCAGAACATGGTTGCCATGTTCTCAGAACACAAGATATAATGTTCTAGACACGTTCATGGGAATGTTGCAAGAATATTTATGTGTCCAAAGAAGAATTTATTACACATCACGTCTTGTTACTGAGCCAATCAAAGCCTTGATTGGTGAACCACCGATCCATTTATAGCTCTTTGTCTGTTGGCAAGCTAAGGGAAACTCACACACACAGTGCTTTTAACATAGTGTTTTCAACTTACATATTTAACATAAATGATTATATTCTGGCATGTTAATTTATACAGTAATTATTATTTGAATTCACAACCTGTTGGTTCACTGTATTCTGATCTTCCTGCTATGCCACCATGTCTGTGTCAGGTATCAGTTAATCTGACTATTCTGATCATTGATTTGATTGTCTTATTTCAGGATTGAAGGGCTTTCTGTATAGTTGCCTAATGTTGGTGGGGCATATTAACCTGTTTTAATGATACTCTTGAAAATATTTTTGGGGTGTACTTTTAACAGAGCTGAGATTTACTTCAAAGTGTATTCACCTATTAAAGTGTTTCAAATCTACACGTGTCTAGGGAGGACGGTTTATGGTTTCTTCTGGACAGGGCCTAACTATACTGGCCCAATAAGCACATAGCCTAGAAGATATCCCTTATTAGGACAGTGGTAGAGCGTTCGTAATTGGTGGCCGGGGTTTGAGACCCACTAATGTGGGTTCACAGCTCCAATCCAGATGTGTTGGTTGACGTGGAAGAATGTTTTGAATACTGATGTTAACCTTTCTGGTTATAACCTTTTTCGGCAAGATAGATCTTCCAAAGGTGGGGGAGTGGCAATCTTTACCAAGGATTACCTTCAGTTTTTTATTTCACCTTTATTTAACCAGGTAGGTCAGTTGAGAACAAGTTCTCATTTGCAACTGCGACCTGGCCAAGACAAAGCAAAGCAGTGCGACAAAAGACAACACAGAGTTACACAGTAAAACAAACAGTCAAAAACACAATAGAAAAATCTATATACAGAGTGCAAAATGTAGTGCAAAAATGCAGTAAGATTAGGAGGTAGGACAATAAATAGACTATAGTGGTGAAATAAATTACAGAATTATCATCATTAACACAGGAATGAAGGATGTGCAAATTATGATGTGCAAATAGAGGTACTGGTGTGCAAGATTAGTTAAAATAAACAAAAAATAAATATGGGGATGAGGTAGTAGTGTGGGCTATTTACAGAAGGGCTATATACAGGTGCAGTGATCGATAAGCAGCTTTGATAACTGATGCTTAAAGTTATTGAGGGAGATAGGAACCTCTAGCTTCAATGATTTTTGCAATTCGTTCCAGTCATTGGCAGCAGCGAACTGGAAGGAATGGCGGCCAAAGGAGGTGTTGGCTTTGGGGGTGACCAGTGAGATATACCTGCTGGAGCGCATGCTACGGGTGGGTGTTGCTATAGTGACCAGTGAGCTGAGATAGGGCGGGGATTTACCTAATAAAGACTTATAGATGACCTGGAACCAGTGGGTTTGGCGACGAATATATAATGAAGGCCAGCCAACGAGAGCATACAGGTCGCAGTGGTGGGTAGTGTATGGGGCTTTGGTGACAAAACGGATGGCACTGTGATAGACTACATCCAATTTGCTAAGTAGAGTGTTGGAGGCTAGTTTGTAAATGACATCACCAAAATCAAGGATCGGTAGGATAGTCAGTTTTACAAGGGCATGTTTGGCAGCATGAGTGAAGGAGGCTTTGTTGCGGAATAGAAAGCCAATTCTGGATTTAATTTTGGATTGGAGATGGTTGATGTGAGTCTGGAAGTTGAGTTTATAGTCTAACCAGATGCCTAGGTATTTGTAGGTGTCCACGTATTCTAATTCGGACCCGTCGAGAGTAGTGATGATAGTCCGGTGGGCGGGTGCTGGCAGCGTACGATAGAAAAGCATGCACTTAGTTTTACTAGCGTTTAAGAGCAGTTGGAGGCCACGGAAGGAGTGTTGTATGGCATTGAAGCTTGATTGAAGGTTAGTAAACACAGTGTCCAAAGAGGGGCCAGATGTATACAGAATGGTGTCGTCTGCGTAGAGATGGATCAGAGAGTCACCAGCAGCGAGAGCGACATCGTTGATGTATATAGAGAAAAGGGTTGGCCCAAGAATTGAACCCTGTGGCACCCCCATAGAGACTGCCAGAGGATCGGACAATAGTCCCTCCGATTTGACACACTGAACTCTGTCTGCAAAGTAGTTAGAGAACCAGGCAAGGCAGTCACTTGAGAAACCAAGGCTGTTGAGTCTGCCAATAAGAATGCGGTGATTGACAGAGTCGAAAGCCTTGGCCAGGTCGATGAAAACGGCTGCACAGTACTGTCTTTTATCGATGGCGGTTATGATATCGTTCAGTACCTTGAGCGTAGCTGAGGTGCACCCATGACCAGCTCGGAAACCAGATTGCATAACAGAGAAGGTACGGTGGGATTCGAAGTGGTCAGTTATCTGTTTGTTAACTTGGCTTTCGAAAACTTTAGAAAGGCAGGGCAGGATGGATATTGGTCTATAACAGTTTGGGTCTAGAGTGTCTCCTCCTTTGAAGAGGGGGATGACCGCGGCAGCTTTCCAATCTCTAGGGATCTCAGACGATACGAAAGAGAGGTTGAACAGGCTAGTGATAGGTGTTGCAACAATTTTGGCTGATAATTTCAAAAAGAGAGGATCCAGATTATCTAGCCCAGCAGATTTGTAGGGGTCCAGACTTAGCAGCTCTTTCAGAACATCAGCCTTCTGGATTTGGGTGAAGGAGAAGCGGGGGGGGCTTGGGCAAGTAGCTTCCGGGGGTGCAGAGCTGTTGGCCTGGGTAGGGGTAGCCAGGTGGAAAGCATGGCCAGCCGTAGCAAAATGCTTATTGAAATTTTCGATAATCGTGGATTTATCGGTGGTAACAGTGTTTCCAAGCCTCAATGCAGTGGGCAACTGGGAGGAGGTGCTCTTATTCTCCATGGACTTTACAGTGTCCCAGAACTTTTTGGAGTTAGTACTACAGGAAGCGAATTTCTGTTTGAAAAAGCTGGCCTTTGCTTTTCTAACTGACTGTGTGTACTTGTTCCTGACTTCCCTGAATAGCTGCATATCGCGGGGGCTACTCGATGCTAATGCAGTGCGCCACAGGATGTTTTTGTGTTGGTCTAGTGCAGACAAGTCTGGGGTGAACCAAGGGCTATATCTATTCTTAGTTCTACGTTTTTTGAAAGGGGCATGCTTATTTAGGATGGTAAGGAAAGCACTTTTAAAGAACAACCAAGCGTCCTCTACTGACGGGATGAGGTCAATATCCTTCCAGGATACCTGGGCCAGATCGAATAGAAAGGCCTGCTCGCAAAAGTGTTTTAGGGAGCGTTTGACAGTGATAAGGGGTGGTCGTTTGACCGCTGACCCATTGCGAACACAGGCGATGAGGCAGTGATCGCTGAGATCCTGGTTGGAAACAGAGGAGGTGTATTTGGAGGGCAGGTTAGTCAGGATGATATCAATAATGGTACCCATGTTTACGGATTTTGGGTTGTACCTGGTGGGTTCCTTGATAATTTGTGTGAGATTGAGGGCATCTATCTTAGATTGAAGGACAGCCGGGGTGTTAAGCATATCCCAGTTTAAGTCACCTAACAATACAAACTCTGAAGATAGATGGGGGGCAATCAATTCACATATGGAGTCCAGGGCACAGCTGGGGGCTGAGGGGGGTCTGTAACAGGCGGCAACAGTGAGAGACTTATTTCTGGAAAGGTGGATTTTTAAGAGAAGAAGCTCAAACTGTTTGGGCACAGACCTGGACAGTATGACAGAACTCTGCAGGTTATCTCTGCAGTAGATTGCAACTCCGCCACCTTTGGCAGTTCTATCTTGACGGGAAATGTTGTAGTTGGGGATGGACATTTCCGAATTATTGGTGGCCTTCCTAAGCCAGGATTCAGACACAGCTAGGACATCCGGGTTGGCGGAGTGTGCTAATGCAGTGAATAAATCAAACTTAGGGAGGAGGCTTCTAATGTTAACATGCATGAAACCAAGGCTTTTACGGTTACAGAAATCAACAAATGAGAGCGCCTGGGGAATAGGTGTAGTACTGGGGGTTACAGGACCTGGGTTTACCTCTACATCACCAGAGGAACAGAGGAGTAATAGAATCAATATTCGACTAAAGGCTTTAAGAACAGGACGTCTAGTACGTTGGGTACATAGAATAAAAGGAGCAGATTTCTGGGCGTGGTGGAATAGGTTGAGGGCATAATGTAAAGACAAGGGTATAATAGGATGTGAATTCAGTGGAGGTAAACCTAGGCGTTGGGTAATGAAGAGAGAGGTTGCATCTCTGGAGACACCAGTTAAGGCAGGTGAGGTCTCCGCATGTGTGGGGGGAGGGACAAAGGAGCTATCAGAGGCCAGTTGAGCAGGACTGGGGGCTCTACAGTGAAATAAAACAATAATAGCTAGCCTGAACAGCAAAAGACAAGGCATATTGAAATAAGAAAGGGGCAAAAAATAAAAAATAAATGAAAAATAAAAATAAAATGACCGTTAAATTAAGAGGGCTATGACAACGACGGGTAATGGCAATGAATGGACAAAGAGGGTCAGTTAGAAAAAGTGATGTACTACACACAGGACCTGAGGCCTGATAGTTAAACAGAACGAAATACCGTATAACCAAACAGTCTTGCAGGCATCAGCTGTGGAGCTGAGCAATCATAGGATCCGATGAAGTAGCAAAGAGGCGAGCCGGGGAATCAGTTCAATGGGCGCTGCACTCGGTGAGCGAGGAGGCAGAGCGTTCAGTGTTAGCAGGCCGGAGCTAGCAGGCCGGAGCTAGCAGGCTGGGCTAGCAGGCTGGGTTATCAGGCCGGAGCTAGCAGGCCGGAGCTAGCAGATGGATCTTCTGCGACGTCGCAGAGGAGAACCCTGTTGATACCACGTCGGACAATTACGTCGGCAGACCAGTCGCGGTGGCTCGGTGGGGCTCCGTATCGACAGTAGAAGGTCCAGGTAGGTTGACAAGGTACTGGGCCCGGGAGAGTAGCTAGCACACGTCGGCTGTCCGGGAGATGAGCCTAGCTCACGCTAGCATTGGTAGCATGTACACAATGGAGCTTAGCTATAAACGTCGGTCACTCGAAATGCAGCTAGCTAGCTGTGATGAGCCGGTGTGGTGGTCCTGTTATTTCAGTGGAAATCCGGTGAAGTGGAAGGGGACGCAGTCCGATAAGCGCTGGGTTGGTAGCGCGCTGAGCAGACTGGCCAATATTGTCCGAACTGAAAGCTAGCTGAACAGCCAGAGCGGTGGTGATGACCGCTAGCAGTGGTTAGCAATGGCTAGTTAGCAAGCTAGCTAGCAGGCTAACTTTTGACTGCGGTTCGGTTAAATAATGGAAAAAGCACGGATATTTGATCCGATATTTGATCCGTTTCACGTTGGGTAAGGTGGCTTGCAGGAGGGGTAAATCGGGAACAAATAAAAATGTATGAAAAGACAAATTACAAACTTGACACGGGAGATGAGACGGGACAAACAAAAAACAAGTCTACACTGTTACGCCATCTTGGATCTGGAATAGTGCTCGGTTGTCTCCACCAAGTCTGTCCCCAAACTATTTGATTTGCTGGTTTTAAGCATTAAACTTTCAAATAGCTCTTCATTGACTGTTGCTGGGTGTTATCGTCCTCCGTCAGCACCGGCCTGTACCCTACCTGCCCTAAGCTCTCTCTTGGCCCCTTACACTAAGTCTGAATTTGTTGTTCTAGTTGACCTAAACTGGGACATGCTTAAACCACCTGACCAAGTCCTAAAGCAATGGGACTCCCTAAATCTTTCTCAGATTATTACCAGTCCCACAAGGTATGACTCCAAACACCCAGAAAAGGCTACTCTTCTTGATGTTATCCTCACAAATAATCCTGAGCGGTATCAGTCTGGTGTTTTCTGTAATGACCTTAGTGATCATTGCTTTACAGCCTGTGTTCATAATGGCTGCTCAGTGAAACGACCTGTCCTGATTTGTCATAGGTGCTTGGTAAAAAACTTTAATGAGCAAGCCTTCCTTCATGACCTGGCCTCTGTAAATTGGTATAGAATCAGCTTGATCCCCTCTGTCGAAGATGCTTGGACCTTCTTTTTTGACATTTTCAGTGGTATTGTTGACAAACACGCCTCCATAAAGAAAATGAGAATTAAAAACAGGTCAGCCCCTGGTTTGACCGTGATCTTGCAGAGTTACTCCACCTCAAGAATTGCATTTGGCGAAAGGCTTGGCACACGCGTACTCAGGCTGACTGGCTCTCGTTCAGGCAAATGAGAAATAAGTGCACTCAGGCTATCCGGAAGGCCAAAGTTAGTTACTTTAAGAAGCAGTCACCCTACTCTCACATTCATGTAATTAATGTGTTTATCAGACATTTCCATTGTTTATATGGACATTTCATTAGAACACATGGAAATATTATTTATGCATCTTTGTTTATTGTCATAATCTGAATAGATTTCCCCTCTTTCACGCATTTCTGGAACTTTGTGTATGACCTCCAGATGTTTTTTCAGTTTTGATGTGGTGTTTCTGGAGGAATAGATCAATGCTGCCTTTACAGAGTTTGCATTTGACTAAAATGTTGTTCTCTTTCTCCTCAATTAGTTAAAAATAATGGGAGCATTTACACAAGGAAAAGATTAAGAGGGGTAACAACACAGCTGCCATCTTTCTTTGATTTCCAGCTTTACGATAGCCTATTGGAAACGGGTTAGCCTACAGCATGAATTCCGTTAGCATGAGACAAGGTTCTAAAAAATATATACAACACGCCGGTAAAGATATGCTTCTGAAAGTAATATACGTGTTACTTGAAAAAGTAACTGTAGTAATATTACAATATTTGAAGAATGTAACTCGTTATACTACTCCGTTTAGCTCAGATGGTATAGCATGGCTCTTGCAACGCCAGGGTTGTGTGGTTCGATTTCCACGGGGGACCAGTATGAACATGTATGCACTAACTAACTGTAAGTCGCCCTGGTTAATAGTGTCTGCTAAAATGTAAATATTACTGTAATGTATTACTGTAAGTAATTATTATCCCCAACACTGGCCCCAAGTGATTATTTAGCAATTTTTATATTTTACCACAAAGGGATACTTTAAAACTTGGAGATAGAATTCTATGCAGTGTATTGTTTTGGTATAACTGGCATCATCATTGCTTTAATGAAGTCTCAAATGTGAGAAAGTACAGACATGCTACTGTAAATATACACATTTCTGATATTCTGAAAAATATGTCAACCATATTCTGGGTATGTTTCTATCAGAAGCAACACTACCGTCTGGGCCATGTTTTGCCAACAAATTAGGAATGTTACAGATAGAAATGCAATGACGAGAGCTGATGTGATTCCTTATCAGAGACACATGTTTGTTCTAAATGTTATATGTGATGTGGATTTTAAAAAGACGATAGTTCTACCGATTCCAATCTTTCAATGAGAAACACATGTTAATTATATAAGATAGGTGTGTTGTAACTGTTGCCAAATAATGACATTAAAATATATTGCTAAGAATGTGAGAGTAAGGTGACTGTCCAAGCGGGTCTCAAACCTAAGCCACCAGCATGTCCCAGTAACGGACATCTCTAGGGTGTGCCAGTATCGTTAGGCCCGGTCCAGACGAAAACCTATCCCCTCCTCCCTACGCACTTGTGTAGATTTGAAACAACTTGATAGTTGTAAGCAACAGGGTGAATGCACTTTGAAGTAAATCTCAGCTGTGTTAAAAGTACAGTCAAGAAAAACGTTTATTGATCATAGTGATTCAGGAGTATCGTTAAAACAGGTTAATATGCTCTGCCAACATTAGACAACTATACAGAAAGCCCCTAAATTGTTGAAATAAGTAAATCAAATCAATGATAGTCAAATTAACTCATAACTGACATAGACATAGTGGCGTAGCAGGAAGATCTGAATGCTGTGAACCAAGAGGCTGTGAGTTAAAAAGGTGAGGACATATTGAATAATAACTGCTGTATAAATGAACATGCACCATGTAGTCAAAGTGTGTCAAATATGTAAGTTGAAAACACTATGTTAAAAGCATTGTGTGTGAATATCCCTAACCTTGACAACAGACAAAAAGAGCTGTGAATGGATCAGTGGTTCACCAATCATGGCCTTGATGGGCCTGGCAACAGTAACAATGTGTAATGAAACTATTTTGACAAGTCATATACAGAAATGTTACTGCCACGTTCCCATGTAACATTAATATCTTAAATTATGAGAACACGGCAACCGTGTTCTGTGTATGTTTGGTGGGACGTTGGTGGAATATTCTCCTCACCCTCAGAAAACTGGACACATGAATGTTCTTGCAACGCCCCCTAAAACGCATCTAGAACATTAATGTTGTATATTCTAAGAACATTGTAACTATGTTCTAGATAAGTTCTGCTTAACATTAAGAGAATGTTCTCCTAACTTTAACACAATTCTCTCCCAAGAATTGTTAGCTGGGATATAACTGATGCTCAGTCTTTTTATTTTTAATTTTTATTTAACCTTTATTTAACTAGTCAAGTCAGTTAAGAACCAATTCTTATTTACAATGATGGCCTACCAAAGGGCCTCTTGCGGGGACGGGGGCTGGGATTAAAAATTAAATAAATAAACAACATAGAAAGGCAGCAACACATTACAATACAGCATGGTAGCAACACAACATGACAACACAGCATGGTAGCAACACAACATGGCAGCAGCTCAACATGATAAAAACATTATTGGGCAGAGACAACAGCACAAAGGGCAAGAAGGTAAAAAGGCTAAAAAGAAAATGTTCCTGGAGTATCCTTTATGGGTTCTTCAAACTGAAACTGTGCGGGAACCCCTATAAGTTATTTGAAGAACCTCTTTTAATGGATCCTCAAAGAACCTTTTGGGGTAAAGGTTTAAACACCCCCCCCCCCCCCCCCTGTTATTATTATTTGTAATAATAATAATACGCATAATAATAACAACAATAACCCAACATTTTAGTTCTCAGTGTTTATTATGATTTTAGTGGCAAAGCAGAATACAAAATATCTAAATATGAGGTAAACTCCCAGCAGAGCCCCAATGGGTATATCCTCTGGTGTGTTGATGTTAATGTGTTGATGTTCTCTGTATACATAGCCAGAATGATTTTGCAGTGCATGGTGATCGAACAGGTTTCCTGTTTTATTCATCAGAGGTGTAGGGAGGGTGAAGTCTGTGAATCCAAAAAATAGTAATTATACAAATGATTAACAAAATATACACTCAACAGTATTCATACCTTGGTTTTTGTGGTTAATGTGAATGAATTATTATTTTTTTGATAATTGTTTACATACCCATACCTTGTCCATAATGTAGAGGCCAATGGGATATTAATTGACGAGGTGAGGATGGTAAATGTGATCTGTATAACATACCAATATCAATTGACATACCTGTTGAATGCCTCCTTGTCTGTATACCTGCAGGCACAGACACAAAAGTGAACAGCTAGCCTTCAACATATTCTTACAGGCTACATATTCTTACCTCTTTGTTGATTGATATTCATTCCATTTTCTGTTTTTAGAAAGATTTGCACAAATATGAAACGATAGATGGTATCCTCATAAAACAATATCAATTTAGATTATACAAGGGACAAACCTTACCTTAAATTGAGGAGATATTTACAATTTTCAGTGGAGTGCCTGCACCTGCTGTCCTTTCAAATTCAAATCCAAGTGTTTCAGTTGGTCTGTTAGGTTACTGCAACTAAGGAGATTCCTCGATGAACCCCGCCTCCTTTGGGGTTCTTGAAATCCTATTGGGGGCTATTTTTAGTGCCAAGAACCCTAAGGTTCTTCGAAGAACGTTGAGGATCTTAGAAGAACCATTGTTGAAGCCCTAATTTTTAGAGTGTAGAGACAAAAATACATTATGCAAAGCAGCCACAACTGTCAGTAAGAGTGTACATGATTGAGTCTTTGAATGAAGAGATGGAGATAAAACTGTCCAGTTTGAGTGTTTTTTGCAGCTCGTTCCAGTCGCCAGCTGCCGCGAAATTGAAAAGAGGAGCGACCCATGGATATGTGTGCTAGGAGCCTAGGATTATTAGGAAACACCTTGGGGTGTGTTCACAACATCAAAAGCCTGTTTCTACCTGCTGCTTATATGCGTCATGTGTCCTTGCCCACATTCTGATGACCATGTGTAGACATGTGTCAGGCTCTGGCCATAGAGAAGCCTATTTGCTTCTCTATGTAGCTATGGTCAGAGTCTGACAGTGTCGTTCTTTTCTGGTTCTGTGTGGGGTTTGGGTTGGATCCCTAATTAGAGGCAGCTGCACAGCATTGTCTCTAATTAGGGATCCCATATATGTTGAGTCTGTCCTTCACTCTGGTGTGGGTCGTTGTTGATGTTGTCCTTATATGTTGCAGTCACGGTGAGAAGTAAGTGTGCCTTTTTTTACGTCCGTTCATTCCGTGTGTTTTTGTGAATGTGACGTTAGTTTATAGTGTTAGTTTATGTCCTGTAGTTCGCCATTTGTTTCGATTACATAGTATAAATAAAATAGAATGTCGAACTACTATCCCTGCGCTGCGTCTTGGTCTGTCTCTGCACCCACTCGTGACAACATGACAAAAACCTTGATCAGATAGTGATTGGATCATCTCGGATCATGAAAATCCCATGCTAATGCAAGGTGAAACCAGGGATAGAGATTCCCTTGATTCACTAAATGTACTTTATTCTGCACAAAAACATAAAACATTTGCTAATTGAATTACTTGAATAGCAGCATATGTCAGATGTCTTCCAATTTCCAAATCTTTCAGCTGGAGAGACTTGTGGGAGACTCTTGTGACGGCCAGATTCTCAGATGATGGAATGCATCAGAAAAGTAGCTTCTGAAACTCTCCTTGTCTGACACACTCACACAGTACAGCACAGTACAGCACAGCAGTTATGTGGACATGAGCACAGTTGATGTATTGAAGCAGAAAAAAGGCATGTGCTTTTGATTTGCGAGGTGAAACAAACTACAGCATCTCAATGTGAAGGCAGAAAGTTATTTTAGACCATGTCAGTTTAGAATGTTCCAGTGAAGATTTTATTTTCCAGGAAGAAGCTAAGATATACTATTTATCTGGATTATTATCATTCTGTGTAGAATCTGTTGAATCTTCTGTGTGGAAAATATTGTAGATCAGTAATACTAAGTATTTAATGTACTCTCGCGCTCTAGCTAGGCCTATGTGATTGTGATTCTCAATCCCTTGACTTTTGCTCTGGGGTCAAACCCACACTGCTCTCTGTTCCTATGGTGAGGATTAATGACCTGAGAGAGAACTCTCAACACCAGCCAGTCACCATTGAGCAGTAGAGGAGGAGGAGGAGGATAAGGAAGAGGAGGCCCTTCCTAGTACTTCCACTCCTTATGTTCTCTCCTTGACTCCTATAGACACTGTGGCCAATCGTTGTGGAATGCTGGCTT
Source organism: Thymallus thymallus (assembly GCA_023634145.1). Classification (NCBI taxonomy): domain Eukaryota; kingdom Metazoa; phylum Chordata; class Actinopteri; order Salmoniformes; family Salmonidae; genus Thymallus; species Thymallus thymallus. The sequence goes on along the minus strand of CM042379.1, from coordinate 18,192,576 downwards.
CTGTCTCACTATCAAGTGAAATAGATAGTGGTCCGTGAACTGGGTTCGGTACTGTGAGTCTTCTGAGAGGGTGTGTGTGTGTGTGCATGTGGTTGGGCCCTTCCATAATGGCCACCTTATCCCGGATGCAGCCATGATGAACTGAGATGCCAAGCATTCCTCAGAGATTTCTCCCCCTGCCTGCCTGCTTCTCTTGTCTCTTCAGGGGCATAGGGCCTCCGACCCCTCAGACCAGCTCTGGATTCCTGCCATGGTTCTCAATTCAGCCCCAGTGTTGAATAGTGGTTGGAATCCTACTAAATAGCTCTTTAAACACCCAAGTCGTCATCCACTTATCTCTCATCCATCTACAATATATCTGATCATCTGTGGCTCATCTGTGGTATTCAGAAACCCAAGTGTCTTATTAGCCTATAACTGGGAGGGCCCACCCAAACAACCTTATCAAACCAAACAACCTTATATGTTTTGATTTTAATTTGCTCTCTGGGAGATAAGATTAATATGGTAGGCCTGCTAAACTGGCATTGGCTGTGAGAGATGTAATGGGCTGATGGGACAACAGTGTCAAATATTGTCTTTGGCCACGTCAGTTTCCATCTCGGATCTCGGATCAAAAGTGAGGGAACACCGGAGTCCCTCTTGCAGAGCCTCAAAGAGCCCTGCTTTTAGCTGACGGCATGTATGGGTATTTGGAGAGTACTAGAGTGACCCTCGGGACCTCATTTGATTGGTTGAAATGGGGGAGCAGGGAAGATCGCTCAGCCCCTGTCAGAAGCAGTGTGTCATCCACTGCCATCAGTACACACCGCTGCTTAATAATGGATGTTGTTTTCTGAAACACCAAACGTCTCTCTGCTGATCTAAGGCACATTAGGAGGCTTTTAACCCTAATGCCTAATGCAGACCTCACCACTGACTCCCTGGCTGGCTCCACCTGAGTGTTTGTGTGTGTGTGCGTGTGTTTATGCTGTTTCATGGAACATACAGTAGAGCAGTCTGTTAGTGTCTGTTTAGATTCCAGACAGTGTTCTTTTTTTGGCCTTACTGTATAGTAGTCATTAGCCTATTGTAACTCTGTTCAGACAGTGTGCAAATGCACAAGATCATATCACGATTATGTGTTGCATAATGCCTCCACATAGAGCTGTGTTATTGGGTGAGGTAATTTAAATCTTTGCATTAAGATGCACATTAAATAATACACAGTGGACTGTATATTATTTTCATATATCTTTTGGAGGATGGGACACCATTTAGCTAATCTAAGATGCTTTCAAGCGTAAAATGTTAAATCCTTAAGAGTCTATTGACCAACCCATGCGTCAATCTAAGTAATATAATAAAAAAATCCCCATCAAAATCTGTCAGTTTAAGTTAGAGATATCAGCATAGGCTGCATCTCAATCCGTCTTCCGCATGTGCAGTGGAAGGTGGCAGAGCTACAGGCGTGTTTGTCAGACCATGAGACATCCCAAAAATCGAAGAAAACGTCTGTAGCATCCGAACACAATGGTGTTCTCCGTTTTGCTCTACGACCCCCACAAGTGTTAAGGGACTCCTCTGATGGTAACCCATACAAAATCAAATGGAAGTTTGGAGGTAGTTAAATATGTTTAAAATAAAAAAAATAAAAAGCTTTCTTATATCTCTTAGATATAGGACAGACACTTCAAAGTGTTATTCCTTATTATACATTTTTTGACTGTCTTTTTTTACATTTATGAATGTGTTATTCAATGCGTTTCTATGGGCTATAGTAGTAAAGGGCAATATTCTACATTTTATAAAATAATTGTTAAAAATAAATGTTTTATGCCTGAAGGAGTCCTAACATTCATCATCAAATAGCTAAATGATCCATGGTATGACCATCTTAAAACAATTATATATGTTAGCTTAGTACTCCCCCCCCCCGGACGGTTTAGACTTTTAGATTAAGAGTACCTTCAAACTGTGACGATGACTATAAATAGTCTTGTTAGAGGAGCATTGCTACAGATAATCTGAAGCACTTATAAATCACTTGGTGAATACTCTTCTTCCATTGTTAGGGGCTGTGTCCCAAATGGCAACCTTTCCTGTATATAGTGCACTACATTTTAGAGGGGCCCATAGGGTGCCTTGGGATGCAGCCAGGGTGTTCCAGAGCTCCATTGAGTCTCTGCCCAGATCAGCCAAGGGCACCGACTGGCTGACATTACACAGAAAGGTTTATTGAGAAGAACTTGGCTGGGGCTCATCCAGTTTTCCCCTCAGGCCTGGTTTTTAAGGTGTGTCACTGTTAACATATACAGTGGGGAGAACAAGTATTTGATACACTGCCGATTTTGCAGGTTTTCCCACTTACAAAGCATGTAGAAGTCTGTAATTTTTATCATAGGTACTCTTCAACTGTGAGTGACGGAATCTAAAACAAAAATCCAGAAAATCACAATGTATGATTTTTAAATAATTAATTTGTATTTTATTGCATGACATAAGTATTTGATACATCAGAAAATCAGAACTTAATATTTGGTACAGAAACCTTTGTTTGCAATTACAGAGATCATACGTTTCCTGTAGTTCTTGACCAGGTTTGCACACACTGCAGCAGGGATTTTGGCCCACTCCTCAATACAGACTTTCAGCTCCCTCCAAAGATTTTCAATTGGGTTCAGGTCTGGAGACTGGCTAGGCCACTCCAGGACCTTGAGATGCTTCTTACGGAGCCACTCCTTAGTTGCCCTGGCTGTGTGTTTGGGTCGTTGTCATGCTGGAAGACCCAGCCACGACCCATCTTCAATGCTCTTACTGAGGGAGGGAGGTTGTTGGCCAAGATCTCGCGATACATGGCCCCATCCATCCTCCCCTCAATACGGTGCAGTCGTCCTGTCCCCTTTGCAGAAAAGCATCCCCAAAGAATGATGTTTCCACCTGCATGCTTCACGGTTGGGATGGTGTTCTTGGGGTTGTACTCATCCTTCTTCTTCACGGCGAGTGGAGTTTAGACCAAAAAGCTCTATTTTTGTCTCATCAGACCACACAACCTTCTCCCAGTCCTCCTCTGGATCATCCAGATGGTCATTGGCAAACTTCAGACGGGCTTGGACATGCACTGGCTTGAGCAGGGGGACCTTGCATGCGCTGCAGGATTTTAATCCATGACGGCGTAGTGTGTTACTAATGGTTTTCTTTGAGACTGTGGTCCCAGCTCTCTTCAGGTCATTGACCAGGTTCTGCCGTGTAGTTCTGGGCTGATCCCTCACCTTCCTCATGATCATTGATGCCCCACGAGGTGAGATCTTGCATGGTGCCCCAGACCGAGGGAGATTGACCGTCATCTTGAACTTCTTCCATTTTCTAATAATTGCACCAACAGTTGTTGCCTTCTCACCAAGCTGCTTGCCTATTGTCATGTAGCCCATCCCAGCCTTGTGCAGGTCTACAATTTTATCCCTGATGTCCTTACACAGCTCTCTGGTCTTGGCCATTGTGGAGAGGTTGGAGTCTGTTTGATTGAGTGTGTGGACAGGTGTCTTTTATACAGGTAACGAGTTCAAACAGGTGCAGTTAATACAGGTTATGAGTGGAGAACAGAAGGGCTTCTTAAAGAAAAACTAACAGGTCCGTGAGAGCCGGAATTCTTACTGGTTGGTAGGTGATCAAATACTTATGTCATGCAATAAAATGCAAATTAATGATTTAAAAATCATACAATGTGATTTTCTGGATTTTTGTTTTAGATTCCGTCTCTCACAGTTGAAGTGTACCTATGATAAAAATTACAGACCTCTACATGCTTTGTAAGTAGGAAAACCTGCAAAATCGGCAGTGTATCAAATACTTGTTCTCCCCACTGTATTTATTGTACATTTTTTAGGGCTGCATTGAATAACGATCCTTCTAGTATTTGCAGGACACATTTTCCTAAACAATGTATGCAGTATTTGTTTCTCTTTGGTCAGAGAAGTGTTGAGATGGTTCTGTGATTATTGTGAGTACAGTAAAGATATAGAGAAGTTCCTCCTTGTTTTATTCAGTCCTTTAGCTAATAGTGTTATTCTGCCCAACTAATGTCATTACTGAAGTTAATTCTTTAGAAGAACCCTTACATTGCTTCTTTTGCAGGACTAGCATACTAAGATAAAGTAAATACTTGTTTCGATGTCACCATAATGTACCAATTCATTGCTCTGATTCAACCCATACTTTTTAATAGGGAACAGCTCTTTAGGTCAAATTATCTCTAAAACAAAGGTGATTTTGTTTTATCTCCACATCAAGGCTTTTTTTCACTGCATGGATATCGAATGCCTTTAAAACAGGGATCATCAATTAGATTTAGCCACGGGCCGATTTTCGTCTTGAGCAGAAGGTCGGGGGGGGTGGAACATAATTACAAATAATTTGTAGACTGCAAATTGACAGCAAGAAGCCAAAAACAGATATAATATTTGACTAAAACATAATAATTCAATCATTGAAAACCTTGCTTACATTTGTATACAATATATTATGCGTGGGAATACTTGGATACAGTTTCCAAAATTAAAATCACTTGGAGCTGATTTCCTGATGTTTTTACAATCTTGTTTGTCCAACAATGAAAAAAAATATATAATATATATATTTTTTAATTGACCACCTGTTGTGGAACCCTGCTTTAAAATATTACTCATGGGGGGCCTTCTGTGTCCCACAGGGTGAACGGTTGCTTCTCTGGCACGTTCAACCCCTTGTATAGTACTGTGTACTACCTGGCATTGATTCACGCCACTTTCAGTGTACACCAAAAAAGGAGAGAGCCGCTCTCGAATACTTCATCATGTTGGCTCGGCCTGCATGGGCCAATTGCTTCCAGAGGTGGTTATCTTTAGATCTGCCCCTGCCACTGAGAGAGAGACCGCGAGAGAGAGAAAGTTCCAGCATACATCTCATACTTCCCATACTTCTGTACTATTGTTGCCTTTTCCTGAGTGCACAAATCCTTTTGGAACCCACAGTTATAATGCAGCTGTGAGATGGCGTCCATTTTGTTATGATTTCACTTATATTTTTGGGGGACGGGAGTCAGAGCTGGACATGGGAAGCTAATTGCATCCCACCTAATGTCAGAAGTTATGTACAATACATACTTTTTTGCACAGGTTATGCAAACTGAGTGTTGGAGAGGGTGTGTGGAGGAGAGCGATAGGTTTCCAAGTTATCAAAGCAGGAGAATACAGTGAACTCTCTTTGGTGTTCATCATTTGAGACAATGCCAAAGAAAGACAAAATATTTAAAGAGCGATTAGGCCAGTGAATCTGCAGTACTAGTCTTCAGTCTCTTCACAGTGGGAGCCAGAGAATGATCTAGACTTGGTTGTGTTGAGTGGGGTACATCATAGAAAAAATTATAAGAAAAACCTGTAACCTTATTGGACAGGTTCAGGTAGTACCTCCCTGTTTCACAACCTTTTCTCCCTATGGAACATGTAATTCAAGACAACATCCAGATGGACCAATAGAAGTGGAGTGTTGAGTTAAAAAATCCATCCCTGAGGTTATTTTAAGAACAGGTGTGCTGCTGAAAGAGTAAGAAGGGGGCCTCCCGAGTGGCGCAGCGGTCTAAGGTAGTGCATCGCAGTGCTGCCGCCACCGGAAGACCCATGTGGGGGCGCACAATTGGCACAGCATCGTCCGGGTTAGGGGATGGTTTGGCCGGCCGGGATGTCCTTGTCCCATTGCGCTCTAGTGACTCCTGTGCCGGGCCAGGCACATGCATGCTAACACGGTCGCCAGGTGTACGGTGTTTCCTCCGACACATTGGTGCGGCTGGCTTCCGGGTTACGCGGGCATTGTGTCAAGAAGCAGCGTGGCTTGGTGGGTCATGTTTCGGAGAACGCACGGCTCTCGACCTTCGCCTCTGCCGAGTCCGTACAGGAGTTGCTGCGATGGGACAAGACTAACTACCAATTGGATATCACAAAAAAAAAAGAAAAGAAAAAAATAAGGGATCGGATTCACTTAGAGAACAATTCTGGTTGCATGTGTGGTCCCATTTCTCTATCTTATGTTTACATTCTGTTCATCCTCCTACTCCTCTATCTTATACATCATTGGACTGTAATGGAATGTTGACTGGCCCCCAGAGAAGGCATTAGACGACGGCCCAGGGGAAAGGATTTGGGTCATGGTGACCAGGCAGCCGTTTTTTGCTTTTGGCATGGGAATGTGCCAATTGCAGCTGCCCATGTCAGTACTATCTCTCAGCGTGTAAAGTATCACCTGAATCACAGCCTCTTCCAGCACTAGCTAGCTACTGTAGCTAACTCAGCACAGTGAAGTTGGAGTTAGCCTTTCTAATGCTAGCTGGCTAACAGGTAACTCAGCATAGTGAAGTTGGATGAGTTGCAGCTCAGCTATAACACTAGCATTGTCCCAAGGTCATGTCACTACTGTAGCTAGCACCACATCATTAAATGATGGCACGATTTGGGACTCGTACACACTGTAATTAGGTCTCAAGAGATTTCAGAATTGGCCCAATGTTACTGTGATGACATATAAAAAGAGTTCTGTGATGTGTTTGACCCTCTGTGTTTCCCCGTTTCGTTTGTATTTTTTAGGGTTTCTGTTGGCATTTATTCTGTTGCCACTGTGTATCAAATACCAAGTTTAGTTTGTCTTATTCATGGTCCAAGGCCAAGGGCTTTGCCTGTTAGCCAGACATGGGAAGGAAAGGGAAGGGAGCCGAAGACGTGGATTAAGGCAGCCCCCCACTGTATTGTTGGACACATCATTTAACACATTTGTTCTAAATGTTGGAATGTAATGCAAACTACAGACATTCACAGAACTAATGCCAATTTTTGACGTTAAAAGTAGCATGTTATACGGTACTGCATATGTATTAAAGGGAGCCCAGTCCTCCCACCGGTGAAATGTGGGGGGTTATTCTTCGCCACAATGCTAATGATATACAGTATGTATGTGTTTTTAAGTTCTCTGTTATTTATAGCAGGCTTTCCCAAACTCGGTCCTGGGCCCAGCTTCGCCTCCCCCACTCCTAACCTTATCCGTAGGTGGAAAAAATCCAAAATTGACTTAACATCAGTGTCTAGGGGGCAACTACACTCTGCTCCTCATAAAACAGACTCCCAAAATAGGATATTGAAAGTTAATGAGCCAGGTAATAATTAGGGGACGAGTCCTAGTGTCTCATGCTTCATAGTGGGCCTCTTCTCATTCGCTCTGAAGCACGCACACCTGTGATCACTTAGCCATTCTCTTTGAAGGTCTAGTCTCAAAGCATGTTTGATTATATGACTTTTAACATGTTCTGTGTGTGCAGACGTGCTTGACTGCAAATTGTACGCCTCTGCAGCATCTGAGGATCAGTGTATTTTTTTTACAGATTTTATGGTTCTGATGATAAAGGGGAGCTCTTTCTTTGGTGCCTGTTAGAATAGACAGAGGGTAACGCAGCAGAACTAATTTGATTTATTGAAGGCCCTCATATTTACATATTTGGGAATGCCTCAGAGATTTTTAAGACCTCTAGTAAGGCAATAATGGAAACTAGTGGTACAAGAAGGCAGTTATGTGTTGGGTTGACATGGCCTTGAACTTTGTTGCCCTCTCAGTAGGTTACTATATTTATCCTGTCGAAAGATTACCCACAAATCTAGGCTACAGCACTACTCTGTGCCAACTCTCAATTCCAAGTCCAGTGCCAACTCTATCCAGGTCTAGAGCCAGACAGGTCAGACAAACCCAGCCATGCTGCTACCCAACCAAGCTGGACATCCGTTTATGTAGGGGATAGCTTCAGAATTGGAGCATGATGACTGACTACCTGAGCTCTCGTCTCTGTGAGAGGCTGTTCAGAGTGAGTCAGCATTGGCCTGTTGTTACGTTGCTAATGCACAGGAAATGTTTTTGTAGGGATACCTAATTGGATCACTGTAATAAGACAACATCCTTCTTCCTCCATTAGCCTCTGGTGGACCCAGAGAAGTGGGTGAACTGTGGGTGCAGGACAGGATGGAGAGCTGCAAAAGTGCTCAGTGAGCGTTAATGTGCCCTCCGTGTGAACTGTCTCACCTATTAAAGTGAAAATGAAGACACATACATATAGATAGCTCTGAATCCACTATATGTCAGAGGTTGAAAAGCCATAACACATATGTTTTCTCAACAACAGGTTATGGTCAATAATGTCAAACGCTGCACTGAAATATAACAGTACAGCTCCCACACTCTTCTTATCAGTTTCTTTCAACCAATCATCAGTCATTTGTGTCAGTGCAGTACATGTTGAGTGCCCTTCTCTATAAGCATACTGAAAGCTTGTTGTTCATTTGTTTACAGAGAAATAGCATTGTATCTGGTCAAACGATTTTTTCCAACAGTTGGCTTAAAGCTGGTAGCAAGCTGATAGGTCTGCTGTTAGAACCAGTAAAGGCTGCTTTACCACTCTTGGGTAGTGGAATGACTTTGGCTTCCCTCCAGGCCTGAGGACAAAGACTTTCCTCAAGGCTCAGATTAAGGATGTGACAGATAGGAGTGGCTATAGAGTCAGCTACCATCCTCAGTAGCTTTCCATTTAAATTTTCAATGCCAGGAGATTTGTCATTATTGATTGATAACAATAATTTTACAATAACTTTACAAAATTTAAACTTGCAACTTTCATTATTAGTTTTTTTATGCATGATTTGCATGAGCATGATGGCTCACTGTTCATTGTTGGCATTTCCTGCCTAAGTTTGCCCACTTTGCCAATGAAGTAATCATAAAAATAATTGGCAACATAAAATGGTTTTGTTGATGAATACGCTGATTTGATGAAAGATGGAGTTGAATGAGTTTCTGTCCATAATTTCATTTAAAGTACTCCAAAGTTTTTTTTTTTGCATCATTCTTTATATCATTGATATAGGCTTCATAACTATCAAGCATTTCACACATATTATTTAGATACTGACTGTTAGCACTTGGAGGCCTATAGCAACACCCCAAAAGGAAAGGCTTTAGATGTAAAATTCAATGTGACTGTTTAGTCACGGAAATTAGGCTTCTCCAAGCTCTGATTGATGGTCGATATTAGCCAACCAAACTTGCTAACTGCCTGGTACTCAGCACTCTATTGTCCCTCTAATCACTCAATGCAAATGTAACCGAAAATCTAATCAAAAACTTAATGAGAGCCCATGAGCTCATGTTGCGCAACATTTCTATAGGTTATGCAATTGCGTGAGTGTCAGGCTCTGGCCATAGGGAGTACCCTTTGGCCATGGTCAGAGCCTGACAGATATCTAGATCTGTGTTTTTCATTTGTGTTGAATCTCCAATTGGAGACAGCTGTGAGACTTTGTCTCTGATTGGGGATTCTATTTAAGTTGCTCAACCCCACACGTTTGTGTGGGTCATTGTTCAGACGTCATCGTCTGAGTAAGTGTGTTCTCTGTTCATTTGTGTATAGCTTTGTTATTTTGTATAGTTCCGACTAAGTATACGTTTTAGGTTGAATAAAACGATGTCGAACTATAACTACACTTCGCCTTGGTCTATGAACACACACGATCGTGACAGTGAGAAAACAGAGTGATGGCCTCTATTAAAAAGAGGAGGATCCCATCAGCTTTCTAGGCCTACTTTATTTATGTCTCAACTTTCCTAATATTAAGCACATTGCTGTTCTTTACAACAGGAGTATAGCCTACCTGGCTGGCATGAAAATGAATCACGGAAAAGCGTCCTCTATTCGCTATTTAAGTGCATAGATGACATGTATTTTTTCGGCTGCCCCTGTTTCGAGACAGGTGCATGATAATGGTCCATTAAAAATCAATTTCACACATATAATTTAGTATATGTAAAGAAAAGATTTAAATCAAGAATAGTCTGATGGGTGACAATATTAGCCATCACTAGCATAAGAAGTGATAATATATAATTCACAAGTGATAGGCTTTTTTGCGACTTTGTCTAATCATAGTCGCGCACGTCATGTTGGCTAGCCCATAGGCCTATATGTTTTGATAAGGTTTGTATCACAACTAAAGTGGCCAAATAACTTCTTAAAATTAAGCACATTAATCCGCTTTACAAGGGGGTTTGAGCCTAACTGGCGTACATAAGCAGCGGGTGATTTTTGGGAAGATAAAAATGCACCTTTATAATAAAAGCATTACATGCATAATCGGTCACTTTTGATAATGGTGTTTTCCCACTAATGGAACATTCCCGCTTATTGCCTACTTTCGTGTGTGCAATGCTGCGCTTATAATGTGACGAAATAGCCTAATAGTTTACCAACATTTTAAGCTAAACGTTCTGATCTTTTGTGTCAGCCACATTGCATGAAAAAAATAAAAAAATAAACATTCATTTGGGATCTATTTCATCCCATAACTGTCCCAGACTATGTTTGAAATATTTATTTCTCACACAGAATAGGTTGACTTCTGTACAATGGGGGATAGTAGATTGACATAGGCTAGTGCTTTTGCTGTTTGTTAGGCCAACTCATCTTGTTGGCTGATGAAAAGTAAATGTGGACAGTTCTTCTAATATCTTCAATATGCAGCTCGGAATTGGATAAGGTCTGTCTTCACTTGTAGCCTGTGAGAAAGACCTGATCAGGTGATGGAGAGCGTAAAAAGCAATCAGGAAGAAGGGCACAACAAAGGCATGGATTTTTTGTGCTTGTCAAATTGTGAGAGACTAATGAAGTGTGTACAGCCTTCACAAAGCAGAACTCTTGCCTTTCAAGCATCATGCAGGCCAACATTTGTAGAACAACTAAAATTACATGAATAACTCTAAATTAAGCATATAGGAGTACCTATTAATTTGTTAACCGCTCAACACAGAATATGTGTTGAGCGCACTCCCTCAGCTCGTTTGGAGAAAATATTTATATTTTATTCAGCTTTGTTCAATTGTATTCTTCATACTATAAAATAATATAACATAATGCCACGGAATTCTAAGCAAATCCTGTCTGCTAAATGAACTAGTGTAGCCCACAGCCATTTGGCATAGCCGTATCTGTAACGACTGTGCCTCCAACCTATGATGGCAGCCGTGCTCACGCGCCCACACCTGATTCACATCTCCTGATTCCACACGCGCACACACACTCACACCAGCGTCCACTCACATTATTACACACCCTTTATATGTTCCCCTCCCTGTGGTGTGCGTGTGGATTATTGTTTCTGAGCTGCGTGTCAGTGAGCCTTTAAAAGCTAATACATCGACTTTGCGCCTTTTTTGTTCTCCTTTTTGTTCAACCTTTTTTATAATGGATTCACATACATAACTGATGTCCTCTCTCAATGACTTACATATTGCTGACATCTTGCTGTTCTCTTGTTTAAACTCATCGAGCTGACCCTGGGAGAACTGCAAACTGTTCTTCAGGTCCTGGACCTCTCTGGTCAGGACGTCCATTCTTCTATTATATTGTTGACTCCACCAGTATTTGGACACAACACTTGAAGCTATTTTGTAACAACTGCATATAGAACAAAAGATCCTTCACCTGTGATAGAGAGACACCATTGTCTTCAACGGTATCCCGCTGGTTTTGGTAGCTAGCAACGTGGTAGCTAGCAACGTGGTAGCTAGCAACGTAGGTTACGCTGTTACTCCTCGCAGTTCCAGACAGGGCAGGTGGCAGGGAAGATTGAAACTCAACAAACAGCAGGGATCTAGACAGCCACAACCCCGGGAAAATCTGTGGTTCCAGGCCCAATGGCTAACCGCGTTGTAGGCTGCTACGCCAAACAGCTCCTCAGACAAATGATGCCAACCGCGTCGCAGGATCCAAACTCAAAAGGTAGCTAGCTACTAAGAAACTTTTCAATACGCTTATAAAACTTTCCAAAACAACAACAAACCGAGCTCTCCCACATTCTGCGTTTAACAGGAAATGACGTGCACTAGATGATGCTATAGGAAGGAGTCTTCTTTCATATTGTGTGTAAAGTGCATAATGGCCCTTCTGGCCTGTGTGTCCTCCTACGATGCCTCAGGCTGTGAGACGCTTGGAGGGAAAAAACACTAATTCCTCTGTGAGAGAGCCAAACACTGGCTCACTATGCTGTCTGTAAATTGAGTCTTTCTTCTCCCCTAAACGGTGACACACTGGAATGCAGCACATTAATATGAACATGGGTGGGCTCCCAGAATTCCTGTCATAGATAGCCTCTTTTTTTTCTTTGACCATTATGAGCTTTTTGTTGCTTCTTTTCAGCTCCCACCATGTCAGGCCAGGCAGATGTGTGTGTGTGTGTGTGCGCATGCATTCTTTAAAGTTGGAATCATTAATGGTGAAACAGCCATGTCCGTCTGTGATATTACAACAACAAAGAAGTTATTGCAAACAACTAACATAGTTCTTTCCGCTCTGACATCATTGCATGTGTGATAGAAGGCGGTGGTGGGGTGGCCATTGGCGCTGTTTCCCCCTACTGCGGATTACATCTTTAATGTTGGTTCAGAAATGATTACTAAAGTATGATCAAAGCTACAAACTTTCACGTCATCGTGAAAAGTGGCTTTAAACGTGACTGATTCTGCATATTCTGCCTGCAATGTAATTAATCTCAAACATGTGTCTCTCTGTGTCTCTACGGCAGCCTGGGCTAAGGTGGAGGTGAACATGGAGGACAGAGTGGAAGTGTTCCTGGCAGACACGGCCCAGATCACCTGCATGTTCACGGTCTCAGACAGCCCCGACGACATCATTATCCAGTGGTACATGGTGAGTAGTCACACACACAAATGCATGCACATGGACACACACACACACACACACACACACAACCACGCTAACACATCCTTTCCATCTCGGATCCTTGATTCACAAATGAACACATGTTCTCTTAGCTCTCCTAACTTGACATCCATCTGTACATTTATGCGTCAGCTAACATTGATGTAAATGGCAGATTTACACAAGCATCTCAAGGATTTGTCCCTTTGTCTCTGCACTGTTTTCCAATAGATTTTGACAATTATCTTTGACTTGCATCTTAGCTCACGAAAACCAACGTCCGCTTGAGGATCTACTACGGAGACAGCACCATGCAGGTAGTCGACAGGGGCGGTCAATTCACAGACAAGATCAGTGTGAATGGCACGGGGAAGAGCAGCGAGGTGGTGCTGACCATCAGGGACGTGGCGCTGGAGGATGAGCTAGAGTTCATCTGCCAGGTCAACGGGCTATCAGCGGGTAACGAGGAGGGACGCACCATGCTCAAGGTGTTCGGTAAGAGTGTGATGCACTCATTCTAGGGCCAGTTTCCTGGACCCAGATTTAGCCTAGTCCTGGACTAAAAAGCATGCGGCATGCTTATAAAGCTGCAGTATTCTAGCTATTGCTCCCTATGTGATGTCATCCTTTGTTCCTCTCTAGAGTCACCTGATCTTCCAATCATTGAGGGGGTGCACTCTGGGATCTCTGTCAGCAATCAGAACCCATCTAAGGTAAAAACAAAAGAAACTAACAACACATTGTTAGCGATAGCTACAGTCAGTGAGGACTTCAGCGTATAGCATGGGGATAAAAGGTAAAGGCTTGTAACTTTTGAGGGCTTGTAACACTGACCGTTTAGAGAAAATGCAAAGTATGTCAGTTATAAAATATTAAAAATAAAACGTTTTATCCCTAAAAATAAACTAAATGGTTTTCATGAGAAAAGAGTTTACACTGACCGTGTAACATCATCTTTCACCACAGATAGGGAGCTGTGAGGCTAAGAATGGCTACCCAAGGCCCAACATCACTTGGTACCGTGACCAGAGCCCACTGCAGAACACGCCAGGCGGTGAGTACTACCGAGGCTTGGATCACAGTGTCCATAAATACCCTCTGACATAGCTATCTGAAACAGAGTTGATAATAGCTAGCAATTCCATATCTGCTTCATGCTCTTCCTGCTTTTAGTGTGGGCAATTTGACAATAATAAACACATTTAGAATGTTGTAAACATGCCTCGGATCTCACAAGGAACAAAGTTATCAAAGACGAAAAGCAGACTGACTTCAGTCAATAATTTGACAGTGACCTATCTGTCATATCTGTGATTAGTATGACACAGATCATGCCTGTTGGAAAAATAAATGTCTGTTTCATGTCCCTGAATATGAGATGTGGCTGTGGATTTAAGCTGAAAAGATTCATAAATGTTTTTTAATTTCAAAATAGAGAATAAAAGGAGGTGATAGTTAACCACCCCATGTATTCAACCTGGCCATTGGGTGTTCATCAACATGTGCAAGCATCTACACTTCTACAGTAACTCAAGTTCTCTGTTTTCCATATGTGCTGCATGTCTCACAGATGTCAGTATGATGACCCTGGTCACTAAGGAGTCCAGTGGTCTGTACACTGTCCAGAGTGACCTTTACCTGAATGTGGTCAAGGAAGACATGGATTCGTTCTTCTACTGCGAAGTCAGCTACCTTGTACCTGGTGGAACCAAGATGACTGAGACCAACAGGATCAACATCACTGTCCACTGTAAGTCTACTGTGCACCCTCTTAATGTGTCCCACCTAAGCTTATAACAGTGAACCTTTTTTTGTGGGATACACATAAGGCAATTCTAGGTCTTTTTTGGTTAAACTATCCCCAACTATCCCTTATATTTTTGTTAAACTATCCCCAATTCAATTAAATTGCAACCCTCTGCATGTAGATTGCATTATTCCATCACATGTGGAGTGCACTCTTCCATCACATGTACAGCTGCTTTTCAAGATCTTGCACACTAATGAGATGCTATTGAGCCCACACTACTACACTGTCTGAACCAAGGACTACATGCTTTCTGGTAAGTTTTGATTACAATGCTGGGTGGGGTGAATATATTTTATATTTATTTTTTATTTTTTTATTTCACCTTTATTTAACCAGGTAGGTCAGTTGAGAACAAGTTCTCATTTGCAACTGCGACCTGGCCAAGACAAAGCAAAGCAGTGCGACAAAAAACAACACAGAGTTACACATTAAACAAACAGTCAAAAACACAATAGAACATCTATATACAGAGTGCAAAATGTAGTGCAAAAATGCAGTAAGGTTAGGAGGTAGGACAATAAATAGACTATAGTGGTGAAATAAATTACAGAATTATCATCATTAACACAGGAATGAAGGATGTGCAAATTATGATGTGCAAATAGAGATACTGGAGTGCAAGATTAGTGAAAATAAACAAAAATAAATATGGGGATGAGGTAGTAGTGTGGGCTATTTACAGAAGGGCTATATACAGGTTGTAAGGGCTGATATATGTTTAGCTAATTAATATGTTAATCTACAACAAGAGTTATTAACTGAATGTATTGTGTGATCATAGAACTGTAGAACTGCTGTAGGCTTGTGTGTGGGGGAGCCATGTGGAAAGAATGTGCTAGCTTAAGGGTTTCCCAGTAGAACTGTGTCTTGTGGTAAACACGAGATAAGGACATCTGCTGAGAGGGAACTGCTTCCGTCAACTGGATTGCGTCACGAGGCTGGGACCAGCCTGCACGCCAACGATAGGCTGAGTAAGTTTAAACCACACTCAGCCTCTACTCCGACAGGTCAGCAAGGAGCGGGAACGATTCTGTCGGAGTATTTAAGGAAGAACAAAGGATAGGACTAGCTCTCTTCTCTAGGCTATGCGCTTCTCTAGGCGCTCTTCTATAGCGCTGCTCGCTGACTCTCTCTCGCGCTCTCTTGCGCGCTCTCTCTCTCTCTCTCTCTCTCTCTTTCTCATGTGCTGCTTGCTGTTTGCCCTGCGTGGTGTCACAGTGAGCCTGTATATACAAACTTCATATTTACCATTTAAGGGTTTGCTAGAATAAAATACATAGATGATTTAAACGGTGTAGTAATCCTTTTGTTCCAATACCAGATTTGAATTGACGCGACCTAACAAGGTGCAGTGATCGATAAGCAGCTTTGACAACTGATGCTTAAAGTTATTGAGGGAGATAGGAACCTCTAGCTTCAATGATTTTTGCAATTCGTTCCAGTCATAGGCAGCAGCGAACTGGAAGGAATGGCGGCCAAAGGAGGTGTTGGCTTTGGGGGTGACCAGTGAGATATACCTGCTGGAGCGCATGCTACGGGTGGGTGTTGCTATAGTGACCAGTGAGCTGAGATAGGGCGGGGTTTTACCTAACAAAGACTTGTAGATGACCTGGAGCCAGTGGGTTTGGCGACGAATATATAATGAAGGCCAGCCAACGAGAGCATACAGGTCGCAGTGGTGGGTAGTGTATGGGGCTTTGGTGACAAAACGGATGGCACTGTGATAGACTACATCCAATTTGCTAAGTAGAGTGTTGGAGGCTAGTTTGTAAATTACATCGCCGAAATCAAGGATCGGTAGGATAGTCAGTTTTACAAGGGCATGTTTGGCAGCATGTGTGAAGGAGGCTTTGTTGCGAAATAGGAAGCCAATTCTGGATTTAATTTTGGATTGGAGATAGTTGATGTGAGTCTGGAAGTTGAGTTTATAGTCTAACCAGATTCCTAGGTATTTGTAGGTGTCCACGTATTCTAATTCGGATCCGTCGAGAGTAGTGATGATAGTCCAGTGGGCGGGTGCTGGCAGCGTTCGATATGACATACGTACATAATTTTTTTGTTAACTAGTAAATAGTAGCCTACAGCAAAGTGTGTTTAAATCATTTCTAACTTGTTAACAATTTCTGCAAGTTAGTTTTTGCTACCATGTGGGTTTTATATTGTGTTAATTCACCATTTTCCATACATGTTTCATTTTAAAACAGGTATCTTACAAAGGAGTTATTTAATCTAACTGCTTAACTATTTATCTGTACATGGAATTGTATTTTAATTTTTTTTACAATTTATTTTCTAATCTTTACAGGAAAATACCACGGGTACTATCTGATTTGTGGAGACATTTCACTGCAGCTAATATAGAAGGAAAAGCTGTGTACATTTGCAAATACTGTGCCAAATAATATGTGAAGAATGCAACAAAGATGCAGAATCATCTGGCCATGTGCATAAAGTTCCCTCAGCACTCACAACAAGCAACCTCTGACAAAACTTCCTCTACTTCTATTCGAGGTGAAAATGATGAATCAGACACCTTATTGATAGCAACAGCTCATGGTTCTCCTGGAATTAGAAATGTTTGGAGAAACGTAGTCAGAGAAATGCTGTTGAATGTCTTACTCGAGCTGTGTATGCAACTGGTTCACCTCTGATGCTCACAGGCAATGTGTATTAGAAGAGATTTCGGAATATTCTTCGCCCAGCATACACCCCTCCAACCAGACATGCTTTATCTAGAAATCATAGAGAAAGCAGACTGTATTGCAATCATCTCTGATGGGTGGTTGAATGTTCGTGGGCAAGGAATAATTAACTACATCATCTCCACCCCTCAACCAGTATTCTACAGGAGCACAGACACAAGGGACAACAGACACACCAGTCTCTACATTGCAGATGAGCTGAAGGCAGTCATCAATGACCTTGGACCACAGAGGGTATTTGCACTGGTGGCAGACAATGCTGCGAACATGAAGGCTGCTTGGTCTAAAGTGGAGGAGTCCTACCCTCACATCACACCTATTGGCTGTGCTGCTCATGCATTGAATCTGCTCCTCAAGGACATCATGGCACTGAAAGCAATGGATACACTCTACAAGAGAGCCAAGGAAATGGTTAGGTATGTGAAGGGTCATCAAGTTATAGCAGCAATCTTCCTCACCAAGCAAAGTGAGAAGAATAAGAGCACCCGTTGGGGTGGTGTTGTCATCATGGTTGACAGTCTCCTGGAGGGGAAGTAGTCTCCCCCTGGATGATGTATTTTGTGAGAGAGTGGTAAGCAGCCTAAAACTCCTGAAACCTATAGCAGTAGCCATTGCAAGAATTGAGGGGTACAATCCCATCCTGTCTGATGTTCAGACTCTGCTTGCAGATGCCCACTTCACTGTTGCTCCAAGCAGAGGAAACTGCAGTTCTGAAATACATCAAAAAGCGTAAAGACTTCTGTCTGAAGCCCATACACGCCGCAGCGTACATGTTGGACCCCAAGTATTCTGGCAAGAGCATCCTGTCTGGTGCAGAGATCAACAAGGCCTATGGTGTCATCACTACCGTGTCCCACCTTGGCCTGGATGAGGGCAAGGTTCTTGGCAGTCTGGCGAAGTACACTTCCAAGCAAGAGCTTTGGGATGGAGATGCAATATAACAGTCGTGCCAACATATCTTATCAGCCACCTGGTGGAAGTGACTTTGTGGATCTGAGGCTCTTTCCCCTGTTGCCTCCATCATCCTCCAAATCCCACCAACATCAGCCGCCTCAGAGCACAACTGGTCCTTGTTTGGGAACACACACACCAAAGCACGCAACAGGCTGACCAATACAAGGGTTGAAAAATTGGTGGCCATCCGGGCAAATTTGAGGCTTTTTGAGCCTGACAACGAGCTATTCTCAACAAGGTTGGAAAGTGACAGTGAAGATAAGGCCTCAGAGTCTGATGTTCAAGAGGTAGACATTGAGGAGGTACAGGGAGAAGACATGGAAGCCTGAGAGGAAGACAACCAAAGCTTTAGTTTCTAGACTATCATTTTACAGATGATGGATCATTGGGGATCATTCAATATTCTCTTTCTTTTGTTGTTCAGTGAAATCATCCCATATGAAGAGTCAACTCATTTAATTAAAGTTGAATTCACAACTAAATTGTTTTTTTGTTTTTTTCTATTGGAATGATTTAATCATATGCATTATGTCCACTTATGATAAGGTAAAAGGTTTATGTTTCTGTCTCCATATGATATGGTAAATATATCCAATGCAAAAAACATCTACATTTAAATGGTATTAATAACAATTTGCATATATTTCCGTTAATTCCCATATATTCCCGTTAATTGCCACGGAATGTTTCCACCTCTGAATATTCCCCGAAATGTGCAACCCTAATCATAAATACAAGCAACTATGCTACAGTGCAGCGTTTTTTATTTTCTGACGTTTGTGCTGTCGCCACGTGTTTCTGTCAAGTTGTGAAGTCTCTCTTGTCTTGTACTGTACTTGATATGGCCACACTTGCCACTTTCCAGGTCATCTTTGTTAACAAGAATTAGGTCTTACAGTACATCTTGCTGACTTGCCTGGATAAATAAAGGTTAAATAAAATAAAACTCTCTTCAGATCCAACCACTTCTCTTGATGTGTGGGTGGAGTCACCAAAGGGGCGTGTCAAAGAAGGGGACACAGTTGAGATTCATTGCCGTGCCGACGGGAATCCTCAACCGCCCTTTACATTCATGCACAATATGGTAAGAAACCCATGCCTATTCCTAGTCCCATGTAAAAAATAAAATGCTTTCTGTGTCTCCAACCATTAACAGAACTGTACACATTTATGCATGCGTTTACTGTAAGTGATTGGATGTGCATATACCCGTAGATGTGGATTGTGTGTGTGTGCGCGCGCATGCATGTCTGTGTTCATCTCTGTAGCAGGAGCTGAAATCTGAGCTGAACGTATTGGTCCTGAAAGACGTGAGGCGTCAAAGCAACGGCAACATCACGTGTAAAGCACTGGACCTGGACACATATGAAGAAAGCATAGGGCACACAGAGCTCTTCGTCAACTGTGAGTGAGACGCTCCTCTAGTACAACTGTCCTGTGCGGCCCGGTAGACATTTCTGGGACGTAAGTCATATTAGTAGCATCAACGTTGTGACACAACCAGGATAAACCCTCGTTATGGTCTATGACTAGGGCCTAAAGTTATTCCCTGGCTCTGGAAAAACTCCTGGCCTAATTATTTGAGTAGTAGTGAAATGTAGTGTAATGTAATGCAGTGGTTCTCAAACTGGGGGTTCCAACCCCCTGGGGGGTCGTGAGAAGGTTTGGTGGAGTCGCGAATGTGAAACTGAATGGTAACAATGCATACCATTGCATACCATCTGGTTACTAACATTGGCCTACTGTACAGTATATAGAGTAGTGTAGCAGTGTTCTTAACAATGGATGTTGTGTGTCTATAGATCTGGACCCGGCTGTATTGATTCCCAAAGACACCCATGTCATGGCCCGGGGAGAGGAGCTGATGGCCACCTGCAACGCCCTATCCTCCCTGCCCACACACACTGAATGGTTCAAGGTAAATTATAGTAGTCCATTGAGCCAATACTTCAACATTACAGTGTGTGTGTGTGTGTGTGTGTGTGTGTGTGTGTGTGTGTGTGTGTGTGTGTGTCTCTTCACATTCTGTGTTCTGCCATGAGGTGTTGTTTTATCCGTTTTTGAAGATTTTACTGCTTGCTTGAGTCATTTGATGTGGAAGAGCGTTCCATGTAGTCATGGCAATATATAGTACTGCACATTTCCCAGAGTCTGTTCTGGACTTGGGGACTGTGAAGAGACCCCTGGTGGCATGTATTGTGGGGTATGTATGGGTGTCTGAGCTGTGTATTAGCTGCCTTCAACATGGCAGTGCCTTTCACAAAGACAAGTAGTGATTCCGTCAATTTGTCTATGTTCTTCTTTGTGGCATTTGACCATATAAGCGCTACCGTTGCATCAATTATGTTTTTAACCTGTCAGTTTACAATCTAGGGTTACACCAAGCAGTTTAGTGTCCTTAACTTGCTCAATTGCCACATTATTCATTACAAGCTGTAGATTAGGTTAAGGGTTTAGCTAATGTTTGGTCCCAAATACAATTATTTGAGTTTTGTTTATATATTTAGGACTAGCTTATTGCTTGCCACACATTTTAGAACTGACTGCAGCTCTTTGTTCAGTGTTGCAGTGATTTCACTTGCTGTGGTAGCTGTAGTGTATAATGTTAAGTCATCAGTGTACATATACACACAGGCTTTACTCAAAACTATTGGTAGGTCATTAGTAAAACAATAAAAAAGTAAGGGGACAAGACAGCTACCTTGACGTATGCCAAACTCTATCTGGTTTACGTTAAAGAGGCTTCCATTAAATAACTCCCGCTGTGTTCTGTTAGAAACTCTCAATCCACAATATGTCAGAAAATGTAAAGCCATAACACACGTTTTTTTCAGCAGCAGACTATGATCGATAATGTCTAACAAAACAGCTCCCACAGCCCCCTGATATCTGTCTCGAGAATGTTCTCGAGTCTTTCGAATCTCATAAATGTTCTTTAAGAGGTGTGGCTGCTTGATTTATATTGTTTCCCTCATAGACGTGTGTGTGTGTGTGTGTGTGTGTGTGTGTGTGTGTGTGTGCGTGTGCGCATGTGTGTAGAAAGGAGAAAAAGTTGCAGAGGGCCACACACTGACCCTGAAGGATGCAGTGTTTGACATGGCAGGGACGTATTTGTGTGTGGTGAAGGTGCCTTCACTGGAAGGACTGGAGACCAGTGGCTCTTTACATGTCCTCGTACAGGGTGAGCCACACACACACACACACACACACACACACACACACACACACACACACACACACACACACACACACACACACACACACACACACACACAACTAACCCTCTGTCCCCCTCTCCCATGCAGGACCCCCAGAGATCAAGGAGTCAGCGGACACAGTCCTGGAGGAGAGCACAGAGAAGTCCCTAAACCTGAGCTGCCACGCTAGAGGATACCCAACCCCTGTCATCACCTGGAGCTCCTCTGACGAATCACAGGTAGACAGGCAGACAGGCAGACAGGCAGACAGACCAGCAGGAAAAGAGGGCTTCTCTGGGTCAGCTCGTACAGACAATTTTTAGACTAGCTGGGAAGGAACAATGGTGTTTTTTCTTTTGATCTATTTACCCACAGATCTGTTCTGATCCTGGCTACCTGGGTAATTTCCTGTAACAACGTTAATAGACAAAGCAACATTCAACATTCCTTTCTGAACCGATATATCTGCATTCGTCAGTAATGTTTGCTCGTCCCAAATGGCTGCCTTTTCCCATTGTAGTGCACTACCATTGACCAGAGCCCATAGCTATAGAGAATAGGATGCAATTTGGGACACACACAATGTTTTGGTTTCTGGTCTTATCTATACTTTATTTCCCTGTGTGTGCTAGATCCTGAAGGAGGTGTCCCACAGACAGACGGAAGACAGGGTTCTCAGTGTGGTGAGCGTCAAGGTGACCTCTGACATCACAGCCTACTGCAACGCCTCCAACAACCATGGCACAGACTCCATCTCCTTCAGCATCAAAGCCAGTAAGTTCTGTCTATCCACTGTCTTATTTGTCATGCCTTGTATATTTTATGTCAACATGTCCAGTTTGACTGTTAAGAGAATTTGTTCTTCACTGACTTGCCTAGTTAAATAAAGGTTCAATTTAAACAAAATTAAAATACTAACGACCAAATGATTTAATTAATGGAAACATGACAGAAACCTGAACATGTGCTTCAAACCATCTTTAGTAAAGCTGCTCCAAGTTTTCCTCAAACACTCTCCCTTTGCCTGTTTTCAGTTGTCCAAACGACCTTGTCCGCTCCCAGTGCTACAAGTAAGTGTACCACTCTTTTAGTAGATAACACTCACTGTCATCACTGCTATGGCATTGGTTGAGTTCCACGTAGTCTTTATTGCGGTCGTGCTGCACATTCCAGAAGATCACTATATCAATGGGATGTTTCAAATTTGCCAAGCATTGTGAGATCTGATCACCTGTGCAGCGTGACTACAGATGACCTGGGCGACAGGTAGCCTAGTGGGCAGAGCATTGGGCCAATAACCAAAAGGTTGCTGGATCGAATCCCCGAGCTGACAAAATGAAAACCTGTTGATATGTCCTTGAGCAAGCCACTTAACCCTAATTTGCTCCAGGGGTGCTGTACTACTATGGCTGTCCTTGTAGGTAGGCCATCATTTGTTCTTAACTGACTTGCCTAGTTAAATAAAGGTTAATTTTTTTTCAGGCAGAACATTTTTTAAAGAAAAGGAAAAATGCGACGGGTGCGTTTAGCAATTACCAAAATCATAATTTAAACCACCATTAAATGGTCTCTAAGGGTGCATTAAGGTTTCTACTGATGAGGACGGTCATGGTTGAGAAACCTTTTATTGACTAACTGGTATACGAGAGCTGCTTATTTTCCATGTGTTGATACGTCATATAATACAAAATCATAATTACGAAAAAAGTATGAACTAACTGTAAGTCGCTCTGGATAAGAGTGTCTGCTAAATGACAAAAATGTAAATGTAAAAATAATTAGATTGTTAGATTAAATTAAATCTTAATGGGCCAGCTTTCTGGACACAGATAGATTAAGCCTATTCCTGACCTGGACTAAAAAGCTATTTCAATGGAGATTGAGCATAATTTTTAGTCCAGTATTAGGCTCAATCTGGTTCCAGGAAACCGGTCATAGAATTCTTACTACACTGTCATTCTATTTCGGACTATGTTCACTAAATGGCTCCATATCGCCCTATTACGTAAAGATCTGTCTTGTTTGCACGCAGATCAGGAGTAAGGCTGAAACTGTAGCCGTGCATTGATGGTTGAAGTGCACTCAACATAGTCTCCTGACTCCAATTACCTCAGCGGACTGCTAACGTCACGCCAGGAAATCTTTACCTCTGTCCCTCTGAGGGAAAATGCTGTTTGTTGTTGTTTTATTGAAGACAAAATGTGATTAAATAGACAGCGCTGCCGCTCCTGGAAATGACTAGGGCATTTTTTGGAGGGTGCAGACTGCAGAGCCGTTCCTGGTTCCTGTCTCCTGCCTGTCTGTGTTTGTAACGAGGAGATAAGTGATTAACGCCATTCTAAGTAGACAAGGCGGTTGTTGCACAGTTGTTAACAGTGTTAGGTTGCCATAGAGCTGCTGTATTATCGTGATAACTGTGTCCATGTGGTTTGTCCAGTAACAGTGGTAGTGCCAGTAACTCCTCCGAAGAGAGTCAAGAAAGGTTTGTGACTTCTGGTCCTGGGTCTTGATGCTGCCACCCACCTAGCACGCTTAGAAGGCTGCCCTGCACACACCTCACTCCATCCAGCTCACACGGCCTAGACTGAACCCACAACCACCACCATCACCCTCCACAGCCTGCACGCTCTCCCTTTCTCTCCACAGCATCCCCATTCTCTATGCAGGGGAGGGCTTTGTACTCTCTACCCAGGAGGCAACACCTGTGACATGGACAAATTTATAATTTAATAGGATCTCTGTTTGTGACTTTGTAATACTGTAAGAAAATGTACCGTATTACACAACTTTATCTATGTGGAGAGATACTTATAATTATAGTTTTTTTTTTATCATCATACATTGTTATTTACAAAGTTATATTTTTTATATTTTCTCTGAAACATAAACCCCCACAAAAAAAAACTATTAAACCAGGCTGAAAAGTCTAATTTGCATCTGGAGCATTTTCAGTACTAACCCCCTCCTGAAAGAATGTAGTGGTATCACCCATTCTCTCCCTTGATGGAAATGGATCCATCCATCTGCATCCTTCCTCCAGAGGAGGTCCATCCCCAAGTGCACCCATCCACCTCTACCTTCCCTCATCTTTCTCTCTCCCTTTGTCATGCTTCCTCCTACTGTAGTTCTTGTTGGTATTCTCTGACAGAGGAACCAAGCAGCCCAACTCTGGAAAGGGTTTCTTCTGACTGATATTTAGTCCTCAATAAAACACTTCTTCCATGATGAACAACCTGGTCAGAGACTGCATGTCTGTTCATCACCACCACCACCACCACCACCTGTGCATGCTGTTGTCTATAAATGATGCAAGCGAATGACATGGACACGCTCACACACACACATTGCACAAGCATCTTCAGAAACTCCTTAAGAGGACAACGTTATCATAAAGCAATTACCAGACAGGAAATGACCCGTGGTTATGCCTTTTCGTCTTTGTCCCACCAGAGGGCAGCGGTGTGATCATCGCTGTCATCATCATCTGTATTCTCCTGCTGGCTATCCTTGGCAGTGTACTGTACTTCCTGTACAAGAAGGGCAAGATCCCATGTGGGCGTTCGGGCAAGCAGGTTCTGTAAGTGTTTTCCAAAATGTGTATTATTTTAAGGTTTGCAAAATTCCCGAAGCATTCTCAAACTTCTCAGGTTTTCCAGGAATCCTCCAACCAGGATTGCTGTGCATTTTTAGCTAATGTTTTTGTAGTTTTGCAACCTTATTTGGAATCATGACCTCTTATCTGAGAGCTTAATTGGTTGGATGCCTCAGAGGATACCTCTAAAATAGTTAATTGCCATTTATGTGTTGTTTTTTCTTCATGATTTTACTTCGTGTGTCATTATCGTTGCTATCAGATACCCTTTTCACACTATCGTGCTGACCCGAACCGCACTGACTCGGATAGTATCGCAACTGTGTTGGAGGCATAAACAGGCCAGCTCGGGTTGTCTTGGCTTAGTAGTGTGAAAAGGGTATTACATTGGTTATGTTGGTAACTCTGACCTCTCCCTCTAGTACCAAACCGAATAAGGACAGCATAGTGGTGGAGATGAAGAATGATAACACAGAGGAGGCTGTACTTTTAGGTGTTAACAGAGACAAGAAGCCCCCTAGTGACCAGGTAACTATGGACACTAGCTATATTTTTTTACCACCATTGTACAACCACTCATCAAAATAATAGTTAAAATGGTATCTTTTAGTATCTAAACTTTGCAATGTTGCGTTGAAGGTGTTGAATGGTCCTTACCAGCTGTCCTATGATACAATCCATTAGCACATTTACACATTGTTTTTCTTCTGTGTGTGTGTGTGTGTGTGTCCTCTGGAGTAAAGGGTGATAAGTACATGGACATGCAGAAGTGAGCGTGGCTGTGTGAGGGGGCGACTGCTGAGGCTGCTCCCAGTCCAGTTCACTCTCTCAGGGTGGGATGGATCCTTTGATGCCTTGTAGCCTACAACTCATCTGATATGTGCTGCAGTTCTCTAAACTGATCCCAGATTTGTAGTTCTTTAGCATGGCAGTGGCTAACAAAGGTGGCTACGTTATCTTAAGTCATGTTAAGCCATGCTATTTCAAAGTCATGACAAAGGAGCTGGCCTAAGCACATACAGATCTGGGATCAGCCTAGCAATTTTCATGAATTAAGTTATTCTATGCACCCATAAGATCCAGTTAGAGAACAAAATAAGAGGGACTGATTTTTATATACTGTACCTTAATCCAAATGCCGACTCAGGCAACCAATCGCTGAAGCTAAGCCTGGAACTGCTCTTCATGACGTGTATATATTATATTATATTCTGTGTATATTTCTTTATGTAAAATAACCCGAGAAAAACCTTTTAAAAAGACATGGCTAGGAGTCTGTTTGTTTTGGGTTTGGTGCTTTTTGAGGGAGAGACATCTGTGTAGGCTTTGCGCTAGCTCTGGTCCAGGGCGTTAGTGCGCGTTCCTCTGCAGCATAGTGGAGGAACATGAACTAACACCCTGGACCAGAGCTAGCTTTAATCTAGAGGTCCACCTGCTGTTGTTCTGTGCGTGATTGGCTACCTTAACTTCCTACTTTGCTAAAGTCTGTACACTGAAAACATGTCTACATGTAGACCGCCTGCTTCATCCGCCTGCTTCATCTACCCCTGTAAACCAACATCCAACCTTTAGAGCTATGTTCTCAAAGTGGACTCCAGTATGGGTCGTGACATCACATATCATTTAGCGAATTCCGTTTTTTTTATTTTTATAGCAGCTTTTACTTACCACTGAAACTAACCTTTCGGCTTTGTGAATGAACATGTAAGGCCTTGTAAGGTCTCATCCTTATGAGATGGGCCGTGTTTGAATATATTGGAATACATCTTTCCTTCATGGGAGTAATCACTGAGCTGACGTGACTTGGATAGGTGAAGGCCTATCCAATCAGGTCAAATCAGTGAATTCTTCATGGAAGGAAGGAGACGCAGTGAAATATCCATGGATAAGTGGTCCCCATTCCTATCTGTTCAGGATTGGGTTCTTTTGTTCTACAAGAGCCAATAGCAAAGCTCCAATGATGCCAAAGTGCCATTGGTTACTTTTTCTTCTTCCATAAACTGCTGTCTAGTCCTTCTACTGTTTGTAAAGATGTTAGAATCACACTGATATGTTTCCAGTTTGTTCGTCAACTTCTGTTTGCCTTATACATTCAGCCTTTTATTCTACAAATCACAGGTAACAGAATAACTTACTTTCACACTTAGTTTTATCATTATTCGTGAGAATGTCCAGTGCACTGATTTTGTTTTGTTTATCTTTTTGTTTTGTCATGGTTTGTTTTGTCTGTGAATCTCTGGTGTTAGCATATGTAATGCGAGTGAAACGCTTGCTAGTTTTTGATGAAATTGAAGGTAAAATGGCTCTGATCTAGGGGAGAGTGTGGTAAATTGAGCCAAAGGGGTATGTTGAGACACCCTTGTTTCTAAGAAACCATACACAAAACGTATAATTTGACCAAATATTTAGGAAGAGGTCATCATTTCATGGAGTCTGTGAAGGAAGAAACCACATGGGAGAAGTGGTAAGCTCCAAAAAACATATTTTCACTAAATCTAATGAATTTATTGTGTAAGAGGTTTAATGATGCTTGTATCTAAACCAAAGTAGATAACTTTAAGATTTAATATGAGGTCCTAAACCTAGCATGAAAGTGCATCCTTGTAGCTGTGTGGGCTAATATAGTCAAAATGTTTGCCTTGGGGTAAGTACAGCCAATGGCAAGTTGAGCAAATGTAATTGTTTTTCTTCCCAGGTGTAATGCAAGGCATTATCGCTGGGATATTAAGTAACAACAGGGCCTGCCCTATGTTAGTGTTTTAAAATAGTACAAAGTGTTTGTTAGGGGTTAAACCTGTGTTAAAAGATGCTTCAAACTTAAAAGAAAAAATATTTTAAATTGTGTTTGGGAAACAAACATGGTTTTTAAAAAGGCAGTACAAATATTTCATTCAGTACAGAAATTTGTAGGCGAGAGACATTTAGTTTTCGAAACTAAATGTTTACATGAATTCTGATTATTTCCAGGGATACATGCTGACATACTTAGATATCTTTGTTAGAAATAACACTATTTCCCTTGATGGAGTGATGCTGAATGTAAAAAATGGCTCAACTTACCCTATGGCAAATATAAACTATATTTAAAATTCAAAAGCCATTCGCACATCTTTGTTGCAGGTGCATGGTAAAAAATATATTAAAAAGAAACCTGCACACTGCTCTTTATTAAGCTTTACGTATCGGCCTCAAGGCCTGTCCGAGCTTTTAAAAAAAAATATATATATATACACTGTATATAAAAAGCTCTGACGAAGGCTTAATAAAGAGCAGTGTGCAGGTTTCTTATTTTCTCAAAATAAACTATATGAAAAGTAATCTGAACAGGGACTAAATGTTAAACTCTGATAAGTGTTTTACACAGAACCCCTCTGAAATGTTATGCTTCTATGCATGTTGATACATAGTAGTTTTCATTCTACAAACAAAATTGCAAGAATTTATCTGTTCGTCAGACTACTAACATTTCTACAGAAGAGAATGGCTCGATAACGATGCACTCCTTAGTTTGAGCTTTCTTTATCACAACTCCAAGTGCTCGCTCATGTTAAAACACATACCTCAGAAATTCCTCTTATTAATAATTCATGAAACCACAGGTTAAGTCTGCATCAGTCATTAGTGCCACCATTCGTTAAAAAAAATGTTTTTACTCATGGTCCTCCCAGCCATACAGTGGGGAGAACAAGTATTTGATACACTGCCGATTTTGAAGGTTTTCCTACTTACAAAGCATGTAGAGGTCTGTAATTTTTATCATAGGTACACTTCAACTGTGAGAGATTCTCACTATAACACAAATCCAGAAAATCACATTGTATGATTTTTAAAGAATTAATTTGCATTTTATTGCTTGACATAAGTATTTGATCACCTACCAACCAGTAAGAATTCCGTCTCACAGACCTGTTAGTTTTTCTTTAAGAAGCCCTCCTGTTCTCCACTCATTACCTGTATTAACTGCACCTGTTTGAACTCGTTACCTGTATAAAAGACACCTGTCCACACACTCAATCAAACAGACTCCAACCTCTCCACAATGGCCAAGACCAGAGAGCTGTGTAAGGACATCAGGGATAAAATTGTAGACCTGCACAAGGCTGGGATGGGCTACAGGACAATAGGCAAGCAGCTTGGTGAGAAGGCAACAACTGTTGGCGCAATTATTAGAAAATGGAAGAAGTTCAAGATGACGTTCAATCTCCCTCGGTCTGGGGCACCATGCAAGATCTCACCTCGTGGGGCATCAATGATCATGAGGAAGGTGAGGGATCAGCCCAGAACTACACGGCAGGACCTGGTCAATGACCTGAAGAGAGCTGGGACCGAAGAGAGCTGGGACCACAGTCTCAAAGAAAACCATTAGTAACACACTACGCCGTCATGGATTAAAATCCTGCAGCGCACGCAAGGTCCCCCTGCTCAAGCCAGCGCATGTCCAGGCCCGTGACCATCTGGATGATCCAGAGGAGGAATGGGAGAAGGTCATGTGGTCTGATGAGACAAAAATAGAGCTTTTTGGTCTAAACTCCACTCGCCGTGTTTGGAGGAAGAAGAAGGATGAGTACAACCCCAAGAACACCATCCCAACCGTGAAGCATGGAGGTGGAAACATCATTCTTTGGGGATGCTTGGGGCCATGTATCGCAAGATCTTGGCCAACAACCTCCTTCCCTCAGTAAGAGCATTGAAGATGGGTCGTGGCTGGGTCTTCCAGCATGACAACGACCCAAAACACACAGCCAGGCAAACTAAGGAGTGGCTCCGTAAGAAGCATCTCAAGGTCCTGGAATGGCCTAGCCAGTCTCCAGACCTGAACCCAATAGAAAATCGCCCAGCGACAGCCCCGAAACCTGAAGGATCTGGAGAAGGTCTGTATGGAGGAGTGGTCCAAAATCCCTGCTGCAGTATGTGCAAACCTGGTCAAGAACTACAGGAAACGTATGATCTCTGTAATTGCAAACAAAGGTTTCTGTACCAAATATTAAGTTCTGCTTTTCTGATGTATCAAATACTTATGTCATGCAATAAAATGCTAATTAATTACTTAAAAATCATACAATGTGATTTTCGTTTTAGATTCCGTCACTCACAGTTGAAGTGTACCTATGATAAAAATTACAGACTTCTACATGCTTTGTAAGTGGGAAAACCTGCAAAATCGGCAGTGTCAAATACTTGTTCTCCCCACTGTATATGTTACGGTCCAGTCTGAGGAGAAAAGTATGACAATCAAATCAATCTTTGATAGTATGAAATCAAATGTATGTTCTGTTCTTTCTACTTACGCCCTTCCAATATCTCCCCTTTTGAAGATTTTTTATGAACACTGAACACTAGTTTGACAAGAACTATCAGTGTTCATATTTTTTAATGATTTGTAACGTCTATGACTTGCAAAGACAGATTAACTTCAGGACAGGGGAACAGAATAATTTAGTTTGTAAATATATTTTATATATTGTTTTTGAATTAAATGCCAAATAAAAATTCTTGTTCAATGAAAAATGTCTCTTTAAATCTGAAAAGATTTTATCATCTTGACAACCTTCAACTTTCCGGTTTTGACAGGACAAGTAATCCATTGATAGAAAGAATACTGTATAGTATATACTCCAACTATAAAACACAGCTAAAAGAGATACACAGCTAAAAGAGTATATACTCTCACAAAGAGTACTAAAACATATTTAGATAAGTAATTTGAGTTTTGTTCTATTTTTAATTGATACCAAGATGGAGGGGAACAATAATTGGTTGTACTGGGCCTATATGCATAACGGATCTTAGAACTTTAAGAACATTAAAATGGTGCTAACAATTCTTACCAAGGAGTTTTACTTAAGATTCGGATAGAGGCACGAATGACAAGTAAGACCAAGATCGTCCCCTAGTGTTCACGATGACTGTTGTAATTGGACAGCAAGGTGGACTGGGAGAGCATCCGCTTATCATGGGGGGGATGAAGAGGACAAGCGCACACCAATGTGGATAATTAAATCATGTTCAAGTTCACTGTAGAACTTGCGTTCCGATTTCCACCCTTCTCCCAAAGTGTGCATGTGCACACTCCCGTCATGGATTTAAAAGCATTCAGTGTAAGCGTTTGAGGTCGTTTCCACCATTGTTAAATCCATGACTGCATGCTTCGATACATAGAGGAAATAACAGGATAAATGATTATGGACAAAATAAATGCAGTATAACAATGTATATTAAAACAAAGAAATGCTTCAAATTCCAGAAAATAAAAAAAATATTTAATTACGTTTTGGGGGAGAAGTACAGCAGTAAATTAATAAATACATTTATAATAGAAAATGCATAGCATGCCTATTAATCGGACCATCCACATGCATGACAGATGTTTTAAACCAAAGCGGACGTTGTGGCACTGATGGCAGTTTAGACCTTGGTAGAGAGAAAAGCTGAAGCAGTAAGGCAGCGAGAGGTTGACACTTGCCCAATCCCAAATCGATCCATAGCCCCTATGCACTTACGGAGGACCGAGGGAATTTGATAAATACAATATGCAGAAAATGCCTCCTTTCCAATCAGAGGGCGAGAGGGAGTAATTACCATTACTCCTAAAGGTGCATAGGGGGCAAGGGCTAGGGTTTGATTTGGGATTGGACAAGTGTCCTCCAAAAGCCGAAGCCAACAGCAAGCCTTGGGCACACTCAGCAGCCAATAACATGTTATGTATAAAACACGTTTTAAAAAACTAGATAGCTGAAGAAAATGTATTTGTCTGCAACACAGGTGTGAAGCAGTCGAGAGATGGCTGAACACAGTCTTTGAGCAGTGGATACGTACAGTTAAACAGAGACTGAGACATGACGTCTTTACCTATCATTTTAATAAACAGTATAGTACTACGCATACTTCCAAAGTGATGAGCATTAAAAACCATCAAAATTTCAAATAACTGCCTTGACTGAGAAAAATGGCATTGTGGACAGACAGCTCCCTCTTCTGGTAAATAGTTTAACAATTCCAAGAGGAAAGGAGTTTGATGTGTAATGTGGTGACGTCTTCCAATAGGCAGAGAGGGCATATACAGTGGGGAGAACAAGTATTTGATAACCCGCAAAATCGGCAGTGTTTCCCCACTTACAAAGCATGTAGAAGTCTAATTTTTATCATAGGTACTCTTCAACTGTGAGTGACGGAATCTAAAACAAATATCCAGCATGACATAAGTATTTGATACATCAGAAAAGCAGAACTTAATATTTGGTACAGAAACCTTTGTTTGCAATTACAGAGATCATACGTTTCCTGTAGTTCTTGACCAGGGATTTTGGCCCACTCCTCCATACAGACCTTCTCCAGATGCTTCAGGTTTCGGGACTTTCGGCTCCCTCCAAAGATTTTCTATTGGGTTCAGGTCTGGAGACTGGCTAGGCCACTCCACTTCTCGCGATACATGGCCCCATCCATCCTCCCCTCAATACGGTGCAGTCATCCTGTCCCCTTTGCAGAAAAGCATCCCCAAAGAATGATGTTTCCACCTCCATGCTTCACGGTTGGGATGGTGTTCTTGGGGTTGTACTCATCCTTCTTCCTCCAAACACGGCGAGTGGAGTTTAGACCAAAAAGCTCTATTTTTGTCTCATCAGACCACATGACCTTCTCCCATTCCTCCTCTGGATCATCCAGATGGTCATTGGCAAACTTCAGACGGGCCTGGACATGCGCTGGCTTGAGCAGGGGGACCTTGCGTGCGCTGCAGGATTTTAATCCATGACTGCGTAGTGTGTTACTAATGGTTTTCTTTGAGACTGTGGTCCCAGCTCTCTTCAGGTCATTGACCAGATCCTGCCGTGTAGTTCTGGGCTGATCCCTCACCTTCCTCATGATCATTGATGCCCCACGAGGTGAGATCTTGCATGTTTCCCCAGACAGAGGGAGATTGACCGTCATCTTGAACTTCTTCCATTTTCTAATAATTGCACCAACAGTTGTTGCCTTCTCACCAAGCTGCTTGCCTATTGTCCTGTAGCCCATCCCAGCCTTGTGCAGGTCTACAATTTTATCCCTGATGTCCTTACACAGCTCTCTGGTCTTGGCCATTGTGGAGAGGTTGGAGTCTGTTTGATTGAGTGTGTGGACAGGTGTCTTTTATACAGGTAATGAGTGGAGAACAGGAGGGATTCTTAAAGAAAAACTAACAGGTCTGTGAGAGCCGGAATTCTTACTGGTTGGTAGGTGATCAAATACTTATGTCATGCAATAAAATGCAAATTAATTATTTAAAAATCATACACTGATTTTCTGGATTTTTGTTTTAGCTTCAGTCTCTCACAGTTGAAGTGTACCTATGATAAAAATGACAGACCTCTACATGCTTTGTAAGTAGGAAAACCTGCAAAATCGGCAGTGTATCAAATACTTGTTCTCCCCACTGTAGGTGCGAAGCAATACTGGATTAGATTGTTAGACCAACGGGCTGAAACCAATGTTCTCCCGTCAGACAATGCCTTGTTCTGGTCACTTCTAAACATATGGCACTGCTCACAGAATTATTCACAAAAGTAAACAAAAATTAAAAATATTCATCTGACATGTACAGGAATGCAAAATAAAATAAAACACAGCAATTTCTACATAATCAGTAACTATACACTTCATTTTTAAAGTGACAGTATCGTAGCACAAGTTGGTATAGTATGCAGAAAAAAGGTCAATATACACAGTGCCTTCAGTAAGTATTCACACCCCTTGACTTTTTCCACATTTAGTTTGTTTTACAGCCTGACGTTAAAATGGAGTGTTAATTTGTGTCACTGGCCTACACATAATACCCCATAATGTCAAAGTTGAAAATATTTTTCAAAA
Organism: Thymallus thymallus; assembly: GCA_023634145.1. NCBI lineage: Eukaryota > Metazoa > Chordata > Actinopteri > Salmoniformes > Salmonidae > Thymallus > Thymallus thymallus. Next base: position 18,158,726 of record CM042379.1, on the reverse strand, counting down.
TGTTTATAAATTCCTTAATTAAAAGCTTAAAAAGTATTCAACCCCTTTGTTATGGCAAGCCTAAATAAATTCAGAAGTAAAAATTTGCTTAACAAGTCACAAAAAAAAAAAAAAAAAAAGCAGACATTGAATATCTCTGAGCATGGTGAACTTATTAGTTACACTTTGGATGGTGTATCAATACACCCAGTCATTACAAAGACACAGGGGTCCTCCTAACCCAGTTGCTGGAGAGGAAGAAAAATGCTCAGGGATTTCAACATTAGACCAATGGTGACTTTAAAACAGTTCCAGAGTTTAATGGCTGTGATAGGAGAAAACTGACGATTAATCAACAAAATTGTAGTTACTCCACAATACGAAACTAATTGACAGAGTGAAAAGAAGGAAGCCTGTGCAGAATAAAAATATTTGTAAAAAATGCATCCTGCTTTCAACAAGGCACTAAAGTAAAGTAATACTGCAAAATGTGGCAAAGCAATTCACTTTTTGTCCTGAATACAAAGGGTTATATTTGCAATACAACACATTACGGAGAACCACTCTCCATGTTATGGGTATGCTTGTAATGGTTAAGGACTGGGGAGTTTTTCAGGATAAAAAAATTCAACTGAATGGAGCTAAGCACAGGCAAAATCCTTGAGGAAATCCTGGTTCAGTCTGCTTTCCACCAGACACTAGGATAATATTTAACCTTTCAGCAGGACAATAACCTAAAACACAAGGCCAAAACTACACTGGAGTAGCTTACCAAGAAGACAGTGAATGTTCCTGAATGGCAGAGTTAAAGTTTTGATTTAAATTTGCTTGAATAACTATGGCAAGACTTCAAAATTGTTGTCTAGCAATGTTCAACCAATTTGATAGTGCTTGAAGAATAAACATTTGCAAATATTCTACAATCCAGGAGTGCAACGCTCTTAGAGACTGTCCCAGAAAGACTCACAGCTGTAAATCAGCTGCCAAAAGGTGATTCTAACATAGGACTCAGAGGTGTGAATAATTATGTAAATTAGATTTCTGCATTTCATTTTCAATTAATTTGCAAAAATTTTAAACATGTTTTCACTTTGTCATTATGGGGTATTGTGTGTAGATGGGTGAGAAAAAAATAAATGTAATCCATTTTGAATTCAGGCTTTAACAACAAAATGTGGAATACATCAAGGGGTATGAATATTTTCTTAAGGCACTGTACATACATACATACATACAAGAATCAGTACAGTAATCAAGATCACAATCCCTATTGAACGTGGTGCATTCCAAAGTTACGTCAACGTTTCGCTCAAGGCCACTAGGAACAGAAGAAAAGAAAAGAAAACTAAAAAGGACACTGCAAACCTCTTCCAGTCTGGAGACGAGTGATACAGTTGAGAAGCCAGCCTATACGATGATTCTACAGCCTTGGCTGCAATACCATTAACAGAGCTTCTCCACCTTTAGCAGGTAAGCCAATGTACCTCAATAGTACCTGTCCTGGAGAGAAAAATCTGGGAATTTGAGCCAGTGCAATTTTTTTATTTTAACCAACAATGTAATAGAAGTCAGCACAAGATGATGTGCACGTTATGATGACAATTAGTAATAGGCTACTTTTGTCAGTTAAATCAGAGTGGAAATTTGGATATTTATCAGTATGGCCTCCCTAAAAATTGAGATTTGTGGATTGCGTTCAAACTCTGAAGGCCCTATAAGCACTGAATCAGAAAACTCAAAGTGAATGAAGACCTACCATGTAGGCATACAGAAACATGATGCACCTACTGTATTCAATGAGTGCATTGGTTAGTTTAACAATGTGTTGTCAACTCATTGAGTCAAGACTAGTCGGAACAGTCCATGTGAAAAATCACTTGTCTGGTTAGTGTACATATGGTATTCCTGAGTTACAGATGGGTTTGAAAAATTACAGAAATGTTCCCACAATTCCCAGCTTTTCCTGGAATCACGAGGTAATAAGCAGGGAGGGAATCTTAAAAAAAACTTGTGAATCCTCCAACCGGGATTTCTGGGAAACCTGGGAATTTTGGGAACTTTTCAGGAATTTTTCCACACTAGTTACAGATGAAAATGTGTTTGTCCTCCTTCAACCAGGGAGTGTTTAGCAATCGAAAACAGAGAACAACATTTCCACATTCCCAACTGGTCCACAAACCCTGCTGTTGCGTTGACCCAAACAATGGTTGTAATATCTCTATAGGAAAAATAAAGTAATACACTCTTTATAACCCTGTCACCGTGTGATCGAAAAGGTTTAAGGAAATAAATAAGAGTTATATAGAATGTACAACTTTCTTTCCCTTTTCTTGTTTTGGGGCTGCAACTCGTCAACGTTTTGGGTGTGCGTCTCAACATGGCCTTGTTCACTAAGCTACTGGGCTTTTTGCAGCTGAGCAAATAAGTAGATCCTTAATGACGAAGCTTGCACAACTCCCAATTTCATGTAGACTAGATTTCCACCCCCCTTAAAGTGGTTGTCTGACAGTTATGACACTGTTCCTTTTGATCAATCACATTATTCGTTTTGCCGATGCTACCACTTAGGTCAATATTCTGACAGTGCCATTTATGATGTCATCATAATTCCTCTAAAGGTTATCCAGTCCAACACTATTCTAAAGATGGGCAAACAACTGAAGTCAGCTTGAATTGCACAACCCAAGCTGCTTGCATTTTCAAGTATGCTACATCACAAAATAAAGAATGCAAATTAGATACTGTCACTTTAAAAAAAGAGAGGTTAAACAACAATATTCACAAATGTACATTTAAGGCTTAATTGTATAGCACTAACAATAGTAGCAGCAGTAAAGCACTTCTGAATTAATAATAACAATAATGATCATAACAATAATATATTATTAAAGTAATCAATTACATTTTTCACCACAACGCTGAACAGCTTCGGTGTACGTCTCAGACTAAGCTCTCTTCACGTCTGATCTGTTTTCACTGCATCATTAAATCTTGACCCAGTACTGGGCCTTTAATAGAATAACGTCAATCCTTTTTCTCTCACCATAAGATTTCAGTACATTTTGCCCCTCCCATTCAGACGATTGGTAGAGAGAAGTACATTTAGAAAGAGCATTGCATTTAAGGAAGAATTATTCATTCCACCTTCATTTTGAAAAGGAATAGAAGAGGGATTGGGACATGGACCAATCGGGACCTCCTAGATGGCTTTGATTGATTAGATCTGACAGAATGGGAGAGAGAGAGCGAGAACGCCCCCACCCTACTGCGCTTAAACACAGACAAAGTAATCCGATGTTGGTATCACACATTTGATAGCTTAACAACAGAGCCAGGACTGCCTCTAAAAAACGTCTTACTGAAAAACAAAAGGCTTCCCAGTCCCAGTTTGGTCATCAAAACCACTGACAAGGTGATTAGATGTAGGAAATAATGCTACCCACAGTAGAAAACGATGCATATAGTTAATAACACAGTCAAAACACTGCTTTGCTTTTCACTGGGGTTAAGTCAAATTGTCAATCTTGAGCTAGGTCAGCCATCATGCGTCCCTACCCTACTAGCCAAGTCAATGGCCCGACATACATAGCACACTACCCAGACAAAGACACACCACACACAGGGCTACAACCTTAGCGGGAGACGACAGTCCAGACCTCTAACACTAACATCTTGCTACTTTGAGGCAAACACCACACACATTAATTTCCCCAAAAAGTACCGAAGCAATATCATTAAAGGCCATATTTGACATGTTGCCAAATGTTCTGCTGTGAGTCTAGGAAACGCCTGCTTCTGAATGCTAAAGCAAATCCGTCTCTCTCCTCAAAGTGAGGGCTGGGGACTATAGAAGGGTGCTCTCTCCCTCAGAGCAGTCTATCCTTAACATGAACATGAAAAAAAAACAACAGTCCTTCGAAGCGGAACTCATTGGAAATATATATGTATACATTATACACATTTAATCTATATAAAATTCTTATATAGACACAGGTACATGTTTTTTTGTGAGGTGTCGATTACATTTCGGTAGAGAGGTCTCGAGAGGACGTGAAAACTACTGAGAAAGACTGCCGAAGCTTCGGTTGCCATCATCATCACCACTTCACCCCATGGGATATGGAGAGTGGCACTGCAGCACATTACAAAAGGCGTCCGGACAGTTAGCAGTGAGCTATCTTTGAGAGGGCGCCGGACAGGAGACTGCATGGTCTCCAGTTAGCACTGAAGTGCTAGTACTGAAGGCGATGGGCTTTGGGCTGAGCTGGGCAGAGGAGGTATTATGTAAGAATGTGCGCTGTGGAGGGAATGGAGACAAACTCGCGCAGGATATTCTTGGCCATCTCCATATTGTTCTGTGCAATCATCAGGGCTTTCTGGATGTCCTGGTAGGTGTAGCCTTGGCTCATGAGATGCTCGATCTCGCTGGTGATCTTGGGGTTGGCTACACCTTCACCTACTTCTCCTGACCCTCCTCCTCCACCGGTGCCTAATCCAGAAGGTATGGGGCTGGGCCGGCACTCAAAGTTGATGCGGCGGGGGAGGGGCTTTGGCGGCCTCTCTGGGGCTTCGTTGGACCCTGAGAAGGCTAGAAGAACAGGGAGGAAAATAGGACAGCATTCACATCACAAACCATAGAACAAAAAGTTGCATCCACATTACAATTCAGTACTCCTGCCCAAATCTTGATTCGCAACAACCTGGTTAAATACCCAGGGCTGGTCAACCATTCAAGATGCACAGGGCCAGGAGTTTTTCCTCAACACATGACAGGGACGGAAAAAAGTTGGGCTCTAGTTACAGCCTATAGCTTACAACTGCAGATAACAATTGGCTATTTATTAAGCTCAAATCTGATACACTGTTTGTTGTACATGGTCTCTATCAAATAAACTGGTCAGATCAGGTCAGGAAAAACTCATGCGGCTCTTTAACTACCCCCTTTTAAAACCTCTGACCTTACAAATTAACTATATCAACAGATCAGAGCTGTTGGGGGCCTTACAAGCGGACGCTCCTGGTTCACTGTCCATGGAGAAATGGCTGAAGGCAGCGCTAGTGGCGGCCCCCAGCTCGGAGAGGGTGCGTTGGGCTATGGCCAACACTGGTTTGGGGATGTCGTAGCCATTCTCCTCCTCTACCCCCTCGGGGGGCTCCCGGACCGGGCAGGGGATATCCCAGATGGGGCCATTGGTATTGGCCAGGGGGGGTAGCTCAGAGCAATCTGGGGAACGGAGGGATTCACAGTGTGGTCAGAAGGGCGAAATTAAACAATGGCTTTGAATCTCTTCGAATAGAATGGAATTGAATAGAATAGTGTGGTATAGAATACAGTGGGATAGAATAGAGTGGGCTAGATCAGTGGGCTAAAATGAGAATAGAGCTGGAGTGCTGAACTAGCAAAGATGGGGTATACTGCATGTGTGTTGATAATAAGCAGAAGCAGATGGGGTTTAGAACAGAGAGTGGCCATAAAGTACTGGTTAAAAGTAGTGCACTATGTAGTGAATATGGTGCCATTTGGCACGCAGCCATAGTGTCGTGGTAGGGCAGTACCTGAGTCTCTGGCCAGGTGAAGCAGGGGGGCTGTGAGGGCCTGGGCGTTATACATGGCTTCATACATTTGAGGTCCTTCATCCAGGTCATTCAGCATGGGCCTACCAAACACAGGAAGGGGAGGGAGACTAAGAGGACATGATATCATATGGCCAGATTGTTTACTTGTTGCGTTTTTCGCTATTGACGTGCAATCAATTGTCAGAATAAGAAAATACATTATTGAAGATGTACACAGTACCCCTACAATATCATCAACGTTATCAATTATCTTACAGTGAAACTTTTCAATGAAGTGTTTCTCAACGAGTGGGTATACTGCCTTATAGCAGAGGGTACTTACCATGAGTTAAGAGAGCTGGGCTGGGGGGGTTTGGGGACTGGGGCCTCTGCCACCACAAGGGGGGCTGCCATGGGGGCCAGGACGGGCCGAGACGTGGGGATCATGTAGTCGGACTCCTCGTCACTCTCATAGGCCTCCTCCCCAGCCACAGGCTTCAGACCTGGATGGGATCTGACAAAGCAGGGAGACAGAGGGGGACAATTAAAATAACAAGTACCAGGAGATTTTGTGACTTGATCAGGGAAAACTCTGGGTTCTGAGTATAGGCTGTACCTAGGACAGAGTTCTCTGGGTAAAGTCACTTGGAGACGAGTGTGTGCGTGTCTACTGTACCTTGTTGCCAGAGCATAGATGGCATTGACCGAGGCTGAAGGCTTCACTTTGGGGTTGTCATACTCCTGACTGCCAGACGCCGTGCCTCCAAAACTCTGGGGAAGTACATAGACGACAGACAAGAGACAGCTAGTCCAATTTCTGTAAATATCAATTTGTGTGGTCCCCACACAATTGTACACAGTCTTGGTATAGATTAAATCCATGTCTGTGAAACCACATTTAATAGAAGCTAGTATTAAACCTGGGCTCCCTTCACCAACTGATGATCCAGACCGAGCGAGCTGTTCTTCTGTCCGTCCGTGCATCCGTCTAGGGCTGAGGGTAGGGCCAGGGGGAGGGAGTGTCTGTTGGAGAGCTCCCGGACCCACCGCGTGTCTCCCACACCGGGTGGCTGTCCGGGGGCCTTGGGCACCGGCCTGGGGTTCCAGTCGGCCAGGTTGCGGTTGGGCGGGGCCGGGGGAAGCTTGGGCTCCCCCAGGGGGGTGCAGGGTAGTGGCCGTCTGCCGAGCCACCCGTCGGGCCCGGCAGAGAGGGGTCTGTCTGGGGGAGGAGGGGGAGGCAGGTTCCTCAGGGCTGGGGGCAGGGGGAGAGGCTTGTCCTTGTGGTGGGAGGACACCTACAGGAAAGGAGACCACAATTACAGACCATGAGGACAATCAATTTAATCTGTTTTCAAAGGAAGAAGTAGCCTACTCCATAGGAGTATTTGTCAACTTATCACAGAAGCACACTAATAAACAGCTGTCAGTTAAAAACAATTCTTTTTTTTTAACAAAGATTTAGGTTTGTGCTATACAAAACAAATTATTACTACTTATTTTCATTTCTATTCAACCTCCATTGTCCTCCAACAGTGGCTAAATAGGCCCCGCTCGCGCACACACACACACATTTCAACTTGTGACATCCCCATTTGTCTACTGTTGTTCGATTGTGAATGCGCAGAAAGCTTGCCTTGGATGCGGCCCCTGGGCTTGATGCTCCTGGGGGGTTGGGCGGTCGGTGCTGCAGGAGGTCAAGGCGGGGGGGCACGGGGGGCAGGGAGGACTGGGGTGCCAGGGACATGGGCGAAGGGGGGCGCTCCACCTGCAACGCACCAACATCACCTCAAAGCTCAGGGAGAGAGTTCTGGAAAGTTTTCACTGCACACTTACTCTTAAAAAAAAAAAAAAAAACATCAAAGCTGTGTGTAGTCTCACTCTCAAAGTATCTGAATATTCAAGCTTATTCCACTGGCTGAGTTCTGACGTGTTATAAAGAGACAGCTGAAAGACGCTGGCTCACAAGAAGCAAAGCTAACCCGGACCTTAGAAGTCAAAGATGAAAGCTGTGATCTTACACTCTGAAGGTATGAGAAAGAGAGAGGAAAAGTTCCTCAGAACAGTTCAGTTTACATCAGGGGTGCACAACTATAGTCCACAAGGATTACTGTAGGCTATATGCCCATATTCACCAGGCAAACTTTCAAAGTTTCAGTCACAAATAATACGTTTCTATCTGAACGTTCTACAATGTTGTGCCTTGCTGAACGTGGACCAGGGATAGAGGAAGAGTAATGTAAAGTTGACCCTGATCTTGGGTCAGTTTCGCATTTTCCCCACTAATGTTAAGATTGGGGGAGGGGAAGCTGATCCTAGACCTGTACCTAGGGGAAACTTCACCTGGGAGCTACAGCATAGAGGAAGAGGACTCCATATTGGCTTTAGGCCCCAGCTAGATTCCCCTCACCTTGGAACAGGCCAGCTTGCTCATCATGAGGTGGGGGTCTTCCAGCCGGTCGTCGTCGTCATCGTCGTAGCTGGGCGACGGGGCGCCCTCTGCCCCAAACATGCCCCTGCAGCCCCCGTAGGAGCCCCCTATGGGGTCCTTGGGATCAAAGGGGTCAACCACGATGGGCTCCGTGCCCTTGATCTCACAGCGGCAGAACGGGCAGCCCTGACCCTCCGACTCCTGAAGGAGAAGAAAAGAAATGAGAGAGGGAGAGATGAATGTCTATGAGGATGCACCCACATACACACACACACACACACCACTTCTTCTCACCAACCCGCCCTACACCCCCCTACCCAGCAGTGTGAAAGAGACTGGGGTACAGTACCTGCCAGGCGGTGAGACAGGAGGTACACATGAGGTGACCGCAGGGCTCGATCTTCACGTCCTTGTCGTTCTCCGCACATATCTTACACAGCTGGAAGGTGGAGCCCATCTCACAGTACAGCTCATATTGCTCCTGAGGACACATACACACAGAGATACATAGTCAGTCATGGGATTTCAGCAGACCTCTCTGAGCACAGGAGAAGACGTACAGTAAATACAAATAGAGCACATTAAAGCACCCTTAGTTTAGTTTGGTTCTTATATTTCAACTAAAAGGAGCCAGGGTCGTGTTCAGTAGGGCACATCATAGCAAAACATTTTGAAACAGAAAACAAATAAGAATTTCCTACTGGACAAGTTCAGATAGTACCGTTTCACTCAGTTTCAAAACTTTTTCTCTACAGAGCAGGACTCCAGTGGTTCAGTGGTCTAAGACACTGCATCTCAGTGCTAGAGGCGTCACTACAGACAACCTGGTGCGAATCCAGACTATCACAACTGGCCATGATTGGGAGTCCCATAGGGCGGCACACAATTGGCCCAGCGTCGTCAGAGTTTGACCGGTTTAGGCAGTCATTGTAAATAAGAATTTGTTCTTAACTGACTTGCCTAGTTAAGTAAAAGGTTAAACTTTTTTTTTTCTTCAGGAATGTAAGGTTATGAATGCGAGAGAGAGAGGGAGACGAGAGAGACCCACCTGTGTGACTTTGATATGGTCTTGTGGCGAGGGCTCACACAATCCTGTGAGGTCTGGGTTCTGGGTGCGCCCGTCAGGGAACAGGTAGCTGGACAGACGAGATTGAACTCTGGTCACTCACAAGGGTAAACCAACACCCATAGGGTGTCTCAAATGACACCCTATTACCCATATAAAGTACACTACTGCTGACTAGAGCCACACAGGGCCGTCACATAGGGTCAAAAGCACGGCACTATATGGGGAATAGGGTGTAATTTGAGTCGACTATGTCTTTCATGTAATCTTGAGGCATAAGTGATACTTTGCATAGTGGCTTTATAGAACACATGTATCGGATACTTTTCAACGCAAATCGCATGTTGATTATTAGTTGACAAGTAGAAATCAGGTGTGCTTGTCCAGGGCCACAGCAGAAAGGTGTACTGTTGGGGGTACTCAAGGACCAGAGATTGAAACCACTGCTGTAGGAGACGCCATTATATCCACCCAAACCACTGACTGCACATTGCAAATCAAACTCTCCTGCTGCTTATGAAAACAGAAGAGGACGACATGGAGTCGCGGCCGATGCAACATGAGACGTGTTGGTTTGAGTTCAGTGGCACTGGGACTTTGAGATTTCAAATAATCCACATTGTTTATAGAAAGATCACTTCTTGGGTTGAGACTGGAGAGAACCAGAGTGAGAAATAGACAGACGAGAGAGAAACGGACAGGCGAGACAGAGAGAAAGAGAAAGACCGAGAGAGAGAAAGATAGAGAGAGACACAGAGAGAGAGGTTGGTGAACTCACAATCCTTCCCGGAAGCCGTCGATGAGGGCCTGGAAGAGGGGCTTGTTGTGGGGGATGGTCTGCAGGATGTTCCCATCTGCAGTGACGTAGCCGATGGCCCACTGGCCCAGCCGCGTGCAGCTCAGCCTGAAGATGTAGCTGTGGAACATACGCACACACCAAGGACTAATGACAATAGGGGAAAAACACCCTAAATAAAATGCCCAATCCCAGCTCATCCCACACTAAGCAAACTACTGGGGAGCTTCTCTGTCCTGAATTCAATACTAAAGGATACAGTATATATTTTAATTAACAAGCCTTTTATAAAGCAATTGTAGGCATTATATGCTTTTGTAAACAATATACTGTACATGCTTATACATTTTATTGCACACACACACACACACACACACACGATAAAGCATGTACAGTACACAGAGCTTACAATGCAGTACATGCTTACAATACTTGTAAATGTTTATACAGAAACACTTATTCATTTAAATCATTATTAAGAGTCACCAATTTTGTCATCTAGCAATAAGAGGTGAATGAAGGCTAAATACTTCCTGCGTTGTGTCACACACTTGCCCTCTGTTGGAGCCAGTATTGACATCCGCCCAGTCTCTACAATAGGCCTATTGATGCTAGGTACCATGCTGTTCCATGTGCCAAAGGGGGCACGTGAGCCCGGGGGTGAGGGCGGACTGGCGCCTTCAGTGTCATTGTGTAAGTGTGCGTTAGACAGCCCAGCTGGTGGTGCTCGCCAGTGTGTGTGAGGTCGAGTTCGTTAGTGTGTGTAAGAGCATGACAGACAGACTGTGAGAATGCAGTGTGCCTAACAGTAGTCTAAGTAGCTGTTTTGGAGTGTGAGAGTATGTGACAGCAAGACTCAAGTGAGTGACCATCACATATTATGTTGGAGAAAACATGAATATGCAAAGTCATGGTTATAATGAGATGGTAACTTGAATGAAAGAGTATAATTAAGCAATAAAGCCAGAGGGGATGTGGTATATGGCCAACCACGCCTAAGGGCTGTTCTTACACACGCGGAGTGCCTGGATACAGCCTTTAGCCGTGGTATATTGGCCATATACCACCCACAAACCCCCGAGGTGCCTTATTCCTATTATAAACTGGTTACCAACTTAATTAGAGCAGTAAAAATAAATGTTTTGTCATACTCGTGGTATACGGTCTGATATACCACGGCTGTCAGTCAATCAGCATTCAGTGCTCAAACCACCCAGTTTATAATCATCATCATCTCTCACGGTGTTTGTGCTTTGACAATAGCAGAGAAAGTGTATTTGGCTGAGGTGTGTGTGTGCGCATGTCAGTGTTGCATGTGTCTGTATGTAGACTCGCACTGACCTGCCAGTCTTGTGAATGAACTTCTGCAGCCGGGCCTTGACCTCATCGTAGGTGAGGAAGGCCATGTAGCCCGGGTGAGTCACCGCCAGGCTGTTCCAGTTCCTCAGCAGAGACGACCAAGGCTGTATAGACACACACACACACACACGTCTCAGAGTGGTACAACATGGAGAGTAATGCAACGAATATAATGAATCATGAATGACTCTTAAAGCTCCCTTTACATTCTCCAGAGGCAACCCTATCTCCATATCAGATCTGCCCAGAGGGAATGGTAATGTGGTAACGATAGTGAGAAGCTACAAAGGTAATGAACTAGGAGTATGTCGCCCTGCGCTGCACTACGCCTGCCTGTTTGACTCAAATTATAGTGTGTTCACAGAGCACACTGACACACCATGAGGAACTATTTCCAGCTGTCTGGTCTTAAAATGTATGCACGGTGACACGAGAAAAAGAGGAAATGGAGTTAGGCCAGTGTTTGTGCAAGTTCTACTGCTAGCAATGGAAGCTAATGCACTATAACAAACTCCTTCAAAATGTACTTAGCAATTAGCTAGCATACGTAGCGGTACGAAGGAGTGTTCACACCAGTGAGTTTGTGAGGTCTCTTGAAACGTCAAAAAATTAGGAAGAAAGCGAAGTGAACTCATGCTGATGTTTTAGAGGCAAAATTAAATGGAAACGCAGTGATCAACGACCTAGCCTTGTTCAACAAAGTTAAGTAATGGGTTACACATGTATTGTGACCCAACAGACCGCAAAATGTCGCCCTGTCACTTCATCTTCGAAAGGTGTATTTTCAGATGGCATTTTTTTAATTGCGTCTGTAAAGTATTTAAATTAGGACAGTTTTCTTACCCAAGTCTACCCCCAATGTACACAACCCTAGGACACGGTCCTTGAGTTGGCTAGGCTATATCAGTCGGTTGTTTCAGCTTTTACTTCAGCCACAATATGACCAGAAAGAAAGCTACCTCACACCTATTGTCATAAGTGTTTCTCTTTACCTCAAGCACTACCAGGTGCTGAGTGTCATGCATGCAGCATCACCGATATGAGCCGTTACCAAATCTACTAATGCACAGGAGCCATAGTCGTCGATAAGACAACACTGGCAGATGGCAGTCATAATTATACATTTCCTACCACAGGTATCTTTATCGTCAGTTTGGCTAGAGTACAAAGGAAGCTAGCAAATAAATGGATACGTCACAAATGGCACCCTATTCCATATAGCACACTACTTTTAACCAGACCACCCTATGTCTTGTGTTATTAACTGGAAATTATGCTTCCATCCAATTGTGCTCTACTGCAGTTTCTCCACTATCTATCATACAGGTTAATTCACATGCTGATGAGAAGCATGACCATGATGAGCAGGGTCTTCAAAAGAACATGAGCATTCTCTGCAAACACGCAGTGGCTTCCAAAACCCAAATAAAAGAGCCTGTATTCAGCTGTTCAGCACGACTTGCAGACAGCCAGCCACCTACCTAAGTTGCACTGTATCCATTCCACTCACTAATCTCACAAGACAGGGAGCTAGCTAGGGCCTAATATATATATATTTTTTTAAATCAGACATACACATTCCCTCAAGAAAAAAGAAACGGATGACTAAAAGGGGAACATTTCTAAAAACCTTTGCTTTTGAAATTGGCATGTTAAGTGTTGTGATGTCCTGAAAGAGCTGCAAAATCTGGACCCCTACAAATCTGCTGGGCTAGACAATCTGGACCCTTTCTTTCTAAAATTATCCCCCGCAATTGTTGCAACCTCTATTACTAGCCTGTTCAACCTCTCTTTCGTATTGTCTGAGATCCCTAGAGATAGCTTCCGTGGTCATCCCCCTCTTCAAAGGGGGAGACACTCTAGACCCAAACTGTTACAGACCTATATCCATCCTGCCCTGCCTTTCTAAAGTCTTCAAAGTCAAGTTAACAAACAGATCACTGACCACTTCGAATTCCACCGTACCTTCTCCACTATGCAATCTGGTTTCCGAGCTGGTCATGGATGCACCTCAGCCACGCTCAAGGTCCTAAACGATATCATAACCTCCATCGACAAATGACAGTAATGTGCAGCAATCTTTATCGACCTGGCCAAGGCTTTCGAATCTGTCAATCACCGCATTCTTATCGGCCTTGGTTTCTCAGATGACTGCCTCGCCTGGTTCACCAAATACTTCTCAGATAGAGTTCAGTGTGTCCAATCGGAGGGCCTGTTGTCCGGACCTCTGGCAGTCTCTATGGGGGTGCCACAGGGTTAAATTCTCTATTCTCTGTATATATCAATGATGTCGCTCTTGCTGCTGGTGACTCTCTGATCCACCTCTACGCAGATGACACCATTCGGTATACATCTGGCCCTTCTTTGGACACTGTTAACAAACCTCCAAACAAACTTCAATGCCATACAACACTCCTTCCGTGGCCTCCAACTGCTCTTAAATGCTAGTAAAACTAAATGCATGCTTTTCAATCAAACGCTGCCCCCACCCGTCCGCCAGACTATCATCACTACTCGACGGGTTTGACTTATGTGGACACCTACAAATACCTAGGTGTCTGGTTAGACTGTAAACTCAACTTCCAGAATCACATTAACCATCTCCAGTCCAAAATAATTAAATCTAGAATCGGCTTCCTATTTCGCAACAAAGCCTCCTTCACTCATGCTGCCAAACATGCCCTCGTAAAACCTACTGATCCTTGACTTCGGCGATGTCATTTACAAAATAGCCTCCAACACTCTACTCAGCAAATGGATGTAGTCTATCACAGTGCCATCCGTTTCGTTACCAAAGCCCCATATACTACCCACCACTGTGACCTGTATGCTTTCGTTGGCTGGCCCTCACTACATATTCGTCGCCAAACCCACTGGCTCCCGGTCATCTATAAGTCTTTGCTAGGTAAATCCCCACCACATCTCAGCTCGCTGGTCACCATAACAACAACCACCCGTAGCATGCACTCCAGCAGGTATATTTCACTGGTCATCCCCAAAGCCAACACACCCTTTGGCCGCCATTCCTACCAGTTTTCTGCTGGAACGAATTGCAAAAATCATTGAAGCTGGAGACTACCATCACCCTCAATAACTTTAAGCATCAGCTGTCAGAGCAGCTTACTGATCACTGCACCTGTACACAGCCCATCTGTAAATAGTCCACCCTACTACCTCATCACCATATTGTTCTTTTTGCTCATTTGCACCCCAGTATCTCTATTTGCACATAATCATCTATCACTCCAGTGTTAATGCTAAATTGTAATTATTTCGCCACTATGGCCTATTTATTGCCTTACCTTCCTAATCTTACTACATCTGCACACACACTGTACATAGATTTTCTATTGTGTTATTGACTGTACGTTTGTTTATACCATTTGTAACTCTGTGTTGTTGTTTTTGTCGCACTGCTTTGCTTTATCTTGGCCAGGTCGAAGTTGTAAATGAGAACTTGCTCTCAACTGGCCTACCTGGTTAAATAAAGGTGAAATAAAATAAAAGGGTTCTTTAAGAGTTGGAGAAGGCATTATGTCAACAACAAGCGGCAGCAAGAGGCCTCTATTCAGCCTGGAGACAAGCAACGGAGCCACTCAACTCAAACCACTGGCCCTCCCTCTCGCCCTCTCTCCGCAGACAGTCAGGGATGCAGGCAACTGCCACCCAATACCACAGAGCAGAGAAACACACATGGCCACAATAGTCTTGCTTTGTCAAACTCATGTGTAGTTAAAAAGTGCGGCTATGGTAAGAGACTATTGGCTACAATAATGGCCATTGTTTAGCCCATTACCCTTGACTTTTAAACCGCAGATAGGATTTAGTGATTGTACAACGATGTGTGGTGGAACTATGGAGGACTATAGCTGGGAGCTACAGTAGATGCACAACACAAATACAGACATGTTCACTATAATAGCCATTGTTAAGAGTATTTTCTCAACTCAGCTCTCAAGAGAAATTGTGTACATTGGTGCAGTGGTGTGTAGTACGAGGGGTGCTGTGTGTGAGTGCGTGTGTGTGTTTGAGTGTGCATCTATGCACGCGAGTGTGTGCATGTTTTTGTGTGTCCATGTACATGTGTGTGTTTGCATGCGTCCATGTGAGTGTCGGCCCAACCTGGAAGAGCCTGGTGAAGATGTCAAACTCAAAGACCGAGATGTAGTCGTTGCAGGCGAGGTCAATGGTGGACTTGAGGGCCATGGCTTCCAGGCCCGAGCTGATGGGGTGGAACTCATGCAGTGCCTGCCGGAACACCTTCCAAGGCACTATAGTCCTGAAAACACATCATCAGGACATGTTTACTATACTATACTCATTGAGTTGAACAAGCAGCGTTAATGCATTGTAATAAACATTCCCTGTTATTGCACTTGCGATGTCCGATCCCACTTCTGATTCTACCCTGAATATGGACATCCAAAAATGTTATTCGCTACAGCGCAACAATAGTGTTTAGGGCAGGGGTCACCAGCGACATTAAGCCACAGGCCTATTTTGTTATATCTGTTCTTAGTTCTTTGTCAGGCCATATGAAATCTTGTGGGCTTAATTTGGCCAGTTGCTTTTCCTGGTTCTGGGTGTTTATGGTGAGTGACAAAATTTGACTAACAAAAATAGTTTGGTTTAGGAGGATACTAAAAAGAGCGACTGAATTAACTACTTTCTATCTGCTTACCTACCTTACGTAGCTTGAAATGTCAAAGCCATTTATTTCTTCCTGTTTCCATCATGTCGTGCATAAATATATCCAATCTTAGCACTTAGATGTAAATACTTCCACTATGACTGGCTAGCGTGCAATAAATGTCTACTTTATGTAGAGAGCAGAGGTGGACTCACTTGTCCCCAAACGATCTTCTCCAGAACTCGGCGGCGTCAGCCTTAGTGATTCTGAAGTTATCCCCCTGGAACAGGCCGTTGGGGAAGATGGCTTTGAGCTCAGCCAGCATGTGACTGAAGATCAGTGACAACTTGGTCAGGTTCCGTCTACAGAAGAACAGAGAGAGAGAGAGTATTATACAACTTGATGTTAAATGGTTCCTCACCTTGTAAGTAGTCTTATGGGCCAGGAGAAACTAATCCATGCTTAAGTCCTTTAAACAGCCACTACAAATTTTGAAGTCAGAAGTTTACATACATCTTAGCCAAATACATTTAAACTCAGTTTCAGAATTCCTGACATTTAATCCTAGTAACAATTCCCTGTCTTAGGTCAGTTAGGATCACCACTTTATTTTAAGAATGTGAAATGTCAGAATAATAGTAGAGAGAATGATTTATTTCAGCTTTTATTTCATTCATCACATTCCCAGTGGGTCAGAAGTTTACATACACTCTATTAGTGTTTGGTAGCATTGCCTTTAAAATGTTTAACTTGGGTCAAACGTTTCAGGTAGCCTTCCACAAGCTTCCCACAAAACGTTGGGTGAATTTTGGCCCATTCCTACTGACAGAACTGGTGTAACTGAGTCAGGTTTGTAGGCCTCCTTGCTCCCACACGCTTTTTCAGTTCTGCCCACACATTTTTTATATACCTTGACTTTGTTGTCATTAAGCCATTTTGCCACAACTTTGGAAGTATGCTTGGGGTCTTTGTCCATTTGGAAAAACCATTTGCAACCAAGCTTTAACTTCCTGACTGAGGTCTTGAGATGTTGCTTCAATATATCCACAATTTTCCTTCCTCATGATGCCATCTATTTTGTGAAGTGCACCAGTCCCTCCCGCAGCAAAGCACCCACACAACATGATGCTGCCACCCCCGTGCTTCACGGTTGGGATGGTTTTCGGCTTGAAAGCCTCCCCCTTTTTCCTCCAAACATAACGATGGTCATTATGGCTAAACAGTTCGATTTTTGTTTAATCAGACCAGAGGACATTACTACAAAAAAGTACGATCTTTGTCCCCATGTGCAGTTGCAAACCGTAGTCTGGCTTTTTTATGGCGGTTTTGGAGCAGTGGCTTCTCCCTGGCTGAGCGGCCTTTCGGGTTATGCCGATATAGCACTAGCTTTACTGTTGATATAGATACTTTTGTACCCGTTTCCTCCAGCATCTTCACAAGGTCCTTTGCTATTGTTCTGGGATTGATTTGCACTTTTCGCACCAAAGTACGTTTATCTCTAAGAGACAGAACGCGTCTCCATCCTGAGCAGTAAGACGGCTGCGTGGTCCCATGGTGTTTATACTTGCGTACTATTGTTTGTACAGATGAACATGGTACCTTCATGCGTTTGGAAATTGCTCCCAAGGATGAACCAGAATTTCTTTCAAAGAGGCACTGAGTTTGAAGGTAGGCCTGTACATCCACAGGTACACCTCCAATAGGCTAATTGACATAATTTGAGTCAATCAGAAGCTTCTAAAGCCATGACATCATTTTCTGGAATTTTCCAAGCTGTTTAAAAGGCACAGTCAACTTAGTGTATGTAAACTTCTGACCCACTGGAAATGTGTTAACATGAAATCTGTGGAGTGGTTGAAAAATTAGTTAAGGACTTCAACCTAAGTGTATGTAAACTTCCGACTTCAACTGTAGATAGATGCCAGGGGCTGAGCTCCATGGTGGAAGCTTGGTGAGAGAGCCAGGAGGGACCAGACCTCAAACAGAAAGCGTAAATTGGAGTCACCTTCACACACACACATAAGCCCACACACGCACGTTGTTTGTATGAGGGTAGTCTTGCCATACTGCCAAAATCAAGTCGCTGTCATGCCTCCCTTAGAGGTCTGGAGAATTTTTAATTACAAAATCGGTTTGAATGCTCCCAGCAGCAAGATTTTGATTGGATGCCACATTTCAAGAACCCACCCATTGGTGCTATGTTCGTCACTGTTTTCAGAATGAGAAAGACACATTTTGCAGAGTTGTTCCGTCTGCTAGTTTGCAGAAAATGGAAGAAAACCTGGAGGATAAAAGTAATTCTGTTTAGCATTTGATTGGTTTGATGTGTTGCACGCAGTCACTGATTTACACCTGGTGTCCACCTCATTTAGCTATTTTTCTGCCATGAACTTCCCCTGGCTTCCAGTTTTAGGGAAGCCTGGTTCTCGACGAGGCTAGTGTGAGGCCGCTGCTCTGTAGGTGGCAAAGTGCCCTCGGTGAAGCACAGCTGTGCACTGTAACAGGCTATGCCTTGTGTGTGAGAGAGACTAGTGTGCGTGTGTCTCGTCACCATTAAGTGCCACATTCTAAAAGACAATGAGTTACACTGCCAATCCTGAGAGTGATGCTGCAGCTTATGAGTTTACAGTGTGCCTGCCAGCGTGTACGTTTCCTCATATCTCTGACTAGGGTAGGACTGCTACAACGCTTGCTCTGTATTTCTCTGTGCGGCTGGGCATGGCTCCAATGCTACCAAGCTAAGCCAAAAGAGGCAGGGTGCCCTAACCCTTAAACACATCTCCTGTATGTTGTTTGATACAGAGACCAGCCTAGTGGACAGTGGAGTCAACACACTGCTTAGCTATTCCTATTCTAGCAGAGGGCAAGGTGGCGCCATTGACACATTGTTCAGGCTTATTATATATTATATCCATTTATGACAATACAAAAGTTAGTTATCATGGGCCAAGCTATCCCTGGATACGGTGCTCGTGGCGACCCCCTCCTCCTAGAAGGGCCTGACCTTTGACCTGCAGCTGGCTGCTCCCTTACAGTTTCCTGTTTTCCGTGACAGAAGGCGAGAAAGTTAAAGCCGCGGCCCAATTGAAGCCAATTACTGGCGGACGGACAGTCTGGGGGACTAAACGACAGTGGCACTACACACATTAGGCCTCGAGGAGAGGGGGATTGACATCATGTAAGCCTGGAGATAGATACTTTATTGATCCCCGAGGGGAAATTTCTTCGTCAAGCAACTACGAAAAAACAGGGCAGGTGCAAAATGCCAGAACTAAAATACACAAAAGACGAACAGATACTTGAATGACACATCCTGATGCACCAACGCAAAAAGATAGGAGCTCACTTTTTTTTAATTAATTGTTTAATTGCTCTAATGTCATCCACCCTGATAAAGACAAAGACAAGTCGCCTCCTAACCCCTGAAAACGTTCCACTCGAAAAGTGCTAATAATGCTAACAGTGTTAGCGAAAGCAACCGATGCATAATCTTACCATTTACTGTCTAAAAGGCCTTAACAACACTTACATAGCCCATTTGCTGTGTTCCCAGGTCAAATAAGGAACTGTTTATAGCCTAATGTTGCCCATAATCGAGTGTGAGGACCAGATTATCTGTATTATTTTGAAACTTGCAGCAGTACGCCATAAATAAACATGTGTGCGCATATATGTGTAAATGTTTGTGTGTGTGTGTGTGTGTGTGTGTGTGTGTGTGTGTGTGTGTGTGCATACGTGCTTGGGTGGGTGCGCGCGCGTGTGCGTGCGTGCGTGCAGTGCGGTCGGGCTGGGGGTGATGTGCAGGCCAGTGTAACTCAAGCTGAAACGGCAGTCCCCCAGGAAATGTTCACTGCATTTCCATTCACAGTATCGCTAACAGCTTGGCCTGCATGTGGCATGATGGGTAAAAGGCCAGTCAGTCGAGTGTATTTCACAGAGCCAAATGAAGTCAGACTCCAAGCAGATAACTGGCATGGCACCTAAATGGTCTAATGTGCAATAAAAAGGGTATGTCTGAAATGGCACTCTATTCACTGCATAGCACATTTCTTTTGACCAGGGCCCATAGGGTAGTGCATTAAATGAGGAATAGAGAGCCATTTCAGGCGCAACCAAACATTCATATAAATGAAAAAATAATAATAATTATGGTCAACCAACAGCCTATCGACGAAACAATTGACTAGTCGACTAAATGGGGTCAGCCCTACCTTTATGACAATACTTTCAGAAGTTAAATGAGAAGGATATGCAAACTTCGCAAGGTGGAATTGAGGTATAGTAATGGTACAGGTGCAATCCTTAAACATCTGAAAGGGACGGAGACCCAAACCGTCGCTGGCAGCAGCACAGCTATATTGTGAATTCACATGGAATTCTAAGAATTGTTGTCATTGTTCTAATGTAAAAAAATAAAAAATAAAAAGCTATTTAAACATTAAGAAATATTTTCCATTTGTCACATCACTAGTCAGAAACAAACCACAAATCGTCTGTCTGGTCTTACAGAACCCATCAATAAATAGCCAAACATTTCAGACAGATAAGTATTGGAGTTATATAATAGTTATATAGTATGCATGAAAGTGGCAAAGAATGTCAAATTCAGCAGCTTAAAACGCAGATAAGCAGACTCAATGAGTGACACTACAGTATGCATTATGCAAATGTAGGCTATATCACATTCTCTGCATGCACCCTAAAATTTAAAACATCCTTTTGCATGATATTGTTATCCGACAGTGCATTTCCCAAACAAATCCGTTTGAGCAGACCTTTGCTCCTGAGAGAGAAACTATTGGCACATCTATAGAAAATGGGAAGTCATACTTTGAGGGACAAATTTAGCAACTGGCACAAGTGCCCTCTGCAAATATAGTGATGTTGTGGTACTAACGTTGGCAGGGACATGCACTTGGCATGATACCACAGTGGTCCGGCAGCATAGATAGGAGGCAGAGAAGCCCCTTTTGATAGCAACTACACATGACAACCGTTTTGTCAACATTCGCTAAGCTATCAAATCAAATCATTTGCAATCGTTTCGGTGGCTTATTTAGAGAAGAGATTAAATGTGTCAGAGTAAGGTGATAGAAGAGATGGGTAGAATAAAGAGGTTGTGTGAGCCACTGAGGCACTTTCAGGGACGTGCAGACTAGCTTGAGGCTGCCAGGTGCAATAACATATGAGAGGCTTGCACTTCCTCTGTCTGTAGAGAGAAAGGACGGCGAAGAGACAGTGAGTCTCTGCAGTAGTGAGGAAGATGAAGTAGGAGGCCCACTGCAAACCATGAAGTTCCTTCTCCAAGTGCTTTGAGAGACTAGTCAAGGATCATATTACCTCCACCTTACCTGCCACCCTAGACCCACTTCAATTTGCTTACCGTCCCAATAGATCCACAGATGATGCAATCGCCACCACATTACACAATTCCCTATCCCATCTGGATAAGAGGCATACCTATGTAAGAATGCTGTTCATTTACTATAGCTCAGCATTCAACACCATAGTTCCCTCCAAGCTCATCATCAAACTTGAGGCCCTGGGTCTGAACCCTGCCCTGTGCAACTGGATCCTGGACTTCCTGACGGGTCGCCCCCAGGTGGTGAAGGTAGGAAACAACACCTCCTCCTCGCTGATCCTCAACACTGGGGCCCCACAAGGGTGCGTGCTCAGCTCCCTCCTGTACTCTGTTCACCCATGACTGCGTGGCCAAGCACGCCTCCAACTCAATCATCAAGTTTGCAGACGACAACAGTAATAGGCTTGATTACAAACAACGATGAGACAGCCTACAGGGAGTATGGTGAGGGCTCTGGGAGTGTGGTGCCAGGAAAATAACCTCTCACTCAACGTCAGCAAAACTAACTACAGATGAGACAAAAAGCATTCCCTGGTACGGCAACTGCACAGCCCATAACCTCAAAGCTCTGGGGGGGGGGGGTGGCGCGGTCTGCCCAACGCATTACTGGGGGCAAACTACCCGCCCTCCTGGACACCTACAGCACCCGTTGCCACAGGAAGGCCAAAA
The DNA here is from genome assembly GCA_023634145.1 of Thymallus thymallus. NCBI lineage: Eukaryota > Metazoa > Chordata > Actinopteri > Salmoniformes > Salmonidae > Thymallus > Thymallus thymallus. The sequence goes on along the minus strand of CM042379.1, from coordinate 18,136,881 downwards.
AGATCATCAAAGACATCAACCACACGAGCCACTGCCTGTTCACCCCGCTATCATCCAGAAGGCGAGGTCAGTACAGGTGCATCAAAGTTGGGACCGAGAGACTGAACAGCTTCTATCTCAAGGCCATCAGACTGCTAAACAGCAATCACTAACACACCAGAGGCGGCTGCCTATAGACATTGATTAGAAAATCACAGGCCACTTTAAGGATTAGATCACTAGCCACTTTAATAATGTATCCGCATCTGCATCACTCATCTCTATGTATAAACAGCACTCCACACTATTCTACGGTATCTTAGTTACTCAATTTGTGTGTACATATTGCATTACCCATCTCATATGTATATACTCTATACTACGCCACTGACTGCTAAACAACCATCTCTAGCACATCAGAGACTGCTGCCTATAGACATAGATTAGGAATCACTGGCCACTTTAAGGAAATGAAACACTAGTCACTTTAATAATGTTTCCGTATCTTGCACTACTGAGCTCATATGTTTTAACAATACGCTATACCATTCTTCGGTATCTTAGTCTCGCAGCAGGAGGCTGTAGAGGGGCTGCATGAATGTAGAGGGAGTGTCCTTCCTTTTATACTGATCTGAACACATTCAAATCCAACAAGGCCAGGATCATGGGCATGTGGTGGTGTGAAATAAGGATGAGAGAGCCGCCCCGCTAAAAAGGAAAGCCACACTCTCGTTCTGGTTTCCTGACCCGTGAAAACGGCGTTGGAGTTAAAGGACAGCATTGCCTCTCGCCTCGGACTACAGATGGATTACCTCTTCTGCCCGGGACAACTCTCCTCTTGGCAGCATCCCAAATGGCACGACATTCCCTACATAGACCCTGGTTAAAAGTAGTGCACTATATAAGGAATAGGGTGACATTTGGAAAGCAACCCTACTCTCCTTCCTCTCCCCCCAGGATATATTAACTACGAGCAGTCAGGATGGAGCACTGGTCAGGGTCTTAGCCAAGGAAACCAGATCAAAGAGCAATGCTCAGGGAGGTCAGAACAATATCCGGATATAGGGGAGGTTGGAAGTGCCTATTTCTGCACCCATTGATCAACTCCATACCCAGACTGGACTTTGCGGTTATAAACAGGCTAGCGTTTGCTGTGCACCCTCCCCCTCTCTCTCTCTCTCTCTCTCTCTCTCTCTCTGAGCAGGGTAGAAAATGGCAGCACTAGGTGGCCTGTGAGAAACAGGAAAAGGAAGCTTGCAGTCTACCGGAAAGACACTGTGGCGCACACACTGTGTCACTGTTAATCATTAGGTCCATTCTCGCAGCCAACACCTCGCCCCCTCACACTGCAGCGTCGCAGCTTCAGGCCACCGCCGCACAAAAAGCAGAACTCAAATTAGCAAAAGGCTGGGCTCTACCATGGTTGTGGTAAATCAACCAGCAAGACTCAGAAAGCTGAGATCACACTCCTCAGAACTATGGGGGCTGTGTGCCTGTATGTCTGTGTGCAAGACAAGCAAAATTGCCTCGCGCCTCGGACTACAGATGGATTACCCCTTCCGCCCAGGGCGAATCTCCTGTTGGTAGCGTCCCAAATGGCACCCCATTCCCTACATAGTGCACTACTTTTGACCAGAGCCCCATAGTCCCTGGTTAAAGGTAGTGCACTATATAGGGAATAGGATGCCATTTGGACGCCAAAATGAAAATAAATAGAAGAGCACATTTTGCAGGGGTAATATTGTGGAGAAATCTGCAGGGCATCTCAGCACCACATCCACCCACTATATCGCTCCCTGCACGGCATTGGTCTGAGAAGAAACGACCATGTGTGACGACCACGTAATAATCATATCATTCATAACTACCAACCATCATTTTTCACTAAATGGTGCTCAATCTTAATCAACAACAAGAGGAAAGGGAATAGCTAACATTTTGTTGATACAGGAAAACTATTTTAGTCGAGGCTGAAGCGAACAGTGTATCAAACGGTTTTAACAATCTCCAAAAGAGAGTGGTATGTAGGGCTCTACAGTGCGACCATTTTACTTGCTTATGCGCCTAAATATTTAGCTGTGCGACCTGGAATGTTTATTTAGAAGCACCAGTGCACCTAGAAAAAGTAAGGATTATAGCTTTAATAGCGCAAATATTTTTCATTGTGCTCCTACATTTCTGTGTGTCCGCCTACATTTTTCAACTTAGGCACACACGTGCTAAGAGCCCTGGTATGGGAGGAGTGTCACACAACTAAAGCCATTTGACACACTAACAACACTACTGGGCTATAGCCTACTCATTGGAGCCCTTCTCTGGGCACAATGGCACTCTTTGTCTGTGGTCCCTGTGTGGGGAGCTTCATCGGTTATTACCAGCTCCGGCTCTAGAACCCACTTACTCTGTAATGAAGTGATGATGAAAGTGTATTTCACAAAGGAGTGGTTAAGACAGTTCAAAATGAGCCCATTACTTAATGCTAATTCAATTAGGGGGAAGACAGAAGAGGAATGAACTTGTGAGCTGAGCCTCTTCCTTAGCTTCAGCACAAGGAGACTCATTGTCCAAAAAAACAGAAGCCATGCAAAACGACAAGCAGAGACAGTCATCTCTACTCTGATTAATTGCATTAAAAGAAGGAAATTAACCACAGCTTTCATAAAAGTTTAAAGTTTTGAGTAGATTGGAGATTGAATGAGCTCAGAGGTCCAACTTGTGTCAGTTAATGGACAAAATATTTGGCCACATCCTGCCATTGATACTTAACTCAAGCCATTATATTCATGCTCCCACTGCATGTAACCGGTTGGGCTGGGAGAGGCTTGGAGAGTGTCTAGCAATAAGATAGATATGTGCAAATCAAGAGTCATTTTTAACTGTATAACCTGGGGCTGTAGTTATCAAGCATCTCAGAGTAGGAATTATATGGGATGCAGTTGGCAAAGTTGAATGGACCATTTTTACAGGCTAAATCCTGCATTTCTGACCAGATTTATGAATGAGGTCAAAATAAATAGGTTTGTTCAACTTTGCTAATGGCACCGCATATAATTCCTTCTCGGAGATGCTTGATTACTTTGGCCCCTGATCTACAAATCATAAAAAGGGAACGCATTGCCAGCTAGGGCTGGGGCAAAATACAATCTCAGTCTACTAAAAAGATGTTGCACTACATTTTGTTTAGCAGTTTAATATAAAACGATACAATTTAAGGCCAAGTGGCAAAAAATTATGCAGGCACTAGGGATGGGGGTGTGAGCATGCGGGCCTGGGCAAATGAGATGTAGTCATTTTTTGTGTGTGTCTGTAAGTTGTTGTTCGTATGTATAAGTTTGTACTGTATATGGAGTGTTTTTTTGTGGTTGATGTTATTAAAAAATAATCATGTATTAGAATGCATTGTGTTTTTGCAATTTCTTAGCTCCTTATAACCTTCAAGTCTGGGGGCTACTAACGAAAAAGGCTGAGAACACAGAGACAAAAAGACACAGGCAAGTAGATCAGCGTCATCCTGACCACAAATGTTCACTTGTGCACCGTTGTCTTTGGCAGTTACTCAGTACAAGCCTACATTGCTCCATTTTAAGGTGCAGAAACATACCCACCGATGAGATCTAACCCTACACCTGTATGCTATGACTGGAAGGGGTTCATCACGAAAAATACCTCCCACTTCACTTCAAACAGTACTGGCTCAGATAGTTGCCTTTCACCATGTTCCTTTAAATCACGGTTCCTGGCCCTATGGTGGATGTGCAACGAAGGCCAGCACAGTACACCTTGGCTTAGCTCTGGGCTAATGACAGGGTTAATATTCTGTTAGTGAATGAACTGAGCATCACCCAACACAGGTCCGGGTGCAGCCCAAACTCACAGGAGCATTTCAGGAAGTGGATGAGGAGGTCCAATTCTCACTTGATGTACAAAAACAGAGGCACTTCTCTTGAAGTCTCGTAAAAATATGGAAATGGCAATTGTGAGATCAAGAAAAGTATTTTAGGAAAAGTACCTATATTTCAACAAGTTCGATTTCCACCTCAATCTTCAAAAACGTAATCCTCTCACCTAGGCTGCGAGTTCTCCTCGTACATGCGCTCCTTGCCCTCCTTGAACAGGCTGATGGTCTGCTTGGTCTTCTTGGTCAGGTTCTCCATAAAGACGCGGAAATACTCGTTGTCTCCCAGCGTCTCCATCTTGCCCTCGTAGCGGGACAGTATGGTGCGGAGGTGCTGGTAGGTGTCTGGCAGCAGGTCCAGGATGTAAGGTGGGCTGTTCTTCAGCGCCAGCTTGGGGTTCTGGCACAGTCGCACCACCTGGATGGAGGGAGAGGATAGGACACAGAGAGAGATGAGTCAGCTTACTGAGACAAATGAGAAGCCAGCAACCGTGGAGGAAGAGACTAAGTTGCATGCTAATACATACCAGGGTTGGGATCCATTCACTTTTAATACAATTCAGGAAGTGAATAAAAATGCTATTTCTTGAATTGAAAGTTGAACATTGAAAACAATTCAGGAAGTGAATTGACCAAAACCCTTACAAGTACCCTAACATTAACTGAACAAACGTCAGGCGTGTACAGTGTTAGCCTACATACACAAGCAGTCCTCCTGTGCACAACATAAAACAGTCAGTGAAAAGGGACCATCAATATCACTAACAAAACTACTGCTGAACACCATTTGACAAATACATAGGTATTATGATAGTGTGATGACGTGGATTATATTTATCTTACCACATTGACTAAATGTAAAACACTCCATCTAATAAGTAATCATTTGTGCAGTAGAGTGTTGCCAGAGCATCAAGGCCAGTAAGGACTAGGGACTAAAGAGAGTGAGAAAAGCCTCTGAGGAGAAGTGGGAGAGTGAGTGAAAGAGCAGTGCTGAGATCGTGAGTCTCAGGGTTTGCTAAGTGAGTCTATTTTAAGGCCTTCAACACAGTGAAGAAAATTAAATAGACTCATCTCAGGCGTACAGCTTCCTGTTGGTCTGGTAATAGAGGACAATACACAGAGTGAAGGTCTCTCTGTTTTCTTATGAATCATCATGTCATGGATTGTACATCAGATGTTGATGCAAGGGTCTGACAATATTTGTTTTTACAAGCATTTGTCAGACTCCGGCATCTTGACTGTGTGTTGGTTTGTACTTCCCCATTGTCAATACTCTCAAGCTACTAACACATCTGGTGGAAAATAATATAGCCAAGCATGACATGCAGCTGAGACAACCATAGACACATAGTCAATGAAGCTAGATAGATAGATAGATAGATAGATAGATAGATAGATAGATAGATAGATAGATAGATACTTTATTGATCCCCCGGGGGGGAAATTTCATTATCAAGCAGCTACAACAAAAACACAGGGCAGGTGCAAAATGCCACAACGAAAGTACACAAAAGACAGATACACGGTACATGATACATAGAGCGGCAGTATGAAAAAGTATAGAAATACAGGATATCTGGAGTGCAAAAAAAAGCTATAAAAGGACATTGCGTAGTATGAGTGGTTGGCTGAATATGTACACTATACATTGGTGGATGTTGGATGGTTAATATACTATACAGGTTGATGGCAGAGAAATACTTCAGTAGCTAATGCGTATGATATGAGCGAGGGTAATAATAGTTTACTTAATAGACAGAATGGGTAAATGAACAGGTAAGTGAAAATTTTGCATGGTTAAATTAGCTGTACAGTTAGGTATACAGTTATATTTACAGATAAGTGAATACTTGCATGTTTACACAAACTGTACAGGTAAATGACAGGAAGAGATACTATAATAGCTAAATGTGTGTATGATATTATTGGGCTAATAATAGTAATTCCCTTAAAATACAGTCCTTAGTGCGCAGGGTTTAATTACAGACAACTGCACTTATTGCACATTTGATATACTAAAAGCAATGAGAAAAGGTGCAACTGGCAGGATACTAATATGCATTCCTGAGTGAATGCCTAGGTCCAATAATTACTTACAATATTGCATGTGATATAATATAACAACTGTACATGGGTATGTATATACAGACCTGTATGAATAAGTAGGTCCTGAGTGGATGAGTGCTGACGGAACAGAGTTACTCACGGATGGATGCATAATTGTTAAACTAGGTCCTAGCACCCCAACAGTTCCAGATCTATGTTGCCGACGGCACGGCACCCCGGTGAGGCATTATATAGTCTCATAGCCGCCGGCAGGAAGGACCTCCTGTGGCGCTCTCTGGCACACCGTGGTGGGATCAGTCTGTGACTGAAAGAGCTCCTCTGCGTCATAACCATAGCGTGCAGAGGGTGGGTGACGTTGTCCATGATGGCCAGCAGTTTGGCCAGGATCCGTCTCTCCGCCACCTCCTCTAGAGTGTCAAGGCTCATCCCCAGGACAGAGCTAGCCTTCCTGATCAGCTTATTTACCCGAGAAGCATCACCGGCTTTGATGTTTGCTCCCCAGCACACCACTGCAAAAAAGATGGCACTGGCCACCACAGACTGGTAGAAGGTATGCAGTAGTTTACTGCACACGTTGAAGGACCTGAGCCTCCTCAGAAAGTAGAGTCGGCTCTGGCCCTTTTTGTACAGGGCCCCGGTGTTACCAGCCCATTCCAGTCTGTTGTCCATATGGACCCCCAAGAACTTGTATGACTCAACCATTTCCACATCCATCCCCTTTATAGGGACTGCAGTCAGTTGTGCCTTGGTTCTCCTGAAGTCCACCACCATCTCCTTAGTTTTGCTGATGTTGAGCTGAAGGTGGTTCTGCTCACACCACAACACAAAGTCACTGATTGTGCTCCTGTACTCCTCCTCCTGCCCACCCCTGATGCACCCTACAATAGCAGAGTCATCCGAGAACTTCTGTAGGTGGCATGTTTCAGAGTTATATCTGAAGTCTGAGGTGTAGAGGGTGAACAGGAAGGGGGACAGGACCGTACCCTGGGGGGCCCCTGTGTTGCTAACTGCCCGTTCTGACACACAGCTCTGTAGTCGCACAAATTGTGGCCTACCGGTCAGGTAGTCCGTGACCCAGGAGACTAAGGGTGCTTCCACTTTCATCCTCCTCATCTTCTCACCCAGTAGCAGGGGCTGAATGGTATTGAAGGCACTGGAGAAGTCAAAAAACATGACCCTCACAGTGCAACCTGCGTTGTCCAGGTGAGAGTAGGCCCTCTGCAGAAGGTAGATGATTGCATCATCCACCCCGATGTTGCGCTGGTATGCAAACTGCAGGGGGTCCATTGATGAACACACCAGGGGTCTGAGGTGAGCGAGGACTAACCTTTCCAGGGTCTTCATGATGTGGGATGTTAGCGCTACAGGTCTGAAGTCATTCAGGACAGTGGGGTGTGCCTTCTTGGGCACTGGGACGAGGCAGGATGTTTTCCACAGCACAGGGACCCTTTCTAGGCTCAGGCTAAGGTTGAAAAGACGCTGGAGTATTCCACACAGTTGGTCAGCACAGACCCTCAGCACCCTTGGGCTGATGCCATCGGGGCCCGCCGCTTTCCACTGGTGTAGTCTCTCCAGCTCTCTCTTCACTTGGTTGGTGGTGAAAGCCAGCCCAGGTAGGGAGGTGGGGGGAAGGGGGGTGTTGAGGATCAGTCCAGGGGGGGCAGGGGCGGAGGTGGGGTCACTGATTGTCTCAGCAGAGGTGCTGTGAGCAAAGTGGGGGTGGGATAGCCGTGAGGGTGTGTGGTCTGGGGAGCTGGAGGGGAGGTGGACAGGGCCAGTATCGAACCTGTTAAAAAATTGGTTCAGCTCATTGGCTCTGTCCTGGGTCCCCTCAGTCTGCCCACTGTTCGACTTTTTGAAGCCAGTGATATTTCTCATACCCTTCCACACCTCTCTCACCTGGCTCTGCCTCAGCTTGTCCTCCATCTTCTCCTTATACACTCTCTTCCCCTCAGCAATCCGCAACTTCAGCTCCCTCTGGACGCATTTCAATTTGTCCTTGTCCTTCTCCTTGAAGGCCCTCTTCTTCTCATTCAGCAGGGCCTTCAGGTCGCTGGTGACCCAGGGTTTATTGTTTGGGAAACAGCGTACCTTCCTGGTGGGTACAGTGTTGTCTACACAAAAATTAATATAGTCTGTTATGCAGTCAGTGAGTCCATCGATGTCCTCCCCATGAGCCTCACAGAACACATCCCAGTCTGTTGTTTCAAAGCAGTCCTGTAGGGCCTCATTCGCCTCCGGGGACCATCTCCTAATAGTCCTGGTGGTTGCAGGCTGCTGTTGGACCATAGGCCTGTAGAGTGGGGTGAGGTGGACAAGGTTGTGATCCGATCTACCGAGGGGAGGGAGTGCAGTGGAGTTGTATGCATCCTTCACATTAGCATATAACAAGTCCAGAGTTTTATTATTCCTGGTTGGGCACTTCACGAACTGTTTGAACGTGGGCAGCGTGGAAGAGAGAGATGCATGGTTAAAATCCCCCGAAATTGCAAAGAAAGCACTGGGATGCGCTGTCTGTAACCTCGCGATAACAGAGTGGATGACGTCACACGCTGCGTTTGCGTCAGCAGAGGGCGGGATGTAAACAATAACAGCAATGGCCGCCGTGAATTCCCTAGGTAGATAGTAGGGTCTCAGGCTAACGGCTAGCAGTTCAATGTCCGGGCTACAAAACTTTTCCTTAAGAGTAATATGGTTCGGATGACACCATCTGTTGTTAACTAATAAAGCCAGCCCACCACCCTTACTCTTACCGGAAGAGACGCGATCCCTGTCCGCTGTGATGGTCTGGAAACCGTCGATAGTGACGTTCTGTATGGGGATGTTATCGTTCAGCCAAGTCTCAGTAAAACACATTAGGCTAGCTTCCCGATAAATCCTTTGTCCACGAACAAGTCCCGCCAACTCATCCATCTTGTTATGTAGACACCTCACATTGCCCATAATAATAGACGGTATAACCGGCTTGTACTTGAACCTCCTCCGCTTTGCCTTACATTTCAATCCCGCCCTGCATCCACGGCGTCGTCTTTTCAATTCGTCCGGAATATCAAACTTTTCCCTGGGGAGCAGCAGCGCTGCGTGGGCTAAATCCAGGAGCTGGGCTCTGTTGTAAACAATAACAGTTGACGACTCCTGTCGACGTTCAGCTGCGATAAAATCCATAAAATCCATAATCCTGAACTGTTATAGTTCGACTGTAGCAAAATAAAAAATAAAACTAAAGAAAATAGACGAAAGAAAACGAACTAAAACAACAATTAACAACGGGACAACGGGAGCTGCTTAAAAGGCGACCACTCAGGGCGGCGCCAAACACAATCACAATCACCATAAACGTGCATGCCACAGCATTCTGCGATGAATGAGTAACGTTATCTGTGGTGATGAGTTGTTCTGTGTGCCAGTACGCTAAAGATAAAAGCAGAAACCATTAATTTGTCATGGGAAATAAAAAGATGAAGCTGGAGAACATTCGTGACCAGGAACACAGCAAGTGTCACATTGCCTGCGTATCTTACCATTGTTGTTGCCCTGTTTTGACTTCTATGTACTCTTAATCATTGTAGCTGATATGTTTTGTTTATTTCATTGTGTGCCCACTGTTTGGCATTATTGCACTCTGTACACCACTTTTGGTCAACTACAGTTTTTAAATGTGCTCTACAAATAAACGTGATTTGATTAACCGTTGATCAATATATTAAAATGTTTTTTTCAAATTTTCGGACACTGGATATACAGGATACTGGAGCAAACTGTCATGTAATAAAATGGAGAAAGTGACTGTCGTCTCAATTCTGTACTTTAACCCATTACATCTATTGAACGCAGTTATCATAAACACCCCCCAAATTCACAACTTGATGCTGAATTGGCCAACCTTCAAATGAACCCACCAGAACAGCGATGGTTGCATCTGCTTAGTGAGCTCCAGGCTGATCTTATCAGTGGAATAACAGGGGCTCAAAGAAAACAGAGGAGAGAGAAGAGGAGAGAGAGGATAGGAGAGAGTGAGAGATAGTGACAGAGAGAGAGATAGAGACAGAGACAGATCGAGAGTGTGATAGACAGAAACAGAGACTTGCTTTGGCAATGTAAACATATGTTTCCCATGCCAATAAAGCCCCTTAAATTTAAATTGAGAGAGAGCGAAGAGAGAAACACAGAAACAAAGAGATACAGAGAGAGACCTGGGCCCTGACAGTAAATCTCAGTAACACAAAAATAAGTGTTCCAAAAAAAGGTCCAGTTGCCAGGACCACAAATACAAATTCCATCTAGACACAGTTGCCCTAGAGCACACAGAAAACAATACACACCTCTGCCTAAACATCAGCGACACAGATAACTTCCAAAAATCTGTGAACGATCTGAGAACGGCCTTCTACGCCATCAAAAGGAACATAAAATTCAACATACCAATTAGGATCTGGCTAAAAATACTTCAAAATCAGTTATAGAACCCATTGCCATTTATGATTGTGAGGTCTGGGGTCTGCTCACAAACACTAAATTAAGACTGCATGCAGAATTCTGCAAAAATATCCTCTGTGTACAACATAAAACACCAGATAATGTATGCAGAGCAGAATTAGGCCGATACCCGCTAATTATCCAAATCCAGAAAAAAGCTGTTAAATTCTACAACCACCTAAAAAGAAGCGATTCCTAAACCTTCCATAACAAAGCCATCACCTACAGAGAGATGAACCCGGAGAAGAGTCCCCTAAGCAAGTTGGTCCTGGGGCTCTGTTCAAACACAAACAGACCCCAGAGAGCCCCAGGACAACAACACAATTAGACCCAACTAAATCATGAGAAAACCAAAAGAGAATTACTCCACACATTGGAAAGAATTAACCAAAAAAAACTGAGCAAACTAGAATGCTCTCTGGCCCTAAAACAGAGAGTACACAGTGGCAGAATACCGGACCACTGTGACTGAACCAAAATTAAATAAAGCTTTGACTCAAGAGAAGACAGGCTATGTGCACACAGCCCATAAAATGAGGTGGAAACTAAGCTGCACTTCCTAACCTCCTGCCAAATGTATGACCATAGAGACATATTTCCCTCAGATTACACCGACCCACAAACAATTTTGATAAACTAACACATACATACATACATACTGAAATACCACAGTAGCAATATGTGACCTGTTGCCACAAGGGCAACCAGTAAAAAACCCATTGTAAATACAACCCATATTTTCCCTTTTGTACATTGTTACAACACTGTATATAGCCATAATATGACATTTGAAATGTCTCTATTCCTTTGGAACTTTTGTGAGTAATATTTACTGTTAATTTTATATTGTTTATTTCACTTTTGTTTATGATATATTTCACTTGCTTTGGCAATTGTAAACATGTTTCCCAATAATTTAATATAGAGAGAGAAGCATGCTATCTACTTGTGTTGAGTGTAGCCAGCTGAGATTGGGGGGCTGGCTGAGGTCAGTCAGAGGGGGTCACAGTAAACCCTAATGTGCTTCCCACCCCAAGTAAGTACAGTGATCACAATATTCAGACCCCTTGACTTTTTCCACATTTTGTTTTGCCTTATTCTAAAATTGTTTCAATAGTTTTTTTTCCCATAAATCTTCACACAATACACCATAATGTCCTAACAAAAACAGGGTTTAGAAATGTTTGCTAATTTACTAAAAATAGAAGACTTAAATATCACATTTACATAAAAGTATTCAGACCCTGTACTCAGCACCTTGGCAGCGATTACAGCCTTGAGTCTTCTTGGGTATGACGCTACAAGCTTGGCACACCTGTATTTGGGGAGTTTCTCCCATTCTTCTCTGCAGATCCTCTCAAGCTCTGTCAGGTTGGATGGGGCGCATCGCTGCACAGCTATTTTTAAGTCTCTCCAGAGATTTTCGATCAGGTCAAAGTCTGGGCTATGGCTGGGACACTCAAGGACATTCAGAGACTCGTCCCAATGCCCCTCCTGCGTTGTCTTGGCTGTGTGCTTAGGGTCATTGTCCTGTTGGAAGGTGAACCTTCACCGCAGTCTGAGGTCCTAGGCGCTCTGGAGCAGGATCTCTCTTTACTGACTAGTCTCCCAGTCCCTGCCGCTGAAAAACATCCCCACAGCATGATGCTGCCACCACCATGCTTCACCGTAGGGATGGTGCCCGGTTTCCTCGCAGATGTGACACTTGGCATTCAGGCCAAGGAGTTCAATCTTGGTTTCATCAGACCAGAGAATCTTGTTTATCATGGTCTGACAGTCTTTAGGTGCCTTTTGGCAAAATTCAAGTGGGCTGTCATGTGCCTTTTACTGAAGAGTTGCTTCCGTTTGGCCACTACCATAAAGCCTGATTGGTGGAGTGCTGCAGAGATGGTTGTCCTTCTGGAAGGTTCTCCCTTCTCCACAGAGGAACTCTGGCACTCTGTCAGAGTGACCATTGGGTTCTTGGTCACCTACCTGACCAAGGCCCTTCTCCCAGATTGCTCAGTTTGGCTGGGCGACCAGCTCTAGAAAGAGTTTTGGTGGTTCCAAACTTCTTCCATTTAAGAATGGAGGCCACTGTGTTTTTGGGGACCTTCAATGCTGCAGAAATTATGTTTTTGTACCCTACCCAGATTTGTGCCTCGAAACAATCCTGTCTCGGAGCTCCACGGACAATTCCTTTGACCTCATTGCTTGGTTTTTGCTCTGACATGCACTGTCAACTGTGGGACCTTATATAGACAGTTGTGTGCCTTTCCAAATCATAAATTCACCACAGTTGGACTCCAATCAAGTTATAGATACATCAAGGATGATCAATGGAAACAGGATGCACCTGAGCTCAATTTCAAGTCTCATAGCAAAGGGTCTGAATATTTATGTAAATAACAATTTTTTTACATTTTGCAAACATTTCTAAAAACCCATTTTCACTTTGTCATTATGGGGTATTGTGTGTAGCTTTCTAAGTTATTTAAAAAAATATAATACAGCTGTAATGTAACAAAATGTTGAAAAAGTTAAGGGGTCTGAATACTGAATAAGGCACTGTATATGAGTCCTGCCAGAGAGAAGATAAGCTTGTAGCCAAGGAAGGGAAGTCCTAGAGTTATCAGTAGGCTAAAACGTGTACACACACACGCTGACACATCCAGTCGTGGTGGCCCGGACTGAACCAAAAGATTGCCTCTCAGAGAAGATCGCCTCTCAGCTGTTATGCATTCCCCCTCCTCCGCTCTCTTGCTAACTTCAGGATTGGAGACTGGGACAGAACCAATCCCCCCCCTCTATACAACTGTCCTCTAGATCAAATTGTGAGTCCCAAATGGCACCCTATTCACTGCACTATATAAGGAATAGGATGCAATTTGTGACGTAACCCATGACTGCAGGTTCCTGTTATGATAAAACCACTAAAACATTGACTAGGGACCCAATCAACACGGGGAAAGCAGTAAGTTTGTACTAACCCTATAGGCCACTTCTATTCACACTTTTACCGCTTAACTTTGAAGTTCTTAGGCAGATCTATTACAAGCATGCACAGTTGTTCAGGTTGTCCTCATGATATCTGAATGAGCAGATAGGCTAAATTGTGCATGGGTATAACCGTATGAAGAAATGGTTTTATTAAAATGGTTAAACCTGATGCAGAAAGGTCAGTGTAATGATTGTTTTGAAAGGGGGGAGGGACAATCATACTGTACAAATGCTATGAACAACATTTGATAGGACACCAGTTGCCGCAGTAGAAAACAAAGTCTCCACAAGCGTCATTTGTAAAGTTGTATCCTGCCTTGAAGCACTATTTGACAGAAACACTTCGATACTGGGTAGCGTTCTGCTAAAATCAGCATGCCAAAGTTCACATATCGCAGGTTCTACAGTGGTTTTTCCTTTCAACAACCCTCCTATCGTGGACAAACTCTTCTATTTCAAAGGTAGTGTGGACACACACACCTCTTCCTCAGACACTAGACTTGTGCCATTGATTGGGAAGCCCAGTCAATTTCTGAAACAGAAAAGGAGAAATTACATTGCAATGTCACTTCTGTTTGCAGATGTGCTTCTCTGATGAAAAGCAATGCAAATCGGCCAAAATGTGCCATTATGACAATATTCAGGGGCTTGGGTTCTTACAGATAAGAGAAAAGAGTGAGATGTGTAGACTACTCCTAGAGAAACAAACAAAAGGCTGTGTTGTCCTCTGATTTACTGCGATAATTCCGTGTGAATTGCACAGGAAACTAGGGGTCAGCCACCTACATATTCCAAGAAGTAATGTTGTAAATTGCACCTCTTGTGAAGTAAATGTAGATAATTCTTTATGATGATCACATGTATTCATTTCCATACTGCACAATACTCTGGACTTCAAGCAGTTAGATTGTTGGCACATTGGGACGGCAGGTAGTCCAGTGGTTAGAGTGTTGGGCCCGTAACCGAAAGGTTGCTGGATCGAATCCCCGAGCTGAAGGTAAAAATCTGTCGTTCTGCCCCTGAACAAGGCAGTTAACCCACTACCTAGTTAAATCCCAAATGATGAATAACACATTTTACAAACGTATTTCACACCTTTGTCAATTAAATGGATCTTCTGTTCTGAAGAGTAAAATATAGCTCGGCGGGTATGATCAAAGCCCATGCCAATTTTGCTCACTTAGCTAGGTCCTATATTTCCAAGACCATAATCTGGGATGACGATTGAGTCACCACCACCACCACCATGCATGCGAAATTGTCTTGGTCAATGTTGCTACCTAACGTAATTGGCTAGCTAGTTGGTGGTGGCAATCCAGCCGCACCATCCAGCATCGCTAAATAGCTACAACCACATAGTTAGTTCTAGCTAACTTCAATTAGCTACATCTTCTGCAAATAAATACAACATATTACAGATCATTAGTTAACTCATTTACCATCTTCTCTACTAGTCGGTGTAGCCTAGCTCTGGTCGGTGTACCCCTAGCTAACTAGCTAGCTAATGTTATATAGCTAGCTAGTACTGTAGGCTACAGTGTAGCTGTCTAGTTAGCTAGGAAGCGAGCTAGCTAATTAGCTAGCTAGGCTTGCTTCCTGAGCCACTGATCATCAGCTGGGTAGCTAGATAGATAGTTATCGGACTGCTAGTCACCCACCTTGTCCATTAGTTTCCAGCATTTCTCCACCGTCTTTTTGTCCACGGCCCCTGGTTGGTGATTGGAATGGAGGTGGTGATGGGGCTGAAACGCGTCCTTCATCATTCCAATCAGTCCACCGCCTTTCTTCAGATTTCCTGCCATATTAGGCTCCACTAGGGTCGGCCAGAGCGACAGTCAAGGCTGGGGGGGGACCGCCCTCCTTCCCCAGTCAGACTGAGCAAAAACCGGCACCCCCCCGGGGAAGACAGCGCCCGAGTCGGGGTCCGTCGTGGGAGGGGGGGGGTCTATCGAAACAAGGCTCCCATTAAACCCCCACCAGTGGTTGGCTCGAGCCTCGGCGACAGTAGAAGATGCAGCTGGGTGCTCAACAAGGAATACAATGCAGGTTGGTAAGCAAGCCAGTGAGAACGCAGACCCGTCTAGTCGACTAAAAGGAGACAATGATATCGAATTGTCTATCCGTCTGGTCTCCGTGTAGATTTAACTGTATTCTCATTGACAGCCCCTACGTTTCATTTTCAGCTGCTCGCTCTTTCCGTCTGCGTTCTTCTAAGTGACGGGAAGTTCTGTAGCAGGCTGGAGACAGTCAACGGTCGCTAGTTTGATAACTGCTGTAGAGGAAGAACTGACGGTGGTGCCAATAAACTAAAGGGACGTTTGCATAGATAACAAAAATCATTAACAGTGGCGGAAAGGAGACAGGGTGAATAAATACATTTAGAAAAATCAACACTGCCAGCAGTTCCCCCTTCTGTGTGCGCAGCCCTTGCTCTTCCTGTTAATCCCCTTCCGTTTGCAGAACCTCTCCCTGCCCTCGTCCCCCCCGTTTTGCACTAATGTTGCCCCCAACACCTCCTCCAACTACGCCCTCTACATGCGCGACCTCGAGATGAAAATACAGTCACGCGCGTCTGTCTTCACAGGAGACTGCACGTGCAAGGGCGTCATCAATTATGATTTACGTTTAAAAAAACAAAAGTTGCTGACAACAACTGAGGCGCCATTCACCTGTGCCCGCTCCTGTGTCATGAACATTATTAATGTTGTAGCCTACATATATGGGTACTCCATGATAAGTGAGCAATTTAGGCTCTGTACCGCTGTCGTTTCATCAGCACTCTCAGATGATAATTCAGATGTTATACAGGCTTCGGTACCGAAGGATAACCTCCAATCCCGCCCCATTTGAAGTCCCTTCCCCAGAGCTAATAATCCGTATCACCTGCGCATGTGTGTCCTCTTTATGCACACACTTTTTTGTGGTGACCCTCCACATTTCTCAATGTCAATCGAGAATGATAATTATTCTTCAAATTTTACCGGTGAAACGTCCATGCAGCATCTGCATGCCAAGCTATTGATCTCCATCAGTTTCTGGACGTTGAAAATGTGTATTTTCCAGACGTTGAAAAATAGTTTTTTTATAAACGTTGAAATCAAGTTCATTTTCGGTACTGAATGAAAGTTGAAAGTTGAAAATACGTAATTTATAGACTAAAATGTTTGGGCCAAGGCTTGTCCAGACCGGACAAAATCTGTACCAAACACAGATGCCTATGACCGGACCAGAAATCAATGTCCTTGGAGGTTGAAACCCAAAAAAGATGTCCAAAAGGCATTTGCATCGGTTTGTGCTTACTGGGGTAAAGCCTACAGTGTTGCCTGAAATTGAATTGAAATTGAATTTTACAAAAGCCCATAAGCCTACCATTTGCAAAACACCCCAAAAAATACATTAGCTTGTGCTTACTGTGGTGTAGCCTACCATGTCAGTCCAACTGACTTTTATGAATGCCCATCCGTGTTGTAGGCCCACCATTTGTAAAACAGGCCGTTGCATTGGCTTTATTAGTCCTGATTCCTGTGACTAATTGATTTGGCTATTAAATTGATTAGTCAGCTACTCAGCTACCCTATCACAAACCTGAAACCACAATGGGGTGAAACCTACTCTGACCTGTCCTGTTTTTAGGATATGTTATTTGTTAACATGATTTGTCGCCATTTAGGTTAGGCTATTTGATGTGAGAAATCTGCATGATGTTAAAAGTGTCTGTCTCCTTACATTGTCATGTATTTTATCTCCAGCCTCCAATCTCCAGGGCGCCTAGCGTTGTCCGGGTTAGGGGAGGGTTTGGCCGGGGTAGGCCGTCATTGTAAATAAGAATTTGTTCTTAACTGACTTGCCTAGTTAAATAAAGGTTAAATAACAAATACATTTTTTAAAAAGCCTATAGGCTACAGAAAAGGCCACATACTCTTTCTACCATATCGTATATCTGCTACATGATTTATGTTAGATTATCTTTTTGACAGAACGTTGGTGGAGTCCGCAGCGATGCGTCTCTCCAACAGCACCTTGGAGAGGCGTGCTGGGAATGGACAAGCAAAATATTTTGCACCCCTGCCTTTGACAAATTGGGCACTGTTTATCACAGGGCAGCATCAGCTCTCACCTAAAAAATCTAATGAAATTGTATTTGTCACATGCGCCGAATACAGCAGGTGTAGACCTTACCGTGAAATGCTTACTTACAAGCCCTTAACCAACAATGCAGTTTTAAGAAAATAAAGTACAGCGGGTGAAATAAGTATTGAACACGTCACCATTTTTCTCAGTAAATATATTTACAAAGGTGCTATTGACATGAAATGTTCACCAGATGTTGGTAACAACCCAACAACCCATACATACAAAGAAACCAAAACAAATAAGTTCAGAAATTAAGTTGTGTAATAATGTGAAATGACACAGGGAAAAAGTATTGAACACATGAAGAAAGGGAGGTGCTAAAAGGCATGGAAAGCCAAGACAACAGCTGAAATCAGTAATTAAAAAGCAATCCAGCCCCATGTCAGTGCAAATTAATATCAGCTGGTTCAGTCCCAACTGATGGCCTACAAAAAGGTCTCATTGCCAAGGTGTCACACAAGACACATCTCATGATGGGTAAAAGCAAAGAGCTGTCTCAAGACCTTCGCAACCTAATTGTTGCTAAACATAATGATGGCATTGGTTATAGGCGCATTTCTAAGCTTCTGAATGTTCCAGTGAGCACTGTTGGGGCCATAATACGGAAGTGGAAAGACAATAATTTCACCATAAATTTGCCTCGACCAGGTGCTCCTCCAAAGATTTATTTAAAATAATAATCAGAAGAGTTGTCCAAGAGCCAAGGACCACTTGTGGAGAGCTTCAAAAAGACCTGCAATTAGCAGGTACTGTTGTCTCAAAGAAAACAGTAAGTAATGCACTCCACCGCCATGGCCTGTATGCACTCTCACCACGCAAGACTCCATTGCTGAAAAAAAAGCATGTTGAAGCTCGTTTAAAGTTTGCTGCACAACATTTGGAAAAGCCAGTGAAATACTGGGAGAATATAGTGTGGTCACATGAGAGCAAAATTGAACTGTTTGGATGTCATAATACACACCATGGTTGGAGGAGAAATGGCACTAAACATCACCCTAAAAACACCATACCAACAGTGAAGTTTGGAGGTGGGAACATCATTGTGTGGGGCTGCTTTTCAGCAAATGGTACTGGCAAACTTCACATAATTGAAGGAAGGATGAATGGGCAAATTTACCGAGACATTTTTGACAAAAATCTGCTGCCATCTACCAGGATGATGAAGATGAAACGAGGGTGGACATTTCAGCCAGACAATGATCCCAAACACACAGCCAAGGAAACTCTCAATTGCTTTCAAATAAAGAAAATAAAGCTGCTAGAATGGCCCAGCCAATAACCTGACTTAAATCCCATTGAAAATCTATGGAAAGAACTGAAGATCAAGATTCATAGAAGAGGCCCACAGAACCTTCAAGATTTGAAGACTGTTTGTGTGGAAGAATGGGCCAAAATCACACCAGAGCAATGCATGCGACTAGTTTCTCCATACAGGAGGCGTCTTGAAGCTGTCATTACCAACAAAGGCTTTTGTACAAAGTATTAAATAAATATCAGTAAGTGTGTTCAATACTTTTTCCCTGTGTCATTTCACATTATTACACATAACTTAATTTCTGAAATTATTTGTTTTGGTTTCTTTGTATGTATGGATTACTTGGGTTGTTACCATCATCTGGTGAAAAGTTCATGTCAATAGCACCTTTGGAAATATATTTACTGAGAAGAATGGTGATGTGTTCAATACTTATTTCACCCGCTGTATACAGTGGGGAGAACAAGTATTTGATACACTGCCGAACAAGTATTTGATACACAGGTTTTCCTACTTACAAAGCATGTAGAGGTCTGTAATTTTTTATCATAGGTACACTTCAACTGTGAGAGACGGAATCTAAAACAAAAATCCAGAAAATCACATTGTATGATTTTTAAATAATTAATTTGCATTTCATTGCATGACATAAGTATTTGATCACCTACCAACCAGTAAGAATTCCGGCTCTCACAGACCTGTTAGTTTTTCTTTAAGAAGCCCTCCTGTTCTCCACTCATTACCTGTTTTACTGCACCTGTTTGAACTCGTTACCTGTATAAAAGACACCTCTCCACACACTCAATCAAACAGACTCCAACCTCTCCACAATGGCCAAGACCACAGAGCTGTGTAAGGACATCAGGGATAAAATTGTAGACCTGCACAAGGCTGGGATGGGCTACAGGACAATATGCAAGCAGCTTGGTGAGAAGGCAACAACTGTTGGTGCAATTATTCGAAAATGGAAGAAGTTCAAGATGACGGTCAATCTCCCTCGGTCTGGGGCACCATGCAAGATCTCACCTCGTGGGGCATCAATGATCATGAGGAAGGTGAGGGATCAGCCCAGAACTACATGGCAGGACTTGGTCAATGACCTGAAGAGAGCTGGGACCACAGTCTCAAAGAAAACCATTAGTAACACACTACGCAGTCATAGATTAAAATCCTGCAGAGCACGCAAGGTCCCCTTGCTCAAGCCAGCACATGTCCAGGCCTGTCTGAAGTTTGCCAATGACCATCTGGATGATCCAGAGGAGGAATGGGAGAAGGTCATGTGGTCTGATCAGACAAAAATAGAGCTTTTTGGTCTAAACTCCACTCGCCGTGTTTGGAGGAAGAAGAAGGATGAGTACAACCCCAAGAACACCATCCCAACCGTGAAGCATGGACGTGGAAACATCATTCTTTGGGGATGCTTTTCTGCAAAGGGGACAGGACGACTGCACCGTATTGAGGGGAGGATGGATGGGGCCATGTATCGCGAGATCTTGGCCAACAACCTCCTTCCCTCAGTAAGAAGCATTGAAGATGGGTCGTGGCTGGGTCTTCCAGCATGACAACGACCCGAAACACACAGCCAGGGCAACTAAGGAGTGGCTCCGTAAGAAGCATCTCAAGGTCCTGGAGTGGCCTAGCCAGTCTCCAGACCTGAACCCAATAGAAAATCTTTGGAGGGAGCTGAAAGTCCGTATTGCCCAGCGACAGCCCCAAAACCTGAAGGATCTGGAGAAGGTCTGTATGGAGGAGTGGGCCAAAATCCCTGCTGCAGTGTGTGCAAACCTGGTCAAGAACTACAGGAAACGTACAATCTCTGTAATTGCAAACAAAGGTTTCTGTACCAAATATTAAGTTCTGCTTTTCTGATGTATCAAATACTTATGTCATGCAATAAAATGCTAATTAATTACTTAAAAATCATACAATGTGATTTTCTGTATTTTTGTTTTAGATTCCGTCACTCACAGTTGAAGAGTTCCTATGATAAAAATTAGACTTCTACATGCTTTGTAAGTGGGAAAACCTGCAAAATCGGCAGTGTATCAAATTCTTGTTCTCCCCACTGTATATACAGGATGTACCGAGTAAATGTGCAGGGTTACAGGTTAGCCAAGGTAAATTGTACATGTAGGTAGGGGTAAAGTGACTATGCATAGATAATAAACAGTGAATAGTCCGGGTGGCCATGTTATTAATTATTCAGCAGTCTTATGGTTTTGGGGTTAGAAGCTGTTAAGGAGCCTTTTGAACCTAGACTCGGTGCTCCGGTACAGCTTGCAGTGCGGTAGCAGAGAGAAAAGTCTATGACTTGGGTGACTGGAGTCTTTGAAAATGTTTTGGGCCTTCCTCTGATACTGTGTAGTATATAGGTCTATAGATGGCAGGAAGCTTGGCCCCAGTGATGTACTGGGCTGTACACACTACCCTTTATAGCGCCTTACGGTCGGATGCCGAGCAGTTGCCATACCAATCGGTGCAACCGGTCAGGATGCTCTCGATGGTGCAGCTGTTTAACTTTTTGAGGATATGGGGAGCCATGCCAAATCTTTTCAGTCTCCTGCCCTCTTCACAACTTTCTTGATGTGATTGGACCATGGTAGTTTGTTGGTGATGTGGACACCAAGGAACTTGAAACTCTTGACCCGCTCCACTACAGCCCCGTCGATGTGAATGGGGGTGTGTTCGGCCCTCCTTTTCCTGTAATCCATGACCATCTCCTTTGTCTTGCTCATGTTGAGGGAGAGGTTGTTGTCCTAGCACCACACTGCCAGGTCTCTGACCTCCTCCCTATAGGCTGTCTCATCGTTGTCAGTGATTAAGCACACCACCGTTGTGTTGTCAGCAAACAGTGTGTGTTATGCGAATTGGAGTGGGTCTAGGGTATCTGGGATGATGGTGTTGTTGTGAGCCATGACCAGCCTTTAAAAGCAGTTCCTGCTACGGGGCGTTAGTCATTTAGGCAGGTTACATTCACTTTCTTGGGCACAGGGACTACGGTGGTCTGCTTGAAACATGTAGGTATTACAGACTCGGTCAGCGAGGGGTTGAAAATGTCAGTGAAGACACTTGGCAGTTGGTCGGTGCATGCTCTGAGTACACGTCTTGGTAATCCGTCTGGCCTCACGGCCTTGTGAATGGTGACCTGTTTAAACCACATGATTCCATATGTGTTATTTCATAGTTTTGATGTCACCTCAAATTTGCATTGTTGAGTGTGTGCCATGCCTCTTCTCTGTATAAAATCGAGCACACAGCCATGGAATCTCCATATAGGAACATTGGCTGTAGAATGAGCTTACGGAAGAGCTCAGTGACTTTAGATTAGATAGATAGGCATCTTTCCAACAAGTCAGTTCATCAAATAAAATAGCTGTTCATTTGACTAGCTGTTCAGGAGTCTTATGGCTTGGGGGTAAAAGCTGTTGAGATGCCTTTTGGACCTAGACTTGGCGCTCTGGTACCATTTGCCATGCGGTAGCAGAGAGAACAGTCCATGACAATTTTTAGGGCGTTCCACTGACACTGCCTGGTATAGCTTGGCCCCAGTGATGTACTGGGCCATACGCACTACCCTCTGTAGTGCCATGCGGTCGGAGGCCGAGCAGTTGCCGTACCAGGCAGGGATGCAGCCAGTCAGGATGCTCTCGATGTTGCAGCTGTAGAACTTTTGAGGATCTAAGGACCCATGCCAAATCTTTTCAGTCTCCTGAGGTGGAATAGGCTTTGTCGTGCCTTCTTCACGACTGTCTTGGTGTGTTTGGACCATTCTAGTTTGTTGGTGATGTGGACACCAAGGAACTTGAAGCTCTCAACCTACTCCACTGCAGCACTGTCGATGAGAATGGGGGCGTGATCAGTCCTCCTCCTTTTCCTGTAGTTCACAATCATCTCCTTCATTTTGATTATGTTGAGGGAGAGGTTGTTATCCTGGCACCACACAGCCAGGTCTCTGACCTCCTCCCTATAGGCTCTCGTCGTTGTCCGAGATCATGCCTACCACTGTTGTGTCATCTGCAAACTTAATGATGGTGTTGGAGTCGTGCCTGGCCATGCAATCATGGGTGAACAGGGAGTACAGGAGGGGACTGAGCACGCACCCCTGAGGGGCCCCTGTGTTGAGGATCATCGTGGCAGATGTGTTGTGTCCTACCCTTTACCACCTGGGGGGGGGGGCCCTTTCAGGAAATCCAGGATCCAGTTGCAGGGGGAGTTGTTCAGTCCCAGGATCCTTAGCTTAGTGATGAGCTTTGAGGACACTATGGTGTTGAACGCTGAGCTGTAGTCAATGAATAGCATTCTCACGTAGGTGTTCCTTTTGTCCAGGTGTGAAAGGGCAGTGTGGAGTGCAGTAGAGATTGCATCATCTGTGGATCTGTTTCAGCGGTATACAAATTGGAGTGGGTCTAGGGTTTCTAGAATAATGGTGTTAATGTGAGCCACGACCAGCCTTTCAAAGCACCTCATGGCTACAGACATGAGTGCTACAGGTCTGTAGTCATTTAGGCAAGTTACCTTAGTGTTCTTGGGAACAGGGACTATGGTGGTCTGCTTGAAACATGTTGGTATTACAGACTCAATCAGGGACATGTTGAAAATTTCAGTGAAGACACTTGCCAGTTGGTCAGCGCATGCTCGGAGTACACCTCCTGATAATCCGTCTGGCCCAGTGGCCTTGTGAATGTTGACCTGTTTAAAGCTCTTACTCACGTCGGCTACTGAGAGCGTGATCACACAGTCGCCCGGAACAGCTGATGCTCTCATGAATGCCTCAGTGTTGCTTGCCTCGAAGCGAGCATAGAAGTGATTTAGCTCGTCTGGTAGACTCGTGTCACTGGGCAGCTCGTGGCCGTGCTTCCCATTGTAGTCTAATAGTTTGCAGGCCCTGCCACATCCGACTAGCGTCGGAGCCAGTGTAGTACAATTCAATATTCAATCTTAGTCCTGTATTGGCGCTTTGCCTGTTTGATGGTTTGTCTGAGGGCCCAACGGGATTTCTTATAAGCCTCCGGGTTAGAGTCCCTCTCCTTGAAGGCGGCAGCTCTACCCTTTAACTCATTGCGGATGTTGCCTGTAATCCATGGTTTTTGGTTGGGGTATGTAATTACAGTCACTGTGGCGATGCACTTATTGATGAAGCCAATTACTGATGTGGTGCACTCCTCAATGCCATTGGAAGAATCTCGGAACATATCTGTGCTAGAAAAACAGTCCTGTAGCTTAGCATCTGCGTCATCTGACCACTTCTTTATTGACCGAGTCACTGGTACTTCCTGCTTTAGTTTTTGCTTGTAAGCAGCAATCAGGAGGATGGAATTATGGTCAGATTTGCCAAATGGAGGGCGAGGGAGAACTTTGTATGCATCTCTGTGTGCGATGTAAAGGTGGTCTAGAATTATTTTCCCTCTGGTGGTTGCACATTTAACATGCTGATAATAATGTGTAAAGACTGATTTAAGTTTCCCTGCATTAAAGTCCCCGGAAACTATGAGCGCCACCTCTGGATGGGCGTTTTCCTGTTTGCTTATTGCCTTATACAGCTGACTGAGTGAGTCTTAGTGCCAGCATCCGTCTGTGGTGGTAAATAAACAGCCACGAAAAATATAGTTGAAAACTCTCTCGGCAAGTAGCGTAGTCTGCAGCTTATAATGAGATACTCTACTTCAGGCGAGCAGAATCTAGAGACTTCCTTAGATTCCGTGCACCAGCTGTTAGGATATTCGTGATCGTATCTCGTCTAATTTGTTGTCCAATGATTGTACGTTGGCTAGCAGTACTGATGGTAAGGGCAGATATCCCACTTGCCATCTGCAGAACCTTACAAAGCACCCCGCTCTGAGTCCCCTATACCTGAGTCTCCTCCTCCTGCCGATGACGGGGATCTGGGATTGTCGGGTCTCTGAAGTACATCATGTGCGTCCCGTTTATTGAAGAAGTCCTCGTCCAATCCGAGGTTAGTGATCGCTGTCCTGATGTCCATAAGCTCCTTTTTGCCATAAGATACGATGGCAGAAACATTATGTACAAAATAAGTTACAAATAACGTGAAAAAAAACACTTAATAGCACAATTGGTTAGGCACCAAGTGTCGGCTGGAGTGGTGTAAAGCTTGCCGCCATTGGACTCTGTAGCAGTGGAAACACGTTCTCTGTAGTGATGAATCACATTTCACCATCTGGAAGTCCGATGTATGAATCTGGGTTTGGTGGATGCCAGGAGATCACTAGCTGCCCCAATGCATAGTGCCAACTGTAAAGTTTGATGGAGGAGAAATAATGGTCTTGGGCTGTTTTTCATGGTTTTGGGCTAGGCTTCTTATTGAAGGGAAATCTTAACGCTACAGTATACAATGACATTCTAGACGATTCTGTGCTTCCAACCTTGTGGCAACAGTTTGGGGACGGCCCTTTCCTGATTCAGCTTGACAATGCCCCTGTGCACAAAGCGAGGTCCATACAGAAATGGTTTGTCGAGATCGGTGTGGAAGAACTTGACTGGCCTACACAGAGCCCTGACCTCAACCCCATCAAACACCTTTGGGATGAATTGGAATGCCAACTGCGAGCCTAATCACTCAACATCAGTGCCCAACTTCACTAATTATCTTGTGGCTGAATGAAAGCAAGTCCCTGCAGGAATGTTCCAACATCTAGTGGAAGGCCTTCCCAGAAAAGTGGAGGCTATTATAGCAGCAAATGGGGGACCAATTCCATATTAATGACCATGATTTTGGAATGAGATATTCGACTAGCAGGTGTCCACATACTTTTGGTCATGTAATGTACTTTGACACCTGTGGTTTGAGGATGTATCAGGGTCCTGAAGTATATCTACCATCATGTTAGCAATGTAAAACATTTGCTATTGTGTATTGTTTACTCGGTTACTTGCAGGATGGTTTATGCAATACTCAGTGTTGTCATGTGATGATGCCTCTCTTTACATAAATGACTAAGTGAGCAGCCCCTTTGAGCAACCTGTTCACATCTCCTTCACATAGAGTTGATCAGGCTGTTGATTGTGACTTGTGGAATGTTGTCCCACTCCTCTTCAATTGCTGTGCGAAGTTGCTGGATGTTGGCGGGAACTGGAACACGCTGTCGTACACATGGATGCAGGGCAGCCCAAACACGCTCAATGGGTGAGATGTCTAGAGAGTATGCAGGCCATTGGAAGAACTGGGACATTTTCAGCTTCCAGGAATTGTGTGCTGGTCCTTGCAACATTGGGCCGTGCATTATCATGCTGAAACATTATGTGATGGCGGCGGATGAATGGTACGACAATGGACCTCAGGACTTCGTCACGGTGTCTCTGTCACACCCTGATCTGTTTCACCTGTCTGTGTGCTTGTCTCCACCCCCTCCAGGTGTCAACCATCTTCCTCATTATCCCCTGGGTTAACCTGTGTTCAATGTTTGGCTGTTGCCAATTCGTTTTGCTTGTTGAAGCCTTGCTATTTGTTACTATCTCCTAGATTTTCCCGGTTTTGACCCCTCCTGCCTGCCGTCTTGTACCTTTACCCCACTACTCTGGATTACTGAACTCTGCTTGCCCCTGACCTGTCTTTTGCCTACCCCTGTTGTGATAATAAACATTTGTTATTCCGACGTTGTCTGCGCCTGGGTCTTACCTTCGAACACGACAGTCTCTTGTGCATTAAAATGTCCATTGATAAAATTAAATTGTGTTTGTTGTTCGTACTTACGCTGCACATACTATTACCCCACCGCCACCATGGGGCACTCTTTTCACAATGGTTAATTAAGGATTTTTAATCCTTGAGACATGGATTGTGCATGTGTCAGAGGGTGAATGGGAAAGACAAAAGATTTACTGTAAGTGCCTTTGAACAGGATATGGTAGTAGGTGCCGGACGCACCAGTTTGAGTGTGCAACGCTGCTAGGTTTTTTACGCTCAACAGTACACTCCTCTTACTGGTGCTGGGAAGGTACCTGCATTAGAGCAAAAGCATGGAGAGATCAACAATGTCACTGGTGTTCTCTCATAGACAGCCTGTTAGTGACATTGGACTCAGTGTTTGTAGCTGGTCTCTTTGGAAATTATGTGTACATACATGTAGAAAGGTGTGTAAAGAGTACCTGTAACTGGGCTGCACACGTTGTTGATGTTTGTGATGACTTTGGATGAAGACCAGAGTGGTATCATCAGTGAAGGGTCCTAATTCCTCAGATTGGCAGAGAATGCCACCTTTGATCTGTCCGGGAACACCACAGTATTTCAACGACACTGTACTTCAGTACAGTACCATCAAACACACAATACACTATGTTACTCTAATGTGGTCCATGTTTGTCACAGTGGACCTGAGATTCCAACCAGCGCTCCCAACACAACATTCATATCGTTGACCTAAAGAGCCTAAGGCATTGATATGCTACACTTTGAAAGATAAATTCACAAAATGTCCCGACTTCTATAAGAAGAATGGAAACAACATGTGTAACATACAGTCTCATGTGACTCTCAGATGATAATGGATGAGGAGAAAAATAGATATTTGTTACCAACAACTTCTGGAAATTATAGATTAGATATAACATTTTTCTGTTGGTGGTAGAATTAGTTGGCAATCAACACTGTCACCAAGGTGTCACAGTATAAAAGTCTCTAACCTGCACTCTCTCTCTTCAGCTCCTCCACTTCTTTCTCACTAACTGTCACTTGGTCGCCATGGTGGCAATTACATAGAGAAAATGTTTGGAGCTCTTGATCTGATCCAAATCCTAAAAACATTTTTTTGGGCATAAATTAAATTCATATTCACACATTTAGCTGCATTCTCTTTCTTCAGCTCCTCCACCTCGTTCTCCCTGGCCGTGACTACCCACGGGGAAAAAACATTGTTTACACGTAATTTCAATCCCAAAAATCTATGTGATGATGTTGAATCAACATGGAAAACTAATCAACCTAAGGGCATTTAGTTTTTTTCACCCAACTTTTAACTTAAATCCAATGACATGGTGAAATGTTTTGTTTATTTCACATTGAATTCCCATTCATTCCCATTAACTCAACCAAAAATAAAGTCTGTGCCCAATAGGTATGGCCCCCATGCCTGACAGTTCTGCTGCTTGTGCTGGAATTATATAAACAAAACATACAGTGGGGAGAACAAGTATTTGATACACTGCCGATTTTACAGGGTTTCCTACTTACAAAGCATGTAGATGTCTGTAATTTTTATCATAGGTACTCTTCAACTGTGAGTGACGGAATCTAAAACAAAAATCCAGAAAATCACATTGTATGATTTTTAAGTAATTCATTTGCATTTTATTGCATGACATAAGTATTTGATACATCAGAAAAGCAGAACTTAATATTTGGTACAGAAACCTTTGTTTGCAATTACAAAGATCCTACGTTTCCTGTAGTTCTTGACCAGGTTTGCACACACTGCAGCAGGGATTTTGGCCCACTCCTTAATACAGATCCTTCAGGTTTCGGGGCTGTCGCTGGGCAATACGGACTTTCAGCTCCCTCCAAAGATTTTCTATTGGGTTCAGGTCTGGAGACTGGCTAGGCCACTCCAGGACCTTGAGATGCTTCTTACGGAGCCACTCCTTAGTTGCCCTGGCTGTGTGTTTCGAGTCGTTGTCATGCTGGAAGACCCAGCCACGACCCATCTTCAATGCTCTTACTGAGGGAAGGAGGTTGTTGGCCAAGATCTCACGATACATGGCCCCATCCATCCTCCCCTCAATACGGTGCAGTCGTCCTGTCCCCTTTGCAGAAAAGCATCCCCAAAGAATGATGTTTCCACCTCCATGCTTCACGGTTGGGATGGTGTTCTTGGGGTTGTACTCATCCTTCTTCTTCCTCCAAACACGGCGAGTGGAGTTTAGACCAAAAAGCTCTATTTTTGTCTCATCAGACCACATGACCTTCTCCCATTCCTCCTCTGGATCATCCAGATGGTCATTGGCAAACTTCAGACGGGCCTGGACATGCGCTGGCTTGAGCAGGGGGACCTTGCGTGCGCTGCAGGATTTTATTCCATGACGGCGTAGTGTGTTACTAATGGTTTTCTTTGAGACTGTGGTCCCAGCTCTCTTCAGGTCATTGAACAGGTCCTGCCGTGTAGTTCTGGGCTGATCCCTCACCTTCCTCATGATCATTGATGCCGCACGAGGTGAGATCTTGCATGGTGGGAGATTGACCGTCATCTTGAACTTCTTCCATTTTCTAATAATTGCGCCAACAGTTGTTGCCTAATGGTTTTCTTTGAGACTGTGGTCCCAGCTCTCTTCAGGTCATTGAACAGGTCCTGCCGTGTAGTTCTGGGCTGATCCCTCAC